>OY856415.1:418790686-419143186 GCA_963693085.1 Alisma plantago-aquatica | reverse complement strand
CGTACGTTTGTAACTATTGTAAATGTTATATATGTAATGTAACTATTTGTATAAATATATATTCATCTCAGCGTGTATATAGATTGCAGAAAAGTTGGAGCAGATAACTTACCCATGCGAGTATTAAAAACAACATTATATATATATGTATGTATATATATATATATATATATATATATATATATATATATATATATATGAGAGAGAGAGTGTGTCAGCTTAGAATACCCTTGAGTGTACAGGTCGACTACTATAATCAAGTTTATATATACACACACAAACATAAGCATGGGATGTATTCATTACATAGTTGGGTAACATAAATTAGTTATCCAACGATTCTAGTTATAATTTTGGTATTTTGTTTACAAAGTATTTGCTCCTTATTACAGTCCGGCGAGGTTAACTTTACTATTTTTGCAGAATAAAAAACAAATTAGATGTCGTTTCTTTATATTCCAAATTCACTCATCTCATTACAATTTGGTGCCTTCCTATTATAAAATTAAATTCAATGATAACTAACCTTAGTTACTCGACTCAATAAGAATATATATATAAATATAGATACATATAAATACATATATATGGTCAGTTCCACTAAGCCAAGTCCAAGTCCTCTTTTCATGTCCACCATGTCCCTCACCAAAGAGGTGGAATCATACCCCCACAAATGAAGACAAGTGGAAGTTTCAACACAAAATGCTAGTATGTGCTTATAAATAGGGATTGAGCAACATTATGGAAAAAGAACAAAAATATAAAAAGGGTTTCCATCCAAGAGAAAAATACCATCTAAGTGTATATCAAAATGTATATGAATTTCAATAATATGATAGTCATCAATTACACTTGCCAATAAACAAAATAAGGTATGCCACAAAAGCACACATAAAAATCTTAGGGCACATAAACAATCAACCATAATAATAAACATGCATGCAAGTGAGATAAAGAGAACACAATTGAAATTTAATTTGACATGGAAACTAGGGAACATAACCCAAAATCTAATAGAGCACGACACAAACCAAAGTCCTCAATATATAAGTGGGTACAAAACCTAGGAATGGGTGCATAACCTCCATCCTGAAACACGACATGGGCCAGAAACCAAAGCACTTAAATCACTTTAGGGCTACTGAATCAACAAGCAAGCATAAATGTGGAGGCAAGTGAAAGTATATGCACAAAAATAGAATTAATGATATTTTCATCAAACAAATGTACAATATCAAACATTAACCACAAAAGCAGGAAAACGTAGGGCCCCATCTCACAATAAAGAACAACTTGGTTCAATTCCACATTTAGGATTTCATCATGTAGAAAGGAACAATTTTAGAGTCCAACATGAAATACAGACATTCAAGAATATCAGGAATCAAATTCATTAGAATTAGACCCAATTAGGACATCAAAATAAGAAATAAAAAATTCAACATACAAATACCTCATAGAGGTTCAAGAGAGAGAAAAACTAGATCAATAGCTCAATATGAAATCAAGGAGATGTATCTATTGGTATGTATGCCCAGTGAGCCAATCATATGATTATTGTAAAGGCATAACATGTAATTTATTTGATTAATTATAAAGGAAAGATTCCAATTTATTTCAGATATTCAGTTATGAGATAATGAATAAAATAATAAATGTCTAGAGAATAATATAACTCAATGACTTATGTCTTTAAGTATTAGCATTGTCAAAATGAGATCACACGGATGATAAGATTCTATATATATATATTATATATATATATATATATATATATATATATATATATATATATATATATATATATATATATATATATATATATATATATATATATAGTCAGGCTAGAATACACTCGAGTGTACAGATCGCATAGATACACTCAAGTGTGTTTGCATATCAGGACTATTTTTTGCAAGATGTAAACAATTGATCTTCATTGTCATACTATAATTAGGCTACATACAAATTTTGAGCCCATTTGGATGAGTATAAGTCACTCATTTGAGGACAACAAAATCGACGCACGGACTTAATTTGAAATGCATAATTTTTGCGGTATTTATAACATGACCAATAAATTGTCCAAATGTGCTCAAATTTTTTATATAAGTTATTCACAAGATGATTAATAAGATCAATAGATTAGATTTTTGAAAAAAAAAATTGTATCATGAAAAACTACTTGAGTGTATTCTGCTCTGAATACACTTGAGTGTATTCTAGATTGACTCTCTCTCTCTCTCTATATATATATATGTATATATATATATATATATATATATATATATATATATATATATATATATATATATATATATATATATATATATATAGAGAGAGAGAGAGAGAGAGAGAGAGAGAGAGAGTCAGGATAGAATACACTCGAGTGTATTTGGAGCAGAATACACTCAAGTAGTTTTTCATGATGCAATATTTTTTTTTCAAAAATTTAATCTGTTGATCTTCTTAAACATCTTGTGAATATCTCATACGCAAAATTTGAGCACATTTGGACACTTATAGGTCATGTTATAAAGACCACAAAAATTATGCATTTCAAATTAGTTTCACGCATCAATTTTGTTTCCCTTGGATGTGTGACTTACACTCATCCAAATGGGCTCAAAATTTGTATGTAGCCTAGTTATAGTATGACAGTGAAGATCAATGGGTTACATTTTGCAAAAAACAGTCTTGATATGCAAACACACTTTAGTGTATTTGTGTGATCTGTAACTCGAGTATATTCTAGCCTGACTCTCTCTCTCTCTCGATATATATATATATATATATATATATATATATATATATATATATATATATATATTCTCATTATGTCCCTGATCAGTTGTTATTGTGGAAGGTTGATACACAACAATAACACATAAGATCAGAGTGTGAGTTGGTTGATGACTAAGTCCCATTAGTCATGATATGGCAATATCAAACCAAGCACATAGATATATGTTGGAGAACAATGTATCAAATAGAATCACCATGAGACTAACACATGGAAACCATCATCATGGAAGTCATAGTCATGTCTCAAAGTGATGACAGTGGTTGTGGTTCTTAAGCCTGAAATCAATACACTCATCACATGCCATTGTGTACACTTTGACATCATCAAATGCAATCCTGAAACATGGTTGTTATAAATGTGATGATTGGGTGACTTTGATACATGGTGACTAACTGTGAGTGATTGAGATGGGATTTGTTTCTCCTACAAGATTATGATATTCAAGGCCTCTTTATTAGTAAGAATGAGAAAAGTATGGCCATACGCATGTGAGTCAATATGTGATATTGAGCTTACATACATCTCATGCAGTCTGCTCTAGTTTAAGAAACAAGATTGAATAATGACGAGGATGACTTTTGCATGCCTCTAGTTCAATCTGGATATCAGTGACAAAGGAACTATGCAATCACTATAACGCCATATACAAATTGTAGGTTGAAATTTCTCCCCAACTTTCCATTCACTTGGGTAGCAATGGTGTGCGACTAGGCACCACTCTTTTCTTGTGATGTCATAAGTTGTTATGGATATTCAATTCCAACGAGATATGGGACCTATATGGTCACACACATAGGAACTCATCTAGAAGAGGAGTTTGATCTTGAATGATGATTTAATTGATTATCAAAGTGTTTAGGTTTTTCAATTCACACAATAGATCAGCTGACTAGACTGTCAAATGATTAGTTCAAGTGTTGAGACAACCATTTTAAGTGTCTGGTTGATTGTATTATACATTGGTTGGAATTGAGCATGACCCTTACTAGAAGACACCCGTCTCGCTTGTACAAGATGATTGTATCAGGTCATGTGAGACACCCTGTGATGACCTTGATTTTAGGAGTTTGATTCATGATATACAAGTTAAAGACATACACGAAGAAATACTCTAAATTTATGTATCATGAGGTGTTATATGGTCAAAGTAAGCAAGTTGAGAGAATGTGTTCATGATGTTAGACATCATGTTATGTACATCATAAGCTTAATATACTTATATATGTACCCCTTTGGACTAAGTAAATTGAAGGGTCAAACAATGGAGTTTGGGTATCAAATTTGTATCGAAGGTGGAGTATACCATGAGGAATCTTGGATCAACTTTAGGGTCTAAGCTATTTTCTTATGAGATTCTTTTGATGCTTGAAATAGAGGAGAAAATTAATTAAATGGTGGTTCAGAACCTAGGTCGCTATATTATTTGATTTATGGTAAGATATAGGGCGGAAATCTTGCATGGATTCATGATCATTTATATGCAATTAGCATTATTATTTCAGGTTAGAGGATATGTTACGTGAAACCTCAATAGCTGTAGATGACATCCAAGAAGTTGAGACTAAGTTCACCCTATAGTATAGATAGGGCCAAGGTGTTGATCACAAGCTAGCAGCACCCTCTTCAGAATTCTATTGTGAGGAGGCAGATCGACCCCCATCCATCCCTTACCCTCTGTTGTCTTTCACCTTAGACAACTAGGTTCTTCCAGATCCGTGGGGGACTTCTCCTTGAACCCAACCTCCCACAAAAGGAAAATGAACCTCTGGCAAGCCTTCTGCACTTCCCCACTGCCTGCACCTCTCCCAGGTTTAGAAGTAGGTTGCAAATCTCCTTGAGGCCTCGAGAACTCTAGACCAGCATTGAGGAAGAAACCTTCTTTCTAGAACTGCCATCCCCCACTATGGTGTTCAAGCAGCAAGCAGACTTGGAGACTGGGAATGCTGGTGACTCTGACTTCCTTTTAGTGGAGAGATTTCCCACCCATGATGGCGATAGCAGTAGAAACCATAGAGGGTCATCTAGGAGTCGAGCCTTCCGATGGGTTATCCAAGTTGTAGTCGAGAAAGGAAGCAGCGGGCTACCAGATCTGAGATCCACGAGGAACCTACTTCTGCACGTTGATGCCGATGACCCCTGACGAGGTTGCACCGTGGATGATGATCGCCCTTTTCATTGCTCCTTCATGACCATGTCATTATATAGACCACGACAGTGCTGGGTGTCGGTAGCTCTCCGAGTCGAAGATCCAAACTTCCTTTTGATTATGAGTCGCCCCAATGATATCTCAGGCAAGGTCATATATATCGCAACACTCAGAAGAGCTAGTGACGTAGCTAATAGGCTCGAGATTTTCATCTATGTTAGTGGAGCCATGGCACCCGTGACTTTCCTGGAGAGGTAATGAGGTCAAGGAAACAACATGTCTATGAGGTGGATTCTTCCAACTTGCAGGGTTCCTTGTTGTCACTCGAAACCTAGCCTATGCACGACGACGCTCACAGAGGAAGGCCTGTGCACACCAGCGGGTGTCGCACGCCACTAAGGCAGAAACACAAGAACAGAAGGAGGACATGACAACTCTGGTAGGCGGGTCATATAGATGGTGGGTCCACACCAAAGATCTGACTACAGTTAACCACCCAAAAGGTAATAATTGCAAATAATCCCAAAAAATGACATTTTCTTAGAAAGTGTGTTCGAAATAGCTCTTATGTCCAAATAATTCCTATAAAATATCCCTACACTAAAAAAATACCCTCTACATTGCTAGAACCTTAGATCAAGTTTTTGAAGAAAAAATAATGATGATATTTAATTTAGAGTATATTGCTCCTTTTTACAATTTGTTAAATGAAATAAATTATACCCAGTTGATATTAATTCTCCTAAAATTCTTTTAGATCCCTAATGATGATTGAAACCCATATTTGAACTCTTAATGGAATAATATTCATAATAATTGGTGTTTTTCTAGCAAAGACTAGTTATATTCCTTTTAACTCATTTTAATTCTAGAAAATAGACCGGACATCAGGAAAATATGAAAATTAGACCAGAAATTGATCTCTTGATCTATAGAAAATATCAGATATTTCCTAAGATCATATGGAACGTAGGTTTGTCTAAACCCTAATCTGGACCTAAAATACTATTAATTATGATGACCTATATATTAATGACGATTAATTGTTATTAATCAGGTGATGACCAGATATCTAGATGAGCAAGAATGATTAGAAATCTATGAACTTTGGTATGTGGGCTTTATCTAAGTATATGACTAGTTTTCCTGTATGCAATAGTTATGATGTATTTCTTGTTTTTATTTGAGAATATTGCTTGGATGTACTATGATTATAGTATCATCTCCATGTCAATAAGAACATCAAAGAATATAGATGATTTGTATCAACTAAGTAGATATATGCTCTCTCTCTATCTTTACATACTCTCTCTCTCTCTTTCTCTAAATATAAGGTCAAAACTCGGTCCCCATAGCCCAAGGGGTGGGGAACAATGAAGTGCGACATCCCTTCCTCTTTCCTCTAAATATAAGGTCGGCACTCGATCCCCATAGCCCAAGGGGTGGGGAAAATTGAAGTGTGACATTGCTTAGTAGTACAAACACATCAAAAGACATCTAAAACTATGTATTTACCTGATTATTGCTTTAAACAATGTTTTATTTTAATCTTTCTTTCTCAAGGTATTTTAATTATGCAATAATATTAGTATGTATCTTTCTACCCACGTACAAAACACCTTGTGTGTTAATTCGTTGTTTCACGTATGTTTTAGGTTTAGAGCTAGCGTGGAATAGAAGACAGGAAGTGAGCAATTGTCCAGGTTGTACCTATTGTGTTAAGATCATGTTAGCATACGTGTTCATAGACTTATAAATATTCTTTCAATATGTAAATGTAATTCATGTTGTAATAAGTTATCATGTATTAATATACATGTTAAATGTTGAGAAATTTTATGGTGTATGTTATGTTGTATGTTCATGTATGTGCATATTGCTTCCGCAATACACTTTGATACAATTGGTTAACATTTTTAGATTTTGTCTTCTCATCCCCATGGGGTTTTGAGAAGGTGGAAATTTGGGGACGTTATAGTTGGTATCAGAGAATGAACAATAGCTACACCTAACAATTGCTCACCATGAAACATAAAAAATAATTTCACCTTTCACTTTAAACCCTAGAAACATAGTAAGTTGTTCTATAGGAATAAGTTCTGACTTAGCCTCTAGGTTAGAACCTAGATGTTCGAGAACTAGGTTTAGACAAGTGTTTGAGACCCTTTCCATATAGAGCTCATATTTATGGGGTAGCTACACCAGTCTACACTTTGTTCTCACCATTTCATTAGGTTACATGACACGAGACTATCTAATGTGTATGAGACACTCGTTTTACTGATTTGGTTTTGTTTTCCAATCGGCTCGAGCCTCGACAGTTTTCTCTAATGTCTTATTTCTCAGAGAAAAACAATATAATATTTTATTATATATATGTAAATATAAAAATGTGTCCCTCATACTGCAGAGTAGTTAGTGTGCATGCAACCTGAGTGAAAGGGAGTGACATCAGTCTAGAAGATAGAGTAGTCTAGATTATATGTCTAGATCCTTATCAAGACATGTGATACATAGAGTAGATGACATACAGATAGTTGATATGAGCATGGATGATCTTATCTAAGTTATATCTCTAGTGATATAAGTTTCTTTATAATGATTTAAGTTGTATATGACCTGAATCCAATTTTAGAGAATCTAAGCTTTGTCATGATGATGAAAGTACATCCCCTTTTCTTACTTAAGGTGAACTAAGTTAAGATAAAGTTGAATATGCATGAGCCTCAAGCTCTTTTACAAAGGAGGGCCTCAAGTGTTAGGACAAGATATGTGGTGAACTCTAGAGAGAGTGAGACCCACAAGGAGAGGATCATAGGATCTACCCTATGTTATATGAAAAATATGAGATTTATGTGAAAAGATGTGTCCTAACCTGGGCTATTCCTGAGTAGATAAGTTGAATCCTATTGCATGATTCAATCCTATATGTGAGAGTTGGGTAAACAAAATGATGGGTAGGTGACTCATAATGAGAAAGTCAATCCTTTTATTTTAGTTAGGTCCTAGCTTGAGTGACATATGTTTGTGAATCTCATTATTATCTGTAAGAGAGGTGATATATGAACTATACATCTAAGAAAATGCCTTGGGTATAAGATACTCATGAATGTTGTTCCTTCCTTCTCTCTTTCTTGATATATGATGGTAGAAACCTCAGTTGAGCAAAAATTGATGATTATGCATGAAGAGTCACTCAAATAAGCTTGACCTAGTATATTATTCCCCTTCTACAACATACGTGGTATGTACATGTTTCAAATTGTGATCTTGTCTTAGTATATTCTCTCTCCTCCTCTATCATACAAGAAATATATAAGTATAATCATGAGCTTGAACGAAAAATATATATTTGGATCACATGTTACCACATATCTAAATATAGTTCTCAATCTCCAACCTTCTAAATCTAAGCTCCTAGTGTGATGATAATGGGATGAAACCCTAACATCAAGTATGTAAAGGATGCCTTTCTCTAATGTTGAAATCCTAGTATGATGTTGATCACAAACCACACTAAAGATGTTAAGTCTGATAATCGACATGAAATCTTGACATCACTGTATGGTTAGTAGGGTGAAATATGAAACCTTGAGTGGTACCCTATTAACCTCATATGTATGAATAAACCCTTATCCTTAAGGGACTATGAGGATGTAAAACCTAAAATGTAAGAATGTCATGTGATGACCAGAACACTAAATTAAGCTACAATTCCTTACAAAATGATTCTTCCACATATATAAGGTGGGGTAGGTACACCCTCGATGCTCTAAATTCTAAGATGATAACTTAGGGTACATATAGAACAATGATAGCATTGGCACAAAGAAGAAGTGACTATATGAAGTTGGACTCTTTGATATCACCTTGAATGTGAGATTAACTAAATTTTGAGGACGAAATTCCACATAAGGTGGGGTGAATGTGATGACCTTGATTTTAGGAGTTTGACTCATGATATACAAGTTAAAGACATACACGAAGATATACTCTAAATTTATGTATCATAAGGTGTTATATGGTCAAAGTAAGCAAGTTTAGAGAATGTATTCATGATGTTAGACATCAAGTTATGTACATCATAAGCTTGATATAGTTATATATGTACCCCTTTGAACTAAGTAAATTGAAGGGTCAAACAATGGAGTTTGGGTATCAAATTTGTATCGAAGGTGGAGTATACCATGAGGAATCTTAGATCAACTTTAGGGTCTAAGATATTTTCCTATGAGATTCTTTGATGCTTGAAATAAAGGAGCAAATTAATTAAATGGTGGTTCAGAACCTAGGTCTCTATATTATTTGAATTATGGTAAGATATAGGGTGGCGATCTTGCATGTCTTCATGATCATTTATATCCAATCAACATTTTTATTTTGAGTTAGAGGATAGGTTATGTGAAACCTAAATAGCTGTAGATGGCATCCAAGAAGTTGAGACTAAGTCTACCCTATAGATAGGGCCTAGGTGTTGATCACTAGCTAGCAGCACCCTCTTCAGAATTTTATTGTGAGGAGGCAGATCGACCCCCATCCATCCGTCACCCTCTGTTATCTTTCACCTTAGCCAACTAGGGTTTTCCAGATCCATGGGGGACTACTCCTCGAACCCAACCTCCCACAGTAGGACAATGAACCTCTAGCAAGAATTCTGAACTTCTCCACTGCCTGCACCTCTCCTAGGTTTGGAAGAAGGTCGCAGACCTCCTTGAGGCCTTGAGAACTCTAGACCAGCATTGAGGAAGAAACCTTCTTTCCAGTACTGCCATCCTCCACTGTGGTGTTCAAACAACAAGTGGACTTGGAGATTGGGAATGTCGGTGACTCTGACTTCCTTTTGGCAGAGAGCTTTCCCAACCATGATGGTCATAGAAGTAGAAACCAAAGAGGGTCATCTCAGTGTGGGGCCTTTCAATGGGTTATCCAAGCTGCAGTCGAGAAAGGAAGCGATGGGCTACCAGATCTGAGATCTGCAAGGAACCTACTTCTACACGTTGATGCCGATGAGCCCTGATGAGGTTGCGCTGCAGATGATGATCACCCTTTTCATTGCTCCTTCATGACCATGCCATTATGAAGACCACAACAGTGCTAGGAGAGGGTAGCTCTCTGAGCCGAAGATCCAAACTCCCTTTTTATTATGAGTTTCCTCAATGATATCTCAGGCAAGGCTGTATATCCCGCAACACTCAGAAGAGCTAGCGACGTAGCTAGCTGGCTCAAGATTTTCATCTATGTCCATGGAGCCATGGCACCCGTGACTTTCCTAGAGAGGCAATGAGGTCAAGGAAACAACATGTCTTTGAGGTGGATTCTTGCAGCTTGCAGGGTAACTCGTCGTCGCTCAGAACCTAGCCTATGCATTTCGTCGCTCACGGAGGAAGGCTTGTGCACACAGGCGGGCGTCGCACACCGCTGAGGTAGAAATATAGGAACAAAAGGAGGACATCACGACTCTAGTAGGTGGTTCATATAGCTGGTGGGTCCACACCAAAGATTCGACTTCAATTAAACACCCAAAAGGTAATAATTGCAAATATTCCCAGAAAATGACATTTCCTTAGAAAGTGTGTTATAAATAGCTCTTATGTCCAAATAATTCCCACAAAATATCCCTACACTCAGAAAAATACCCTCTTCATTGCTAGATCCTTAGATTAGGCTTTTAAAGAACAAATAATGATGATATTTAATTTAGAGTATAGTGCTCCTTTTTGTAATTCGTTAAATGAAATAAATTATATCCAGTTGATATTAATTCTCTTAAAATTCTTCTAGATCCCTAATGATGATTGAAACCCATATTTGAACTCTAAATGGAATAATATTCATAATAATAGGTCTTTTTCTTGCAAAGACTAGTTATATGCCTTTTAATTCATTTTAATTCTAGAAAATAGATCGGTCATTAGGAAAATATGAAAATTTAACCAGACCTACAAATTGACCTCTTGATTCGTAGAAAATATCAGATATTGTCTTAAGATCATATGGAACCTAGGTTTGGATAAACCCTAATCTGGACCTAAAATGTTATTAATTATGATGACCTATATATTAATGACGATTAATTGTTATTAATCAGGTGATGACTGGATATCTAGATGAGCAAGAATTATTAGGAATCTCTGAACTCAGGTACTTAGGCTTTATCTAAGTATATGACTAGTTTTCTTATGTGCAATAGTTATGATGTATCGTTTGACTTTATTTGAGAATATTTCTTGGATGTACTATGATTATAGTATCTTTGCCATGTCAATAAGAACATCAAAGAATATATATGGTTTGTATCTACTAAGTAGATATATGCTCTCTCTCTCTCTCTACATCCTCTCTCTCTTCCACTAAATATAAGGTTGGCACTCAGTCCCCATAGCCCAAGGGGTGGGGAAAAATGAAGTGTGACATCCCTCCCTCTTTCCTCTAAATATAAGGTCGGCACTCGGTCCCCATAGCCCAAGGGGTGGGGGAAAAATGAAGTGTGAAACTTGTTATGACCCCACCTTCTGGTAACCCCCAATTAAGGGAGACTGAGAGGTCAAAGTTGCACCCATAATTTCCGAATCAAAGGTTCAACAATTAACCAAGAACAATTATTAAATTTTAATAGACTAAACTGGAAAGCTGTAAGAAAATAAACTTTTGCATACCTTTTGAAAACTTGGATCTCTAATCTTCTATCCACATATGAATTCTACTCTAACTAATGCTCCTTGTATTTTAATTCATGTACTTCACAATATGATGATTTACTATTTGTCCTTTTGGCTTTTTACCTAAAACACCAACAAACAAAACATCAGTCAACATAAAGCTGGTATGTCGAGGAAACAATAATCGTGCAACTATGATAACAATGTACTGCAGCCAATTACCATTTAACAAACAATTTTATGTTTTAAATATAACTGCGCAATCAATGCAGTCCCTATCCTCTGCGTTGTCCATGCAGTGGACCTAGATGCTACTTTCCTCATAGTAGATACCTATTAAACCCCTCATGGTCCCACCTATAGGTGAACCAGTTTCTAGGGTTGAGTCAGATGGCACTACCCGTAAGTAGCCCTCTCCTTAACTCATTGCATGCTAAAGGGTCTCATGGCACTACACTTGGTAGCCCTATTTCTAACCCATGATAACCTAGACCTTACTCTAGGTTACCCCTTTTAAGCCTTTACAAGACACAGAGGTGGATTCCGATCTAAGACAATTATACATATATTCATAGTGATAATCATAGTCACTTTATAGTTGCATGAAATAAAAGGCATCCAACAGTTATTTTCAAGAAACTGATAAAACATTCAGAAATCACCGTGAAACTAAAGTGATTATTCATAAGCGTAACCACATACCTATTCAGTACATTTCTCAAGCTAATATCAATGCCAACCAAGAAAGAAATCCAAGCAAGTAGTTCAACCACACAATCAAGAAGCCTGAAAAACACATGTACTCTATTTACTACACACTTTATCAAGATTCTTTCTATTCAACTTGAAATTGCTTCCTAAGGTTTCCGTATCCATTTTAGGGTTTTGTTTTGCAATTAGGGTTTCCCTTCATCTTTTACCATATTAAACCCTAATTTTATGCCATTACTCATAAACCCTAATTATCTCATCTATTCTTCAATATTAAGGTTATCTTAACAAAATATAACCCTATTTTTAGATTAAAGGCACCATTAACCATCAATTAATTTCATTAAGCTTCTTTTACATAAAGCTACTATTTTTATCCTTTTAATCCATGACAAGATCATTAAACACATTTATCATCAATTCAAAGTTCATTATGGTCTAATTCACATATGAACTCGATTTGCCATTAATTCTACCTTTTATTCATGAAAAAATCCTAATTACTACATTTAGGGTATTTATCCAAAATTACGGACTTTTTTACTCTAAATAGCTTAGATTCAGAATATTTCAACTTTAATCATGAAATTAATCAATTAAAGCCATTAATAGTCTCATTCACTAATATTAGGGTTTCAAGGCCCATTAAAACATATTTAGGTGCAAGAAACTCTAATATTAAACCAATTACATGAAAATTTAATCCTTTTTGTTCCTAATGTTCCTTTTTATCATTAACAGACTAATATCAACTTTAATCATCCATTAAACCCTACTAAATATATTAACCAACTCAAAATAGGGTTTCCTAATCTTTAATTCATTAAAGTTGATAATTTACACTACGTTTCGAACAAAAAGAGGAATTAGCCTCCTAAACCATTTTTACTGGATTCCTCTCATTTTTTTGAGCAGAAAGCATATATTGTTTTCCACCATCGGACCTACTAATATTTAAATATGATTTTTGTAAGGTTTACCTTTTTGGACCAATCAGAGTGTGCCACGTCGCTTCTTGCATGCAACGTTGCCCACGATTTGGAAAAGATTTCAAATTTACACTTATACCCCTATGTGGCTCTTCACAATTTCTCCACATAGGAGGGCAAAACCGTCCAACGATTGATCATCTTCTTCAACCTCCCAACCGCGGCTGCTGTCGCTGAGGGCAGGGCTAGGTCTGATTCTTCCTCCCATCTCTAGACCTGAGGATCTCAAAAAACCTTCCCCTACCTCCATTGGATCTCCATGCTCCTCTAGGCGCCCTCTGCTTGCGGCCACGGTGGCTGGTTCGAGCTGAGCGATCCTGCAAGATGCGGCCATCAAGCAGTCGTGTTGCTGCTGCGATGTTCAAGCAAGAGTGGAGGGAAGTCCAACGAGCTTCTCCTTAGCTTTGTGAGAGGAGCACACATCTGTCGTAACTCCCCCACGGCCCCATATTGTCCTAGGATTTGAACCACCCTCCTCGCTAGGGTTTGCACGTAAGGAAGAAGGAGAAAGGAGAGAGTTGCATGAGATGCCATCTTAAATTCAAACTAGGGTCTCTACCCTTTATATAGGGGTGGATATCCATGCCCTATGATGATCATCTAAGAGGAAACAAGTCCTCTCCTATTTGGAATCCTATTCCTTCATTGAGAAGCAAGTCTCTTTCTCTCTCTTAAATAACCTTTTGATATTCATTATTCTTGAGATATTAGAATTTCGAAAATCTTCACACTCATTCTCTTTTATACTTGCCTTCTAATCCATTGATCACGAAATTAAGTCTTCCGTTTAATAGAAAATACTCCCTTTTTCCTCAATATCAAAAAATTTATTAATAATGCATCACATATCCTCTTATTTTGCAATTTTGGTAATTTCTCTTTCTTTCCTCTTTATTGGGACTCCTTGGATCCCAAGAAACTCTATTATTTCGAAATGCTTTTTATTGGATACTCATTATCCTTCTAGATGCATCTAAATGCATTATTCTTCATTATTTTGTTTTATTCTTATTAAAATATCTCTTTTTGAGGATTTCTCTTTATTTCTCTTTTATTTTCCTCATTGGTATTCCTTTTAACATTAGGAATCCTTGGGATACGAAATTTCACCAAGGATAACTCAATTATACCTCTTTTCACTTATTTCCCATATTTTATCATTATTTTCAATTTCTTTCTTAATAAAGTAATATTTAATTGATCTTTTCTATTCTTATTGCACTCTCTATGCAACTTTGGAATCCTTGGAACCCAAGGAACCCAAGAGGCACGAAATCCCTCTTTGGATTTGCCTTCTAGAGGTTTCCACATTTTTCTTTTCTCAAATATTCAATTATTCATTTTCTAATGGAATTTCTTTTTATCTTTTCCTTTATTGGGCCCGAAAGCCAGTAAATCCCACAACACAATCATCCAGACTATTGTAAACGAAATCCATTGATTCTAAACAAATTATATCATTATTTGTTCAAATATCTTTAATATGAGAAATTAAATTTCTCACCAAATGAACCCGAAAATTGGGGTTGTAACATCCTTCTCCTCTTATAGGAATTTTGTCATCAAAATTCTATCCAGCAAGCAAACAATTCAGGACAAGACTTTTCCATGTCTGTCATTGGCCCCTATGTGGCTTTACCGTACTCATGGCGCTCCCAAAGAACCTTTATCATCACATATTCTTTTCTTTGAGTTCTTTCATCATGGCGTCTATAAACTGCACAGGTGACTCAGGCCATTTCAGCTCCCTTGGGGCTCACTAGGTTCATTGCTCTGCACATGGTCGGGGTACCTCACATAGTGCTCTAAATTGGACACATGGAACTCATCACACATTAATTTATCCTGAGGGATAAGATCAAGCTTAACCTTCTCCACCAAACCATGTCAAAAGAACCCATGCATCGGGGACTCATCTCTCTTAGCTATAACTTAGAGGGGTGGATTTTCATGTCACATATTCTCCCAAAGCGATCTACATGTCAGTCTACTTTGCATCTGCTCATGACTCTCATCGTCTCTAGACTCCTTTCAGCCATTGCACGATCGAAGTGACTTCATCTACATGCATTATGGTCCTTTTCTAACCATCACATGGTCCTTTCACCAACATCACCTTACTGAAGTGGTGACCGACACAACCTCCATTACAGAGCTTCTTTAAATCTCGATACTGGCAATGGGGGTCATCATCACATCTTACAAAGGACAAGAACTATCTCTATGTATCACCCTGAACGAGCACACATGCTCTCATCAGACCCTCTAGTCTGGATCACACTAACCATTAGTTAAGGGTGATAAACGGTACTAACATTGAGTTCTTCATGTACCTACTTCCACCTTATGGAAGAGAACCTTTAGGTCATACTCAAAAACTTTTGAACTTGCATCATGGTGTAGTTGAACCATCTCTCTCATATGTAGTTCAATTGGATCTGTCCCTTGACAATACTCTTTCTTTCTCATGTCATATAGGTAAGGCGATCTACCATAACCCATATTGCATCTTGAACTTCCTTGGTCTAGGGGAGACTTACAACATCCATAGTGATGCACTCCCTTTTTCCCTCTCAGGAACTCTTTATACTTTATATCAATGCATGGGGTTACTGATGTTCATCCTTCACCTTTTGGCTTGCATGGCCACATGCTACATGTAACTTCATTTTTAAGCATCCAAAGTGCTATTGTCATTTACTATCTTGGTAGTACCATGGTGTATGGTGATCTTCAATCATGATTTCCTATATTTCATGATTCCTCAAGATCGATTCCTCAGAAACCCTAAACTAATCTAGTCGGGGTTTCATTACCTTCCTTTCCAAAGAAGTGCATTTGAGGGCAACCATCCTTTCATTGCATCAAGGCCTAGGCTGGCTAACCAAACAACCACTGACTTGATCAACATATTTCGTTACATTTGAGTGTTAGCCGAACATATCTCCTTTCCAAACTTAGGGTTAGCCTAAAAACCTCTTCTAGCCTCTAGCCAAACTAGGTAGATATATCTCAACCAGGGCATCCATTACCACTTCACATGCTTAGGTATTAGGTAACATTGAAGAAATACACTTCCATGTATTTCACTTATCATCTCAAACTCTAAGTCTACTTTCATCAAGAAAACTCTTAGCTCATCCTCATGATGATCAAACTCAACCTTGCATCACTTGCAAATTCCACATAGCTCATGCTAAAAACATCCTTATAAGATGACTACCATATTTCTCTTTAGTGTTGGTAAACCATCTAGGTATCGTTCACTCCACCAGGGTATGTTATCATCTCTGTCCTCATACCTCATAGCCGTGTTCCAACTTACATCATCTTTTATCCTTGGTGTATGGCATGCTTATTGTCCTATCTCTCACTCCCATAACAAGAGGAAATAAGCATTTGGCTGTAGTCCAAATACAGAGTTCTTCCTATTCTAAGAGTAGAGATGGTACATCCCACCTTGCCAGTACACCTTTAAATCTAAGTTGAAACATGTCGCTTATGCCTATATATTACATTCATCTTGATATCAAAGTTACCTAAATGGAAAACTAGTTTTGAACCTACTTGGGTCATCACACAATCCTTAGTCATCTCCTCTAGGTCTATAGGGTGCCGACACTTTTAGGGTCATCCCTCTTCCCTTATGCATCCAGAGAGTGCCCTACTCATCTGCCCTTTGGGTCCCATGAGTTCATGAAAGTGATCAATCTCCTAACCCATGGCCCTTAGATAGTGATAGATGTTACCTCCCGACCCTATGGTCATGTGCAACTAGGGAATTAGGCAACTCCTACTTCCATCAGTCTTATCCCTACCTGACCCTAGGATAGACTGAGGATTCTATTAATAGTACATGTTTAACTTAGAACCTTACCCAAGACTTCATCATCTCTCTCTCTACATTAATGGGTTGACTTTCATCCTTTCATAGGGGTCATGGTGACCTGCCTACCTTGGTCAGGGCCCCTTACCGGTTACCTCCATGGTAACACATCCATATGCACTTAGAGATGGTTAACTATGGGTCTACAGGTTCATTCTCTTACCATGTATTCTCTTAGCTTCTCAAGATCCTTTGAGACCTCATTAGGTTACCTTGAACCAAACAAAACTGGTACACACCCTACTGAAGGGTCCCTCTCCCAGGATGGGAGGAAACTTCATCCCTTGAAAATAAGGTCACAACCATCCTTAGGGTTTACGTACACATGGGCATGCTTAACCCAAAAACTACTAAGGCATAAGCAAACCACCTCCTAAACCATGCTAGGTCATATTTGTTCTCTTTCCTCAAATACTGGATCAAGATCATACCTTCCCATGTCATCAACTTAGCTGTGAGGGGTTCGTCAAACACACCTTAAACTTAAGGGGTTTCCCTTTCCTCTGAACATAAGAAGTACCATGCTCGCATCTATAGAAACTCAACTCTCATCATGAGCATTAGGTACACCACTTCCCTTCTTAGTCCTAGGAACCCTAGGTTCACTTTTTGATGACCAACTACATGCTCAATCTATTAACCATGAATCAAGCATGTATAAGGCATGATACACACTTCCTGTCATCCTTCTACTCGAGTAACACTTCAGAGTCGAGTCCTCCTTAAGGACAACCAATAAGGCATAAGGCCCCACTAAACCTCTCCAGGGTATACAAAACTTTTCTTCCTTTATCAAAAGGTAAAAACTTATACCATAGGCACATAGGTGCCAGAAGCCTCATCCTCCCTCTCTAAAGACAACCAAGATATCACCATCATCCATGGATCATTCATGAGGCCACCACTTTCATCCACTTAGGCCGCATCATTCTCAACTCCCCACTTTTCCTCATATCTCAGAGTCTAGGTTTACAACCTTCTTGCTTGGGGTCCTGCTCTTTTTCTCTCTAGAGCTAACTCCACATCCATCCTTACTATTAGAGATCCTCTCTCCATGAAGGATCAAGCTCACAAGAATACCCCTACATGGTGAAGCCTATGTTTGCTCACGGTTATCTATATCTCTTTATGCTTATCTCGTAGGCTACTCCCTCATACTCTCATGGCCAGGGTTTCAACCTATTACTCACACTACTAACACATTCTATGTGCCTATTATTCCATGCTCATATAAGCTCATAGGGTTTCCATAGGTTCTTCTCTAACCTCATGAATGAAGGAGTTAGCCTTCACTCTAACATGCATGACCCTTCCCAGGGTTGGGTCGCCAAAGGTACTAGGTCATCCAACCTCTCATGAGTCATACGTCATCCAAGGCATGTCCATCCAAACACCTGGTCTAACTCATCATGTCATCTTTCTCTCTAACCTTCACTTAGGGTTAGGGTTAGCATCATCCTCAGAGGATGTGCTAGGTCTCTACTTGTAATGGAGATCTCTATCTCCAAGACTAACTCTCTTTACTTATCATCCTGATAAGAAGGTCTAGCCTCATGTCTCTCCTGAGGGCATGACAACTTATGTCATATGACCTAAGCATGTATCTATCCTTTAGTTTACGCTTAATATATTAAGCTTATGTCCATGACCTCTTATTTACATGTTTTTCAATAATTTGGTGGAGGATTCCTTAAACCTTATCAACCTTACCCATACCTCAAGAGGGTGAGGAGAAGAGATAAAACCCTAATCCTTAAGGTCCTTAATAGAATTTGAGTTGATAAGGGATGAACAAGATGAGAGAGTCCTAAAGGTATCTTATTTCAAATCATACCCTAAGACTTTGGCCAGGAAGTCACACGGATCCAGGAGTCCTCATATTCAAACTAGCGGTGCGGAGGAAAATATTTCCAGCCCCCGATCGTGATCCTTTTCTAGACACCTATGTCTTTTGGATAATCCTCTAATAACTCCCTTGGGTTCTATGGAGTTTGAAAAATTTAATAATTATTAATGGTTAAGTGAGGAACCTACGCTCTGATACCAAATGTTATGACCCCACCTTCTGGTAACCCCCAATTAAGGGAGACCGAGAGGTCGAAGCCGCACCCATAATTTTTGAATTAAAGGTTCGACAATTAACCAAGAACAATTATTAAATTTTAACACACTAAACTGGAAAGCTATAAGAAAATAAACTTTTGCATACCTTTTGAAAACTTGGATATCTAATCTTCTATCCACATATGAATTCTACTCTAACTAATCCTCCTTGTATTTTAATTCATGTACTTTACAGTATGATGATTTAGTGTTTGTCCTTTTGGCTTTATACCTAAAACACCGACAAACAAAACGTCGGTCAACATAAAGCTGGTATGTGGGGGAAACAATAATCGAGCAACTATGATAACAATGTAATGCAACCAATTACCATTTAACAAACAATTTTATGTTTTAAATATAACTTCACGATCCATGCAATCCCTATCCTCTACGATGTCCTTGCAGTGGACATGGATGCTACTTTCCTCATAGTAGATCCATATTAAACCCCTCATGGTCCCACCTATTAGTGAACCACTTTCTAGGGTTGAGTCACATGGCACTACCCATAAGTATCCCACTCCTTAACTCATGGCATGCTAAATGGTCTCATGGCACTACACTTGGTAGCCCAATTTCTAACCCACGATAACCTAGACCTTACTCTAGGTTACCCCTTTTTATCCTTTACAAGCCATAGAGGTGGATTTGAATCTAAGCCAGTTATATATATATATATATATATATATATATATATATATATATATATATATATATATATATATATATATATATATATATATATATATATATATATTCATAGTGATAATCATAGTCACTTTATAGTTGCATGAAATAAAAGGCATACAACAGTTATTTTCAAGCAACCGATAAAACATTTGGAAATCGCCGTGAAAGTAAAGTGATTATTCATAAGCATAACCACATACCTGTTTAGTAGATTTCTCAAACTAATATCAATGCCAACCAAGAAAGCAATCCAAGCAAGTAGTTCAACCACACAATCAAGAAGCCTAAAAAACACATGTACTCTATTTACTACACACTTTATCAAGATTCTTTCTATTCAACTTGAAATTTCTTCCTAAGGTTTCTGTATCCATTTTAGGGTTTCATTTTGCAACTAGGTTTTGCATTCATCTTTTACCATATTAAACCCTAATTTTATTCCATTACTCATAAACCCTAATTATCTCATCTATTCTTCAATATTAAGGTTATCTTAACAAAATATAACCCTATTTTTAGATTAAAGGCACCATTAACCATCAATTAATATCATTAAGCTTCTTTTACATTAAAGCTACTATTTTTATCCTTTTAATCCATGACAAGATCATTATACTCATTTATCATCAATTCAAAGTTCATTATGGTCTAATTCACATATGAACTCGATTTGCCATTAATTCTACCTTTTATTCATGAGGAAAACCTAATTACTACATTTAGGGTATTTATCTAGAATTAAGGACTTTTGCACTCTAAATAGCTTAGATTCAGAACATTTCAACTTTAATCATGAAATTAATCAATTAAAGTCGTTAATAGTCTCATTCACTAATATTAGGGTTTCAAGGCCCATTAAAACATATTTATGCGCATGAAACTTTAATATTAAACCAATTACATGCAAATTTCATCATTTTTGTTCTTAATGTTCCTTTTTATCATTAACAGGCTGATATCAACTTTAATCATCCATTAAACCCTACTAAATATATTAATCAACTCAAAATAGGGTTTCCTAATCTTTAATTCATTAAAGTTGATAATTTACACTACTTTTCAAACAAAAAGAGGAATTATCCTCCAAAACCATTTTTAGCTGGATTCCTCTCATTTTTCTGAGCAAAAAGCATATATTTTTTACCACCATCGGACCTACTAATATTTAAATATGATTTTTGCAAGGTTAACCATTTTGGACCAATCAGAGCGCACCACATCGCTCCTTGCATGCAATGTTGCCCACATTTTAGAAAACATTTTGAATTTACACTTATACCCCTGTGCGGCTCTTCACTTCTTCTCCACATAGGAGGGTAAAACCGTCCAACGGTTTATCATCTTCTTCAACCTCCCAACCGCGGTTGCTGCCGTCGAGCGTAGGGCTAGGTGCGATTCTTCCTCCCATCTCTGGACGTGAGGATCTCAAAAACCCTTCCCCTACCTCCATTGTATCTCCATGCTCCTATGGGCACCCCCAGCTTGCGGTCAAGGTGACTGGTTCAGGCTGAGTGAGCCTGCATGATGCGGTCGTCAAGCAGCCATGCTGCTGCTGCGGCGTTCAAGCAAGAGTGGAGGGAAGTCCAACGAGCTTCTCCTTAGCCTTGTGAGAGAAGCACACATCTGTCATAACTCCCCCATGACCCCATATTGTCCTAGGATTCGAACCACCCTCCTTGCTAGGGTTTGCACGTAACAAAGAAGGAGAAAGGAGAGAGTTGCATGATCTACCATCTTAAACTCAAACCAGGGTCTCTACCCTTTATATAGGGGTGGATATCCACGCCCTAAGATGATCATCTAAGAGGAAACATGTCCTATCCTATTTGGAATCCTATTCCTTCAATGAGAAGCAAGTATCATTCTCTCTCTTAAATAACCTTTTGATATTCATTACTGTTGAGATATTAGAGTTTGAAAAATCCTCACACTCATTCTCTTTTATACTTGCCTTCTAATTCATTGATCACGAAATTAAATCTTCCTTTTAATAGAAAATACTCCCTTTTTCCTCAATATCACAAAATTTATTAATAATGCATCACATTATGCTCTGATTTTGCAATTTTGGTAATTTCTCTTTCTTTCCTCTTTATTGGGACTCCTTGGATCCCAAGAAACTCTATTATTTTGAAATCCTTTTAATTGGATACTCATTATCCTTCTAGATGCATCTAAATGCATTATTCTTCATTATCTTGTTTTATTCTTATTAAAATATCTCTTTTTGAAGATTTATCTTTTATTTTCCTCATTGGTATTCCTTTTAACATTAGGAATCCTTGGGATACAAAATTCCACCATGGATAACTCAATTATTCCTCTTTTCACTTATTTCCTATATTTTATCATTGTTTTCAATTTCTTTCTTAATAAAGAAATATTTAATTGATCTTTTTTCTTTTCTTATTGCACTCTCTATGCAACTTTGGACTCCTTGGAACCCAAGGAACCCACGAGGCACGAAATCCCTCTTTGGATTTTCCATCTAGAGGTTTCCACATTTTTCTTTTCTCAAATATTCAATTATTCATTTTCTAATGGAATTTCTTTTTATCTTTTCCTTTATTGGGCCCAAAAGCCAGTAAAGCGCACAACACAATCATCAAGACTATTGTAAACGAAATCCATTAATTCTAAACAAATTATATCATTATTTGTTCAAATATCTTTAATATGAGAAATTACACTTCTCACCAAATGAACCCAAAAATTGGGGTTGTAACAAAACTGCTTAGTAGTACAAACGCATCAAAAGTCATCAAAAATATGTGTTTACCTGATTATCGCTTGAAACAATGTTTTCTTTTACTCTTTTTTTCTCAAAATATTTCAATTATACAAGCATATTAGTATGTATTTTTCTACCCACGTACACAACACCTTGTGTGTTGATTTGTTGTTTCACGTATGTTTTACGTTCAGAGCTAGCGTGGGATAGAAGACGGGAAGTGAGTAGTTGTCCAGGTTGTACCTATTGTGTTAAGATCCTATTAGCATACATGTTCATAGACTTGTATATCTTCTTTCAATATGTAAATGTAATTCATGTTGTAATAAGTCATCCTGTATTAATATACATGTTAAATGTTGAGAAATTTTATGGTGTATGTTATGTTGTATGTTCATGTATGTGCATATTGCTTCCGTAACACACATTGATACAATTGGTTAATGTTTTAGGCTTTTGTCTTCTCATCCCCATGGGGTTTTGAGAAGGTGGAAATCCATGGACGTTACACACCCATCTCACATTCACGAAACAACCGTTTTGGGATTGCAATTCGATTTCATATAGGATTGGTGTTGATGTAATGGTGTGTACTAATTGGAATTGAATTGTCGACATATGTGCAAAACTAGAAAGTACAAAAAGCATCCCAAATGACCATCTCACTGGGCAAGATGATGGTCTCATCTATCATAGGTTACAAAACTTCCATAATTATTGCGAAAATTTGAGATCTTCCAATCCCTTCCAATCTCGCATAGACTGGAACCCTAATCCTAGCCTCTACATTAAATAGAGGGGTACTGGGGGCTTCCTAGAGAACAACACAAACAATTGAGAATCAATTGCTCTAACAATTGTTGTCCTCTCTAGTTGTGGTAACCAAGAGAGACCAAGCTAGTCCTACTCGACTAGGGAGGGATAGCTATGGGTGTGACGTCCCTGGATTTTCTAAAACTTAATCTAATTTGTGACATCCAAATTGAAATCCTCACCTCAGTAAGAATCCCAGTTCAAACATCCCACACAAGGCTAAGAAGAAGAAAATTAGAGGAAGTCAAAAGGAAACAATCAGTAGTACATGCACATGAACAATAATAAAACCACAACACATGTTCACCATGCAACATATATTTACAACATGAATTGCTACATCATTTGATATTACATATTTAACAACTAACTTATACATATACATGTACTACATCTAAACTACATGATCTTAAGACAACAAGTCCACCTGTACATTAGCTCACCATACAACTCTCACTATCCTAGATCTTCAAGAGCATAACCACAACCTAAACAAAAGATTACATGTGGTACACGTCAGCACAATATTCAAGAATATTGTACTGAGTATGCCTACATTTCTTTTATATACCTCTCATCATATCTTGGCAATAAGATAAAACTAATACTTGGAAATAAAAGAAGAAATATAAGAAAATCATATACTTGCACAAAGATTTTCATTAACAAAGAGAACACATATTTTAAGCACATTTCCATTATATCATCCATGCATTGACCGCCAAAGTTTGAATGCATTAAGGCCTTATGATCGACTACCAAATATTTGGATCATTTCATAATGTGATCAGATTACCAAAGAGTTGGAACACTTTCAAGTACTTGACTACCAAAGAGTTGAAGTACTTTATTATCAACACTTGACTACCAAAGAGTTGAAGTGCTTAGATACAATGGAACAAATATATTATGTTTCATGTGTGCATAGAAATAAGTATGGAAAATCATGCAACATATCATACAAGAACAATCATTTCATCTAATATCATATGCCAAGTATTTTACTACACATATACCACAAGCATATTGTATAATAAGCCAAGGAAGAGGTAATGGCGTACCTTCCAAGGAGATATCCTAATCACATATTCCTCATGTCATCTATATCCTTGGCCAACCCTAATTAAGACAAGATTACACGTCACCATCAGGTTCTCATCATCTTACATATCATCTTAACCTTAATCGCGTTCATATCACGGTTTGCTTATCTCATTATGGTATTCTCATGATTACTTGTATTCTTTCCTTATATTTATCTTACTGATGTCATATTCTAGATTATGATTCATCATCTAAACATTAGGTTCCATATTCCTTTTTGTGTACATATTAACCCTAGTTACATGTATTACTCGAATTAGGGTTTCATCATATGTATTAGGGGTCATCTTCGTATAAAATTAATTCCATGAATCTAACTGATATCCGAGTTACATATTAGCCTCACATTACTGATATAAACCTACTCTATAAATTTTCATCAATTATTGAGCATGTATGTATTTATTGCATATTTGTTGATAAAGGTCATAGCATATATTTAAAGCAAAGCAAGCAAACACCTACTTTGACGAGTCATATAGGTTGAAATACGTAAGTAATATTTTGTTTGGAGATGAAAGTGATGATAAAAGTTTAAGGGGGAGGCACCCCTTAACAAGCCTCTTATAACACTAATATAGGAAATTTTCAGAGAAACTGTTGCTAATGGACAGAATAATATCACTGATGTTGTTGCAGCAAACTAACACCCGTTTCATCTTCCACCATAGCCTTCAGGTAACAGAGAAAACAGGCTTCAGATTCACCTTCTTCAGAGTCCTCCTTTCCATCTAGAACCTATTTACCTACACAAGGTGAGCAAGTGAAGGTCAACATCTATTTGTGAGATGATATTTTTCCACAGTTTTGGAGTGTTGTTGAAGATTCTATTTTTTCTCTCACGCCAAAAGGTTCCAGCTGATGATGATGAAAATATCATTTCCCATGAAGGAGTTGTAGTGTCTGTGTGACGTCCCGGATTTTGGCTTCTCCATACCCTATTGGGAATGAGAGGTCAAAATCTGAAAACATCATCCAATCATATCAGAGAGCGATGCGAAAGCGAAATACACGTACACGAACATTCAGCCGTAGGAATACACCATAACATTCTCAACATTCAACATGAAAATTAATTATAACATGAACTATTACATATTACATTTACACATTGAATAGAAAATTTTACATAAGTCTATGAACATGTATGCTAATCAAGATCTTAACACAATAGGTAAAACTTTACAACTTGCTCTCATCCTATTCTTTTATCCCATTCTAGCTCTGGACCTAGAAAATATGAGAAACAAAATCATCAACAAAAGTTGGTACGTGGAAATAAAAGCTATACTATGCTGGCATATAATATAATCAAAATTGCAGAAAAAGAAAGAAAATGTCACTTAAAGGCGGAAAATCAGGTAATCTCAAGTTATTTCCCAAATTTAGAATGAATATGCATTACTATGGTGGACTTACCACATACATAAATGTTAGGCCCTTCCTCGTGTACCTTGTACTCTAGGGATCTCCCCATATACCGTGTACTCTAGGGAGGTGCTAGTCAACATTAAAGTTTTCCCTCTCTAATAGGGAGTTTAATGAGCACCACTAGTAACTACATTTCATTTATCCTCATTTATGTTCTTTTATGTTCAAGGCGGAAAATTGTCAATATACATACATCTACATCCAACAGTGTATTTCAAATACAAGCAAGCAAGTACATATATTTAACATCCAGCAAATCTAGTCATATAATTATATCCACATACCTGAGTTCAAAGATTCATACTTATATTTTGGATCATCTATATCTCTGATCATCACCTGATTAAATATAATTGAGCATCATTAATACTTGATCATCATTATTCTTAGCATATTTTGGTCAAAATTAGGGTTTAGCCAAATTTGGGTTAAAACTAGTCTTAACTGATTTATGATATTTTTTTACTGATCTAGAGGTCATTATTTAGGTCTGGTTCAATTTTCATAATTTATTCATGATTAGTCTATTTTATGGAATTGAAATGAGGTTAAAAGCATCTAAATAGTCATTAATACAAAATGACCTACTATTTAGAAATATTATTCAGATCAGAGTGGAAAACTAGATCTAAATCATCAGTAGGGTTTTAGGAGAATTTTCTGAGAATTAATATCAATAGGATATTTTTTATTTTATTTAATGAACCCTAAATAGGAGTATCATCTATTAATTTAAAAACCATGAAGATTACTACTTCAAAGGTATGATTTAGGTGTTTAATAAGAAAGTAGGAATTTTTATGAGTCTACTGATATTTTGTGGGAATTATTTGACCATGGGAGCTATTTTTACTCATATTTATAAGTTTGGGCTATTTTCAGAAAATGTATAATGATTTACCTTCAAAATGAGGCAGATCTAAACAATGATCCGCTACATCTAGAATCTGTTGATCTGTCACTCCAAGATCCTTTTTCCCGTTCGTTCTTGCGTCTTCCTTGTGCGGTTTCCAGCTCCACCGCGGCCTGGGTTCACCGCGAGCAACCTCACCTCTACTAGCATCAGACTCGAAGACGGACGAGCACTTTAGCTCTACCTCGACGCTCCAGGGAACCCGTCAGTGCCTTGTCAACCCAGGAACCTGATCTGCTAGATTGATGGATCCCCCACCTATGCGGTGCCCTGTTTGCTCTGCAAAATAGAGCTTTGCTCACCATGCCACTTCGACATCATCGTGGTGGCTCTCCAGCCAATCTAGGATCGCGGAAGGAAGGTACCGTGGTGCATGAACCTCTCCTCATTTTGATCGCCACTAATCCAAACCCCTTGATCCTTTCCATGCTACCTAACCATGGCGTCTCCTTCTTCAACCTCCATAATTTCCACTCCATCTCAGGTCCTTGAGGTGGAGCTGCTCTACTCCTTAGTGGTCTTCTCCCTTTGTGTTACTCCTCTGATCCCTCCTCTCGCTGTGGGTTGGGGTGAAATGAGGGTTGAGAGGGGAAGAATAAGTCTAATTAGTTGGGACCTCTGGCCTCCAACTTGACCACTTGCTGTGAGAGACGATGAAGAAGTAGGATTGGGGAAGGCTATTGTCAATCTGTACATGGTCTCCCAAGTCGATTAAGGGGTCAACATATTCCTCCAAGGGTGGCAGATCCAACTGATCTCCTCTAATCGTGTGAGGTTCTAGACTGGAGAGATTGTTTCCATTGGTTGGATCGCAGCCTGAGCTACCCTCCTCCCCACTTTGCTCAGAGGTAGGAGAAGGATTCCAAGCCGTCAGATCCTAACAACCTGCCAAAGCAGTGAGCTCAATGAGGCCACACTGCCTGGCTTTGGGCTATGCTCAGCAAAGAGTTGTCCAATGTGAGCGTGATATAGACACAATGTGAATGTAAATCTACATCAGTTAATCATAATAGACATGATCAAATTTGAAGCCTTGGTATCTTTTGTAGAAAAGTTGTTTCACTCTAAAAGTTTAGGCATAGGTTCACAACAACATAAGTAACTCATATCTATTTTTGAGACACAAATTTCATTAGTTGGTCATGCAAATAGGTTCTTCAAACAACCTTATAAATAAGCACATAAACCTTGAATCCCATTCAAATAATGATTAAATTTTGATCTCTTATAAATCCCAATCACTTGTTATGATACTAACACACCTGGAGGCTGATCAATTGGCCACTTGAGTTTGTTGCAACTACTAAATGGACCTCTTGACCATAAAGTAACCAAGTTGATTACTAAAAGATATTAATCGTAATTGAACTCAATTGAGTTTGATAATCATCAGTTGCATCCCTAGTTACACTTTTTGGGTGAAAAGAGTTAGTAATTGGATAATGCATTCCTCAATTCGACATCAATCATCGGCGTAACATTCACCGTCTTAAAATACTATATTGGGTATCATAATCCTAAAATTGGGGTAATCACATTCACCCCACCTTATATGGAATTTTGTCCTCGAAATTCAGTCGGTCCTATACTCAAGGTGTTGTCAAGAAGTCCAGATTCATATAGTCGCCAATCCTAGATTCCAAAGCCATCATAATTCTGGATGTAGCCAAAGTTTTCATCTTTAGTTCACAATATCTAGGGTGTAGTCACCCCCACTTTAAATAATAAGAATCATAATTTAATTTCTTAGTCATAACATGACATTCTAGTATTTTAGGATCTACATATCTCATTACACCTAAAATTTAGAGTTTGCTCTTACGTATAAAGTTGAGAAGGTATTATTCAAGTTTCATCTTTCACCCTACTCATCTGTGTAAGGTGATATCAAGATTTCATATCATCAATTATCAGAATTATCACACTTATTAACATCATTAGTATGGTTCATTATAGACATAGTACCATAATTTCATCATAAGAGGGGATAGATCATTGTGTTTGCATATTAGGGTTCCACCCTATTGTGTGAGAAATATCATTAATCTAGAAACTTAGGTTCTGAAGATTTGAGGTTAGGAACTTTATTTTTTGATCACATACTCAATGATCCAAATATACCTCTATTTCAAGCTCAAAATTTCAAATTTATATCTTGCATGTGTGATGTAGAGGGAAAGAGAATGTACTAAGCCAATCTTATCATGATTTCCAAATTGGATAATACATTTATGATATAGGAAGGAAATATAGGATAGGTTAGGCTCATATGAGTGACTCTTCATACATGATCATCCAAATAGCTCAAGTGAGGTTTCTAGCATCATATATAGGGAAAGAGAAGTGGAAGCAACAACATTTATGAGTATCTTATGCACAAAGCATTTTATTCTTAGACCAGAGTTCATATATCACTTCACTTGCAGCTAATGATGAGAGTCACAAACATATGCCACTCAAGATAAGACCTAACTCAATCAAAAGGTTTGACTTTCTCATAATGAGTCACCTACCCATCATTTTTTTAAAACCCAACTCTTCCATATAGTATTAAATCATGCAAAAGGACTCAACTCATCTACTCAGGAGTAACCCAGCTTAGCACACATATATCTCATATTTTTCATATACTGTAGGATAGGTCCTATGACTCTCTCCTTGTGGGTCTCACTCTCTCTGGAGTTCACCACGTATCTTGTCCTAACACTGGAGGTCCTCCTTTGTAAAAGAGCTTGAGGCTCATGCATATTCAACTTTGTCTTAATTTATCTCATCTTAAGTAAGAAAAGAGTATTTAATTTCATCACCTAGACTTGCCTTAGATTATCCAAAACTAGACTCAGAATTCATATACGACTTAGATATTTATATATAACTTAGAGCTCATAGATGGAATTTATATCAGATCATCCTTGCTTACATCATCTATCATTCTATTGTCTATCTATCTATCACATATCCTTATAAGGTTCTAGACATCTAATCTAGATCTACTCTCTCTTCTAGACTGATGTCACTCCCTTTCACTTAGGTTGCATGAACACCTGCTACTCTTCTGTGTGAGGGACACCTTTTTATATTTACATATATATAATAAAATATTATATAGTTTTTCTCTGAGAAAGAAGACATCAGAGAAAACTATCAAGGCTCGAGCCGATTGGAAAACAAAACCAAATCAGCAAAATGGAGTGTCCCACACACAGTACATAGTCTAGTGCTATGCCACTTAGGGAAATGGTGAGAACGAGATGTAGACTAGTGTAGCTACCCAATACATATGAGCTCTATATGGAGAGGGTTTCACACACTTTCCTAAACCTAGTTCTTGGATATCTAGGTTCTAACCTAGAGGCTAAGTCCAACCTTATTCCTATAGAACAAATTACTAGGTTTCTAGGGTTTATAGTGAAATGTGAGGATTTTGTTATCTGTTTCATGGTGAGAAATTGTTAGGTGTAGCTATTGTTCATGCTCTGATACCAACTGTGACGTCCCAGATTTTAGCTTCTCCATACCCTATTGGGAATGAGAGGTCAAAATCTGAAAACATCTCCAATCATATCAGAGAGTGATGCGGAAGCGAAATACGCATACATGAACATTCAGCCATAGGCATACACCATAACATTCTCAACATTCAACATGAAAATTAATTATAACATGAACTATTACATATTACATTTACACATTGAATAGAAAATTTTACATAAGTCTATGAACATGTATGCTAATCAGGATCTTAACACAATAGGTAAACTTGTACAACTTTCTCACATCCTATTCTTTTATCCCATTCTAGCTCTGGACCTAGAAAATACGAGAAACAAAATCATCAACAAAAGTTGGTACGTGGAATTAAAAGCTATACTATGCTGGCATATAATATAATCGAAATTTGCAGAAAGAGAAAGAAAATGTTACTTAAAGGCAGAAAATCAGATAATCTCAAGTTATTAGCCACATTAAGAATGAGTATGCATTACTATGGTTGACTTAGCACATACATAAAAGGTGGGCCCTTCCCCGTGTACCTTGTACTCTAGGGATCTCCCCATATACAGTGTACTCTAGGGAGGTGCTAGTCAACATTAAAGTTTTCCCTCTCTAATAGGGAGTTTAATGAGCACCACTAGTAACTACATTTCATTTATCCTCATTTATGTTCTTTTATGTTCAAGGCGGAAAATTGTCAATATACATACATCTACATCCAATAGTGTATTTCAAATACAAGAAAGCAAGTACATATATTTAACATCCAACAAATCTAGTCATATAATTATATCCACGTACCTGAGTTCAGAGATTCATACTTATATTTTGGATCATCTATATCTCTGATCATCACCTGATTAAATATAATTGAGCATCATTAATACATGATCATCATTATTCTTAGCATATTTTGGTCAAAATTAGGGTTTGGCCAAATTTGGGTTCAAACTAGTCTTAACTGATTTATGATATTTTTGTACTGATCTAGAGGTCATTATTTAGGTATGGTTCAGTTTTCATAATTTTCTGATGATTAGTCTATTTTATGGAATTGAAATGAGGTTAAAAGCATCTAAATAGTCACTAATACAAAATGACATACTATTTAGAAATATTTATCAGATCAGAGTGGAAAACTAGATCTAAATCATCAGTAGGGTTTTAGGAGAATTTTTTGAGAATTAATATCAATTGGATATTGTTTATTTTATATAATGAACCCTAAATAGGAGTATCATCTATTAATTTAAAAACCATGAAGATTACTACTTCAAAGGTCTGATTTAGGTGTTTAATAAGAAAGTATGAATTTTTCTGAGACTATTGATATTTTGTGGGAATTATTTGACCATGGGAGCTATTTTTACTCATATTTATAAGTTTGGGCTATTTTCAGAAAATATATAATGATTTATCTTCAAAATGAGGCAGATCTAAACAGTGATCCGCTACATCTAGGATCCATTGATCCATCACTCCAAGATCCTTTTTCCCGTTCGTTCTTGCGTCTACCTTGTGCGGTTTCCAGCACCACCGCGGCTTGGGTTCACCGCGAGCAACCTCACCTCTACTAGCATCAGACTCGAAGACGGACGAGCACTTCAGCTCTACCTCGACGCTCCAGGGAACTCATCCGCGCCTTGTCTACCCAGGAACCTGATCCTCTAGGTGGATGGATCCCCCACCTGTGCGGTTCCCTGTTTGCTCTGCAAAATAGAGCTTTGCTCACCATGCTGCTTCGGCATAATCATGGTGGCTCTCCAGCCAATCTAGGCTCATGGAAGGAAGGTACTATGGTGCAGGAACATCTCCTCATTTTGATCACCACTGATCCAATCCCCTTGAGCCTTTCCATGCTGCCTAACCATGGTGGCTCCTTCTTCAACCTCTAGAATTTCCTCTCCATCTCAGGTCCTTGAGGTGGAGCTGCTCTACTCCTTTGTGGTCTTCTCCCTTTTTGGTACTCCTCTGATCCCTCCTCTCGCAGTGGGTTGGGGTGAAACGAGGGTTGAGAAGGGAAGAATAAGTCTAATTAGTTGGGACCTCTGGCCTCCAACTTGACCACTTGCTATGAGAGACGATGAAGAAGTAGGAGAGGAGAAGGCTATTGTCAATCTGTACATGGTCTCCCAAGTCGATTAAGGGGTCAACATATTCCTCCAAGGGTGGCAGATCCAACTGATCTCCTCTAATTGTGTGAGGTTCTAGACTGGCGAGATTGTTGCGATTGGTTGGACCATAGCCTGAGCTACCCTCCTCCCCACTTTGCTTGGAGGTAGAAGAAGGATTCTGAGTCGTCAGATCCTAACAACCTCCCAAAGCAGTGAGCTCGATGAGGCCACGCTGCCTGGCTTTGGGCTGCGCTCAGCAAAGAATTGTCCAATGTGAGCGTGATATAGACACAATGTGAATGTAAATCTACATCAGTCAATCATAATAGACCTGATCAAATTTGAAGCCTTGGTATCTTTTGTAGAAAAGTTGTTTCACTCTAAAACTTTAGGCATAGGTTCAAAGCAACATAAAGTAACTCATATCTATTTTTGAGACACTAATTTCATTAGTTGGTCATGAAAATAGATTCTTCAAACAACTTTATAAATAAGCACATAAACCTTGAATCCCATTCAAATAATGATTAAATCTTCATCTCTTATAAATAAAAAATACTTGTTATGATACTAACACACCTGGAGGCTGATCAATTGGCCACTTGAGTTTGCTGCAACTACTAAATGGAACTCTTGGCCATAAAGTAACCAAGTTGATTAATAAAAGATATTAATCATTATTGAACTCAATTGAGTTTGATAATCATCAGTTGCATCCCTAGTTACACTTTTTGGGTGAAAAGAGTTAGTAATTGGATAATGCATTCCTCAATTAGGCATCAATCATTGCCATAGCATTCACCATCTTAAAATACTATATTGGGTATCATAATCCTAAAATTGGGGTCATCATAGTATGTTTGGCCCTAATTATCCATATTAAGAAAATTACATGATTTCGTACATCAACATGACCATAACTGACATCATATGGATTCTACACATGATTATGGACTTACTGACATTTTTCCATAATTTTATATCATCATTTAATATTTATAACTCAAGAACTAAGCATTACATATCTTACATGATATCAACTATATTAGTTTCTCTCAAAATCTTGATATTATACTTCCATCTTGTTCTACACATTTTTCTGAACATTTTGGTATATTGTTTGTATTTTTCTGACAACAGAGCTAATTATTAGGAATTATATATGAACTGAGCATTTACTAAATTATTACCTTTTATAGCCAATCATGTGCGGCCACGTGGCCTATGAGAGGCGTGGTTCCTTATTTGATTGAGCTGGCTGGTTCTTTACTGATCTGCCTAGTTTGGTCTAGGATGTGATTGTCCGGTTCACAAAGAATCTGACTTGGGCCGGTCTGCATCTCTCTTTCTTCCTCACATGATGCATGTGTGCATCTGTTCTCGGCGCCGCACGACGCCCGCAGGAGCTCGTGCTCCTTAGCCTCCTCTGCTGCAGAACCATCATCGCTGATACAAGACTTCTTTCCACAGCGTGTGATCGGTGGTCAGTTTCTCCTCTGCATCTCCACTCCCTACCCGATCGGTCGACGCCTGCGTGCGCCGTTTCCAGGAAATGATCGTCGTCGCTTGTGTGTGTCTGTTCTCATCCCCGCACGACGCCCACAACCGAGAGAGTGTCGCCTCCTGGAAAATGTCCCCCGCTGAGGCACCCTCCTCCACCGACTGCAAGGGAGCTCGACGCCTCCAGATCTCCATCATCTACAATTTGTTGTGTGGCCCTCTTTGGCGCACACTCTCGTGCGATACTCTGACCTCCTGGATTACGGCTGCCACCTTGGCCTCCTTCTCTCTTCACAATGCCGCCGCAATACACGTCCACTCTGGCCTTCTTTTTATTGCTTCTGCAAACTCCATTGTTCTCCAGTTATGGCTCTCGCATCCTGCTCATCCGCGATCTATGTGAGTCCCCAGCGGGACTCCGTTCTCACGAGTTTGAGTCCGCAGAGGGGCCTGTGCTTCTATGCTTTAGAACCGCCGATGTGGATATGACTCCAGCTAGCGACCATCGGGAAGGCTTGCCGCCTCTTGTTTATGTTGGGATGACACCGCCACACACAGTGGTGAGGACTAGAGACCAGCGGGGCTAAGATCTCGGATGGGCTCCCACATTCTTCTGTGAGTGTAGTTGTTGGGCTAGAACACTGGAGGGAGATCAACCCTTGTATCCTCCTCCTCAAGGTCCCTCACGCAACCTGCTGTGAGCCATTGGCTAGCTCTCAGGGTTGTGGGAGAAGGGCTCTTACTCTCACTATTCTTAACACAAATGGATGCGAGCAAGGACTCTATGGGTAGCCAAAATCTTGTGTAGGCAACCATTTGCTGAAATCGTGAGCAACAATTCATGAGTAAATGAACGTGGTCAATCACTCTCACGACATGGCATTAACTACTAGCTAAAATATGCCATCTCATCTTTTCATCCATGATTCAACTTACATAATACAAAGATTAACTAGGTAACTTCAAACCTCCTTAACTTATGTAGGATCATTTAAACATAAACGCAACTGTATTTTATTACTTTGGTGCCAAGCTACCATTCCTTGACCAATCTACTATTTAATCGAACATGACATGTAATTAGGGCCCTTAATTATGATATGAGTGTCCAGTAACAATCAAACTTTACCAACATAATTGGAACTCTCAAAAGTCCACTCCATCAGTAGTACATGCACATGAACAATAATAAAACCACAACACATGTTCACCATTCAACATATAATTATAACATAAATTGCTACATCATTTGATATTACATATTGAACAACTAACTTATACATATACATGTACTACATCTAAACTATAGGATCTTAAGACAACAAGTCCACCTGTACATCAGCTTGCCATACAAGTCTCACTATCCTGGATCTTTAAGATCATAACCAAAACCTAATCAAAAGATTATATGCGGTACACGTTAGCACAATATTCAAGAATATTGTACTGAGTACGCCTACGTGTCTTTTATATACCTCTCATCGTATCTTGGCGATAAGATAAAACTAATACTTGGCAATAACAGAAGAAATATAAGAAAATCATATACTTGCATAGATTTTCATTAACAAAAGAGAACACATATTTTAAGCACATTTCCATTATATCATCCATGCATTGACCATCGAAGGTTGAATGCATTAAAGCCTTATGATCAACTACCAAAGAGTTGGATCATTTCATAATGTGATCAGACTACCAAAGAGTTGGATCACTTTCAAGTACTTGATTACCAAAGAGTTGAAGTACTTTATTATCAACACTTGACTACCAAAGAGTTGAAGTGCTTAGATACAACGGAACATATATATTATGTTTCATGTGTGCATAGCAATAAGTATGGAAAATCATGCAACATATCATAGAACAACAATCATTTCATCCACTATCATATGCCAAGTATTTTACTACACATATACCACAAGCATATTGTATAATAAGCCAAGTAAGAGGTAATGACGTACCTTCCAAAGAGATATCCTAATCACATATTCCTCATGTCATCTATATCCTTGGTCAACCCTGATTAAGACAAGATCACATATCACCATCAGGTTCTCATCATCTTACATCTCATCCTAACCTTAATCACATTCATATTAGGGTGTGCTTATCTCATTATGGCATTCTCATGATTACTTGTATTCTTGCCTTATATTTATCTTACTGATGTCATATTCTAGATTATGATTCATCATCTGAACATTAGGTTCCATATTCCTTTTTGTGCACATATTAACCCTAGTTACATGTATTACTCGAATTAGGGTTTCATCACATGTATTATGGGTCATCTTCGTATAACATTAATTCCATGAATCTAACTGATATCTGAGTTACATATTAGCCTCACATTACTGATATAAACCTACTCTATAAATTTTCATCAATTATTGAGCATGTATGTATATATTTCATATTAATTAGGGTTATTAGCCCTAATTAGCCATATTAAGAAAATTACATGATTTCGTACATCAACATGACCATAACTGACATCATATAGATTCTACTCATGATTATGGACTTACTAACATTTTTCCATAATTTTATATCATCATTTAATATTTATAACTCAAGAACTAAGCATTACATATCTTACATGATATCAACTATATTAGTTACTCAAAATCCTGATATTATACTTCCATCTTGTTCTACGCATTTTGCTAAACATTTTGGTATATTGTTTGTATTTTTCTGACAATGGAGCTAATTACTAGGAATTATATACGAACTGAGCATTTACTAAATTATTACCTTTTGTAGCCAATCATGTGCGGCCACATGACCTATGAGAGGTGGGGCTCCTTATTTGATTGAGCCGACTGGTTCTTTACTGATCTGCCTAGTTTGGTCTGGGATGTGATTGTCTAGTTCACAAAGAATCTGACTTGGACCGGTCTGCATCTCTCTTTCTTCCTTGCACAATGCCTGTGTGTGTCTGTTCTCGGCACCGCACGACGCCCGCATGAGCCCGTGCTCCTCAACCTCCTCTACTCTAGAACCATCATCGCCAATACAAGACTTCTTTCCATAGAGTGTGATTGGTGGTCAATTTCTCCTCTACATGTCCACTCCCTGCCCGATCGGTCGACGCCTACATGCGTCGTTTCCAGGAAATGGTCACCGCTGCTTGCGTGTGTCCGTTTTCGTCGCCACACGACGCTTGCTGCCGAGTGTGTGTCACCTCCTGGAAAATGTTCCCCGTTGAGGCGCCCTCCTCCACCAACTGCAAGGGAGCTCGAGGCCTCCGGATCTCCATCATCTACAATCTGTTGTATGGCCCTGTTTGGCGCAAACTCTCGCATGAGACTCTGACCTCCTTGATTACCGCCACCGCTTTGGCCTCCTCCTCTCTTCACAACACTGCCACAATACATGTCCACTCTGGCCTTCTTTTTATTGCTTCTGCCAACTCCATTGTTCTCCAGTTCTGGCTCTCGCATCCTACTCATCCGCAATCTGTGTGAGTCCCCAACGGGATTCTATTCTCACGGGTTCGAGTTCACAGAGGGGTATGTGCTTCTCTGCTTTAGAACCGCCGCCGTGGCTACAACTCCAGCTAGTGACCATTGGGCAGGCTCACCGCCTCTTGTTTATGTTGGGATGACACCACGGCACACAGTGGTGAGGACCAGAGACTAGCGGGGCTCAGATCTCGGCTGGGCACCCGCATTCTTCTGTGAGTGTTGTTGTTGGGCTAGAACGTTGGCGGGAGATCAACCCTTGTATCCTCCTCCTCAAGGTTCCTCACGCAACCTGCTGTGAGCCATTGGCTAGCTCTCAGGGTTGTGGGAGAAGGGCTCTCACTCTCACTATTCTTAATACAAATGGATGCGAGCAAGGACTCTGTGGGTAGCCACAATCAGGTGTAGGCAACCGTCTACTGAAATCGTGAGCCACGATTCATGAGTAAAAAAACATGGTCAATCACTCTCATGACATGGCGTTAACTGCTAGCTAAAAAGATTCCATCTCATCTTTTCATCCATGATTCAACTTACATAATACAAGGATTAACTAGGTAACTCCAAACCTCCATAACTTATGTAGGATCATTTAAACATCAATGCAACTATATTTTATTACTTTGGTGCCAAGCTACCATTCTTTGACCAATCTACTTCTTAATCAAACATGACAAGTAATTAGGACCCTTAATTATGATATAAGTGTCCAGTAACAATCAAACATTACCAACATAATTGGAAATCTCAAAAGTCCACTCCATCACATCCTACACACCTTAAAAGGTATTTCGACCTCAAAATAAAGCTAAAAAAATCCAGTCCTTCACAATGGGAGAGAACAATTGGATCATTGTTGTGGAAGAGCACGTTGGTCACTAGTACACCAATGGGAGGGACAACTCCTTCCTTCTTCTAATAGGATGACTGGAGTTCTAGTAGGTCCATGTGGACTACTCTAAAGAAAGGAGTCCTTTGACTACTGCTAGGAGGGAAACATTAACTCATAGTTTGTGGAGAGATTAGAGGAGCCTTTACAACAGTTGTCAGAGTCTGTTGTCTATGGAGGAGCAGTCAGATGAGTCTCAGTGCAACTAGGAGCTGCATATATACTGTCTAAGACATAGTGTGCATCTACATATAGAAGGATTGTCACTGCACTTGCTCTAGGACCAGACATATCTTTGTGAAACCATCCTTCACATTGCATAGTTATTGATGCGATCTACTGGTTAATGAGAAATATGTTAGTAATTTTTTTGTTTCTACTACCTATCCGATGTCGTATTTCCCTACATTAGAATTAGAGACACGTCAATTAATTATATTTTGGGATAATCGATATGATCGGATTTTGGTTTTACCGTGTTATTTATTGCATGCGATGTGAATATATTGGTTGATGTGCGCGTCCTTTTTTTAGTCGATCAAAACTCGTGCTGCTCTTTTTCATTTTTGTAAAAAGGGGGAATTTACAATGCATCCATTTTTAGAAAGAAAATGGGAAAAGAAAACTATACAACATGTACAAGCAAAGAATATGAGAGGAATAAGTGTCCATCAGGTCACTTCCAAAGATATATCATTAGTACCAGCTAAATATAGAACATCAGATATATATATCCAAACCCAACAACCTAGGATCACACCATGAATAAGAGATACACATCCTCACCTTAAAAGCCAAAGTTCAGACCTCTTATCATCAATAGCATATCTCAAATCTTCAGGAAGGTTCTCAAGCACAAATCCAGGAATAAAAAATCCACAAACCATCATGAAGAGAGGCCTAGCAAACATCTTCCATCTACAACACCATAGCCTACACATAACTGAGGGAGCCAGCTTCCAAGAAAAAATCTTCAAAATCAGCCAAAAACAGAACATCAGATGTATGTATCCAAACCCAGCAACCCAGGATCACACCATTAACAAGAGATAGACATCCTCACTTCAAATGCCAAAGCTCAGACCTCAATCAATCAAAACAAGGAAAAAAAAAGACTTCAAGAAGAACCGTAAACCTTCATAGTACAGATCAACTTCCCTATCTATGAACGGAGGAAACACCAACAACATAAGTTGCAGCCAGATATCCCCAGCTAAAAGAATAGATGGAACACAAAACCTACTGAAATAGTTTTTCCACTCCTAAATTAGGATAAACTGACTTCAGGGATGAAGAGACCAAAAAATACTTAGCAGAAAAGGATAGCACAGATGTACGCTTAAGCATAAACAAGAAGCCATCTGAGACATAACTACCACTGAGACATCTTAGAACCAGTGGAAAATAAAACCTTAGAGACATCCACATAGAAAGAACACCAAACCTATATTTGAGCAGAGAAAACACCTGCAACAAACTACAGCTAGATCCCAAGCTAAAGGAAAAAAGTTTGAACACAAAACCAACTGAATCAATTTTGACACTCCAAATTTAGGATAATCTGAACTCAGGGAAAAGGAGACCAAAGTCTTCTTAGCAGAAAAAGACAACACATGTGTATGCTGAGCAAGACAAGAAGCCATATGCGACATAAATGCCACTTAGACATCTTAGAACCAATGGAAATAAAACCACTGAGACATATTTGTAAGGAGAAAATGCCAGTAGCACAAGCTGCAGTCAGAAGGCCCAAGCTTCAAGCAAAACCAAGACAGCACAGATGTACACTAATCAAGGACATGAATCCTCTTTAAACCCAAGAAAAAATCCATCAAAGAATCTTCAGAGCCACATCTCACCTTACCAGAAAGATACAACAACCCTATCAAACATGTCATCTCAGTCATTCCAAACTAAAAGCAACCCAACACCATAGATAACCAGATGAAAAAAGCTCAACTTAACCAGTTGCAAGCACACCAAGAAACCTCAGACAAAAGACACCAAACATAGCACTGACACAGAAAAAGTTTACCAAACACAAGGATGCTTGTATCTATTGTCATGAACCCTGAATCAGTTTTTCCACTCCAAAATAAGGATAACTGAACTTGGGTTGGAAGGGGATGCATATCCTATCTAGAGAGATACCTCAAACATATCCGACCAAGACAAAGATCTGAAGAATACCAGGGGAATAAAACCATGAAGCCAACTGAGATATAACTTCCACTGAGACATCTGAGAACCAGGGGAAGAAAACCATTTGAGACATAATTATAAGTAGGAAATTCCAGTAGCATAAGATACAATCAGAAATCCCAAGCAGAAACATACAACAAACCAAACATAAGCACGCCAAATGACCTCAGACAAAAGACATCAAACATAACACTGACATAGCAAAATCATCACATAGACATAGGATGCTTATATCTTTTGTCATGAACCCTACCCTAAATCAGTTCTGCCACTCCAAGATAAGATAAAATGAACTCATGTTGGAAGGAGATGCATAGCCTGTCCAGAGAGATACCCTAAACATAACCAACCAAGACAAGGATCCAAATAAAAACTAGCTTCAAAGCCCGAGCATCAAGCTCCTGACCCAGCTCACAACCAACAGAAGAAAAACACCAGGAGAACCAAAAAAACTTCCTGCCTCAACATAAAGGACTCCCATCAGAAAATGCACAAAGAAGAAAACACCTACCTTCTTAGACAAAAGATGTATCAAGAAGGGCACTGAACTCAACAAAAATAATTTTCCATAGGACATTAGGATTCTAGTATCTATTAGCATGAACTCAATTATTTCTTTCTTGCCATATGTGATATACAATAAGGGCGAGTTTGGATAAAAGCTTCTTATATACCGACAATCGTATGTAGAGTTCCACACCTTTTGGTATTTTAGAGCAGAGCAGTAGAGACCTGCAACCATCTGAGCATGTAGAGTGGCATGTAAAAGGTATATAACGGAGTAGAGACCCAACACAAAACTGGTAGTCATGAAGCCCGCCGATTCTGGCATCATTTGCAACTGCTATTTTGTTTTGAAATTATCCACACAACGGTACAAAGCAAATACAAAATGATAGTCGTTGTCATTAATTTGATGCGTCTATTTTGTATCAACTACTGGGAGTTGAGATTGCACCTGCCAAACTAGGCCTAAGAGTATTGATGATTCCAGCTTCCTTCATCTTCATCTTCACTATATCCTCCCAATTAGAAGGTTGACCATCAATCATATTCAAATCCAGAGAAGACTTCCTCAAATACTTGACAAAGTCACATTCAAAACAGATATGGTTGGTATCTTCATATCCATTCATACATAGAAAGCAAATAGAAGCTACAGATATACATCTTCTTCTAGTATAGTCTAAGGTAGGAATCTTGTTGTGATTAGCTTTCCAAATGTGAAGTTTGCTATTCATGTGACTTTTGTTTCCCCAGATCCAACTAAACTTTGCATCTCCAATACCTTTACTTCTAATACACTCCCATATGATTCTGAAGTTCACACTTTTGTAACCATTAAACAACCAATAATCATCCTCCTTATTACTAATTTTGAGAGCTCCAAGAAGATCAGAAATGCTTTGTGAGCCACGGGATTTGGTAATTACCCATTCCCCATCCTTTATGATAGTACTGAGATATGCATCCATAGAAAGGCCAACTCTTATAATAAGAATTTTATCTACTACCTCATGGAGAAATTTCCCAGAAAACCAGGGATCTTTCTAGATTTTAATATTGGACCTAGAACCAATAAACAGGCTCAAATGAAGCTTCAGGGCATCCCTACTCCTAAAAATGGAGTTGAACATCCAAGAGTGATTACACGATACTTCACAACTCCAAAGAGTTTCTATCTTGAAATACTTTTCCCCAATCCACTTTACCCACAAGGTGTCTTTTTTATTGGAAATGTCCCAGGAATTTTGAATGAGGTAGGTTTTTGCAACTTCTTTGCTCTTTCTAATGCCCAGACCACCTTCACTTTTGGGTAACATGATCAACTCCCATTTAATAAGATGTAAATTTCTTTTCCTTTTATATGTGTCACCATAAAATCAATTTCGATGGAGGACGTGAAGCATTGGTTATGGCAAAAATCCCAGATTTGTGTGTGCATGGTTGTAGTTATTTCTTCCTATTATTAATCGGTCTGCGTACCTAGCATCTCTCCTTTCCAAATGGAAATAAATGCTCTTTTTCCTATTTCCCCTCAAATGTAACTTGAGGTTTATCCCATATAAAATATAATAGGAAATAGGGTAGTTTTAAATTATGTTTCGACGTGAGATGATGATCTTCACAAAGGAAAAATGAGCGGCTCATGATATGAACTGATCAACTGGAGGATCGAGGAGGCCATATGACAGGAGGATGAATTGATCGACTAGTGGCCCAAACAATCAACTGGAGGTATCTTGATACTGTTGGACCTGTGAACAACATGACCTCTTCAGAAGAGCCCAATCGATAAACCAGGAGGTGATTTGACTAGTTTAAGTGTTGGACCGATGAACCTAGATTGGTTCGAGCACATATCTTCACCAACAACAGGTAGCATATTATGTACACCATAGATGGTAGAAATTCCTTTTTGCTCCAAGGAATTGCATTAGTATGGACATAACCATCGCTTGTGTGTTTTATTTATTGCATGTTCTCATTTTTGGTTATAGCATGTATATGATCTTTACTATAGGTATGTGGTGATTGATAAAGTATATGTATTTATATATACAAAAATTTCCTCCACTTAAATATTAAGTCTAAGATGCCTTCCTTTAGCAATACACATGAAAAGCTTGATCAGCCAAGCATATATTTACACAAAGCATGGTGCGTCGTCTATCTCATGGAAGTGTGATGGTAGATATGTAGGTTTGCACAAACCATGGTGGATATCTATCATATATTGGCTATTGGTTCAAGATTAACTAGTGACTTAGAGAGCCCAAGCCCTGAGGCATGCATATGATGGTGGCAAGGAGTTGCAAAAGTCATCTATCCAAGAGTTGCATATGATGCAATTGGCATGATGGCCTACATAAATAGTCAGGTTGTGGGTGATCGCCAAAAGCCGACTCATAACTTGATGAAATATGGATCTTGGTCCACTAGAATATTGTACAATGTAATATACCAAATCGATATTGAGGGCTATAAATTTGAATAAAGAAGTGGGAGCGATAATTAATTAAAGACTTAACTAATATAGTCAAATTTATCAAATCAAGCCAACTCAAAAAAGTTTTGAAAAGTTACAATATTTCCTTATAGAATCAAATGTCAACCACAAAACATGTTCAAATTACAACCAGTCCTGAAGAAGGACAAAATGGGATAAAGTTCTACAATAGATTAAGAACTTTGAGAAATATTATCATCAATAAGAAAAATCTCTATATCCTGGATAGACCAATGCAAGAGGAACCCGCTCCAAAGGAGCCTAATGCCAAATGGATGCTTATTTGAAGCATGCCAATTATGCCATAGACATTTAAATACCTAATGTTCTGTTGTATGAACTATGAGCTGCGTGAACAACATGAAAACATGCACATTCTCAAGATGGTAACACGTCTTAAAAATCATGTAAAGCATATAAGGGATATTGTCTCCAAAGTGCTAACTGAGTCAAATTGACAAAGGGAGGTCCAATAGAACCCCATCGACTAAATATGATTGGACATGTGGAATGATTGAGATTTCTCTTAGGTGAAGAGTTGACCATAGATATGATTATGCAAGTTTTGCATTAATCATATGGTCAGTTTATCAAATGCTTGGCATGTTGATGTGATTACAAGCAAGAAGAAGGACAAATCCATGATGGTGATCAATGGAAGTGAGTCCTAGGGAAAAAGCAAGACTAAGAAGTGTTTTGAGGATAAGCTGAAGCCCAAGTCCTCTACAATCAATATATGGAGAAGGGTAAGTGTAAGAGGAAGTTGTCCTTTCACTTAAATGATAAAGAAAACAAAGTGCAACCATTGTCACTTGTCTGGACATTGCAAAGGAATTATCCTCTTCATAGAGGATCTCAAGAAGAACATAGAGATATCGATCTCCACTTTAGGTCTTGAGAAGAAGTAAGCTAGAACTGTGCAGAGCAAGGGTTGCTACCACTATAGTTAAAAGATGGCATTCATAGGCACATAATAGAATTTGTGAATTGCTATTGTGTACTTGCCTTTGAGGAAAATGATATGTCTTGTGTGACAAGAACATTATGTTACATTTTACAAGATATGATCTTTTATGACAATGCATTATGTCTCACAAACTATAATTGATAGTTGTAGAGACAAATGTGCATGACACATATATTGAATGACTTGATAACTAAAACAAACAGAATACGTATAGCTCTGTCATCTAGAGTGCATAAATGAGAAATACATTTCTAGAATACATATGATGGCTATCTAGACTCTTTTGGTTATTAAACCAATAGAGACATGTATGTCTTATTTGTTATGAAATATGACAAAATAATCTTCACAAGATCTAGTGGGAGATCGACTATTCCATTAGGACAATACATATTGATGTATGTAGACCATTTACAATGAATGCTAAAGGTAGTTACAAGTAACTCATTATATTTGTTGATGCAATCGGTAGATATTGAAATTTGTATTTTAATGATATACAAGCATGATTCTCTTGAAGTGTTCAAAGAGATCATAAATGATGTACGTATCTAACTTGGTAAAAGTATAAAGATACCTCGATATCATCAATGTTGAAATACATAAACTAAGAGTTTGAGGACCTTTCAAGAGATCATGATAGTGTATCATGATGAACTCCACCTAAAACACAATGATAATGTATCATTAGAATGTATTATAAAGAAGGAATCACATTGTGTTTTGTCATGGTGTGATTATCAACATATCTAGCTAATCTTCAAATATTCTTCTTGGCACATACTTTACACAAAAAATATGTGTCGTGTAAATTGGTTCAAAGGACACCATATGATATATGGTGTGGGAGGAGTCCTGATGTGTCTTTTATATTGATTAGGATTGAAGGCTTGTATAAGAAAATTGTTTCTCAAAAGGCTTTATCCAAAAATCACATGAATGTTATCTTGTTGAATACTACTTACATCCCGATGTGTTTGTTGCTAGGATGGATGAACTCCTAAATGGAACTTAGTTCCAAAGGAATCAATGGGAGTAAAAGTATAACTCAAAATGTTTGAGATGAAAAAGAAAACATAGAACCTAAAGAGGTACAATATGAACAAGGAGAATGGCAAGCTATTTTGGAATATCGTGTTCCTTATGTAAACACAGAACTCATAGTTCTAGTAGAACACGCATTGAGTTTGAAAGATTATGATATCTTATAACTCAAAAGGTGACGAGTTGATCATAAAGATGAGTCAACAACCTACCTAGAAACTATTAAGGGATCATAATTTGAGAAATGGCTTCAAGCCATGGGATCAAAGATGGACTCTGCATGAACCAACAAAGTATGACCGTGTTGGATCCACCTGAAGGGGTAAAACCCACAGGGTGCATTTGGGTTTTTGTAAGAAGACTAACATGGAAAGGTAAATTGGTGGCAAAGAGTTTCAAACTAGTCCAAATTGTTGAATGTGATGAAGTCTTTTCACCAATTACCATGGTTAAATCCATCTGGATCATGCTTGCTGTTACGACTTAGTATGACTGTGAGATTTTTCATATGGATGTTTAAACCACACTCCTTAATTGGAATAATTAAGAGGATGTGTGTGGGACACTACCTAATGGTTTCATAAATCCATTAATGCAAATAAAGTTTATAAGCTAAAAAAGTCAATTTGTTGATTGAAGAAAGCATCTCAGAGCTGGATTCTTCTATTTGACAAGACCATCAAAGGGTTTGACTTGAGTCAGAATGATGATGGAATATGCGTTTACAAAATATTTAGTGGGATGATATTAATACTACACATAATGTCTTTACCCTGCATATGTTAAAACCTAGGAAGGAAAATACCTTCTATATGAAGGGTTTAGGCGAAGCATCTTATGTGATATGGATCGAGGTCTGTAGTGATAGACCTTGAAAGCTTCTTGACCTAAGTAAGAGAACATACATTGGTAATACGTTGTAGGGATCAGAATGCAAGACTCAATGAGAGAAAACTTGTCCATGTTCCATGGAGTTAGTCTCTCAGGAGCCTAGTGTACCAATTCTTATGAAAATAGGAACACATGGATAGATGCCATATGCATTCACAATTGGATCTTTCTTGAATGCAATGTACTTACCCCATTATCTTGTATGTATTGGACATGACGAGATAATATCCATTAATCTTGTATGTATTGGGCATGACATGAGGATATCCAGTCATCTCATATGTATTTATCATTTTGAGAAGATATATTTACCTACCTCGAAATCTTGTATGTATTAGACATGATGGGAGGGTATATGTTAGATGCCAGTGAAAGTCACTGGACTACCATAATGAACATCCTTAGGTGCTTGTGAAGCACTAAAAGGATCCATTCCTTGAGTATGGTGATAAGAAAGAGTTGGATGTAAAGGGTTACATGCATGCAAGCTTCCAAACTGACAATATAATCACAATCTAAAGTTATGTTTGATGAAAAATGAGAACTGTAAGCTAGGAAGGATTCTGAGATAATGACAATTGTTCAAATCTACAAAAGAAGTTGAGTATATTTGTCTTATAAGAACAATAGAGGATACTGTATGGATTAAGAAGTTCATATGGGTGAACTTGTGTGAGGTTCCAACCGTTGATGACACAATAGAAATACTGATGACAAAAATGGAGCTACTAGTTAGGCTGGGAATCTCAATTAGTGTACTACATCACTTCCATCTCATACAAGTAGTCGTATAGAGAAGAGATGTGAAGATTAAAAAATACCAACTTAAAGCAAACATTGCTAAACCCTCTATAAAAGCACTTACACAACAGAAGCATGATGGTCATGTTAGGTCACTCAGAATGAGATCCATGGGTGATTTTCTCTAAGTGCAAGTGGGATTCTATTGGTATGTATGCCCAGATATCCACTCATATGATGATTGTAAAGGCATAACATGTAATTGATTTGATTCATTATAAAGGCAAGCTTCCAATTTATTTGTATATTCAATTATGAGATAATGAATAACATAATAAATGTTTAAAGTATACTATTACTCAATGATGTATGTCTTCAAGTATTATCCTTGTCAAAATGAGATCATGCAGATGTTAAGAGTACATATATATATTATCATTATGTCTATGCTCAGTTGTTGTTGTGGAAGGCTGATAGACAACAATAACACATAAGATCAGAGTGTGAGTTGGTTGATGACTAATTCTCACTAGTCATGATATGTCAATATCAAACCAAGCAGACAGATACATGTTAGAGAATAGTGTATCAGACAGACCCACCGTGAGACTGACACATGGAATCCATCATCATGGAAGTCATAGTCATCTCTCACAGTGATGGTGGTGGTTTTGGTTCTTAGACATGAAATCACTGCACATCACATGTCGTTGCGTATATTTTGATATCATCAAATGCAATCCTGAAACATGGGTTGATATAAATGTGGTGATTAGATGACTTTGACACATGGGGACTAACTGTGACTGATAGAGATGGGATTTGTCCTACTATTGGAGTATGATATACAAGGCCTCTTGATTAATGAGACTAAGAAAATTATGGACATACACATGTGAGTTAATATGTGATATTGAGTGTACATATATCTCATGTAGTCTACTCTGATTCAAGAAACAAGATTGAATAATAATGAGGATGACTCTCCATGCCTCTAGTTAAATCTGGATATCAGTGACAAAGGAACTATACAAACACTATAACATGATAACATAATGTAGGTTGAAGTTGCTCCCTAACTTTCCATTCACTTGGGTAGAACTAAATGTGTGACTAGGCACCACTCTTTGCTTGTGATGTCATAAGTTGTTTTGGACATTCACCGCCTACGTGATATGGGACCTATAGGGTCACACACATAGGAACTCATCTAGAAGAGGAGTTTGATTTTGAATGATGATTGAATTGGTTACTTAATTGTTTAGGTATTTTAATTCACACAATAGATCAACTGACTAGACTGCCAAACGATCGGTTCAAGTGTTCAGATAGTCGTTTGGAGTGTCTAGTTGATTGTATTGTACATTGGCTAGAATTTTGCCTGACCCGATCTACGAGACTCCCATCTTGCTTATGAAAGACGACTGTCTCACGTGGTGTGAGACGCCTGTCTCACTTGCACCAAACATTTGTTTCAAGGATGCAATTCAAATGCATCTAGGATTGGTGCTGACGTAATGATCTGCACTAATTGGAATTGAATTGTCGACATATATGAAAAATTGGAAAGTGTGAAATGACTGTCTCGCATCCCAAAAAATTGTCTCATAGGGTGAGACAATCGTCTCAGATGTTGTAGGTTATGAAACTTCTAGACATGTTGTTGTGAAAATTCGAGATCTTCCAGTCTCTTCCACTCTCGCATAGACTAAGGGTGTGTTTGGTACACAACTGTGATAGGTTTAGTTGCCATGGGTAAGTCAACCGAAGGCAACTTAACCTTGTTTAAGATAATTGTTGTTTGGAACAAAGACAATTAAACCTAAAAACAAGATGTCCACTATTTGGTGCACATGTAAGTAATCATTGTGTTGATGAGAAAAAGTCTATTGTACCCTACCCTATGTGTACACGGTATGCACATAACAACATTAATCATCCACAAGAAATGAATAGATGGAATTATAATTATTAAATACAAAATATATTGATGGTTTGATGACAACGTAGATGCCACTTGCACATCAATGAATAAATTTCACATGTGAGAATCATATACATCAAATACATATCAATATCATACACCAAAATATAAAATTTTATTGATATGAAGAAAAGTTGTAGTTTGGTAATTAATGCTTAATAAAAATGATTTTATTGAGAACACTCATATAGATAAAGAAGTCTGGCTACACATTAATTCCATTTTGTATGGCTATTTCTATTGAATTGTTTTTCAAAAATCATCCTTCATCTCTTTGTCCACTTTTGATATGTGAATAGTCCCATATGTAATTGGCAATGCTTGAAGCTTTGGTTGAGGCTGGTAATTGTCTTCATTCTCCCATGGTTCCCATAATATGTCATCTTTATCACGCATTCTAATAAAATTGTGTAATGTGGCACATGCAATAATATTTTTTCCTTCTTTTTGTAAAGAATAATTTGTCATACTATGTAATATTGCACAATGTTTCATAAAAACACCAAAAGCATGCTCAATAACAGTGAAACAAGATGATTGTAAGAAATTGAATGATTCTTTGAAGCACCTAGCACTAGTACTTCGATTACTTTGTACATGATATCTGAAATTTTAGTAAGGGGCAAGAAAACCAAGAAAATTTGAATATCCTGCATCCACAGGATAATACATACCTACATGGGTCATATGAATGAAATTAAATTTCCACATATTAATTAAATATACACAAAAAAATTAAAATATATGTGAAAATCATACCATTAGGAGGAATAGGAAATCGAGCTCCAAGATTAGCAATTGTATCCAACAAAATGTGAAAGTCATGCTGAATTCCTTCATGACCCACTGAGATAAATGTGAACTGCATATCATGATCACATACAACTAAAACATTTTGTGTAGGACGTTATTTTCTCTCTAAATATAATTGTAGTTTGCTCTTTGGTACAGAAGCATGGACATGTGTTCCATCTAATGTACTTATACATACTTTAAAATGAGGCTAATATTTGGACCGTGAACGTATAGGTTTGTGAGCATCTTCAAATGGACCTGGAGAAATGAGCTCCCTCAAATATATATATATATATATATATATATATATATATATATATATATATATATATATATGGGCCCATCTTTATTGCCCGCGCGGGTAGCTACCCGCCCACCCTTCCCACAACTTTTTTTCAAAAAAAAAATTTCGCAATTGTAGTGGACTATTTTGTCTAGCTCTCCAACAATTTTTGGCCAAAAATAATATCATTTGCCCCTCCAAAATAAAAAAACCCGTCCTTATATATATCTGCTGTATATTTTTTACAAAGTTACTTTTATGGCCAGCAGAGTTACTTTTTTGGCCACTATAGTTACTTTTTTGACATCAGACTTACTTTTTTGGCTAGGAGAGTTACTTTTTTGGCTGCAGGGTAGCAAAAATCCAAGTTACCCGCGCGGGCAACGAATGAACGCCCTATATATATATATATATATATATATATATATATATATATATATATATATATATATATATATATATATATATATATATATATATATATATATATATATATATATAGGGTATATCGCATGGGTAGCGAAGATATACCCTATATATATATATATATATAAGGTATATCTTCGCTACCCATGCGGGTAACTAAGATTCACTACCCGTGCATCAGTTTTGTAATGAGGAGGTATGCATTTGTAATGAGACAATCCAAATTTGTAATGAGATGACCGGAATTGTAATACAAAGACTCGTTTTGTATTACAACGCTGTTACAGTAATAAATATATGTTTATTACTGTAACTGTAATACAAAACGAGTTTTTGTATTACAATTTCGGTTGTCTCATTACAAATTTGGTTGTCTCATTACATATATGTGTCATCCCATTACAAATTTGATGCACGGGTAGCGAAATCTTAGTTACCCGCACGGGTAGCGAAGATATACCCATATATATATATATATATATATATATATATATATATATATATATATATATATATATATATATATATATATATATATATATATATATATATATATATATATATATATATATATATATATATATATATATATATATATATATATATATATATATATATATATATATATATATATATATATAATGCAATTAAAACATCATTAAAAAATCTAGATATTGTCTCTAATGTTCTTTGCCAAAGTTCGTCCATTACCCTCATCCATTGACTATGAGCTAATGTATGGACAAATACACCAATTGCCTCTTTGACACCTACATTATTACTATCCTTAAGTAATCCTCTAGTTCTAAGTTCATTGCATAAAAGAACAAATATGGGATCTTCCATTCTCAAGTTATTATGAGTACGCCTTGGATTTTGATGTATCCATTCATGGGCCCTATGAAATCCTTTATGTTTGCATGTATGCTAAGGTTTGCTTATTGAGATATGTTTGACCATAAAATATAGATATTGTTGATAAAACCACCAACATTTGTTTTTCTTCATCTGAATTAGAACTATAATATAATTCACGCATGCTCATCTTTCTGCAAATTTCAAAATGTTAAGAAATAAAAAAATAACTAAAAGTATGGTTATGTATAGATGCAAAACAATCAAGGAAATTTTGATAGAGAAAAGATAATTTTGAAGAAATAAAATAACTTCAATGATAGATAAAACAAATACATATATAATATATTAGACTATGAAGCAAAAAATAAAAACATTACACCATAAGTAAACTGTAACTACAACCTATTCTCCTCTACTGTATTCAAACTCTAGCCACTCTAACCTATCCTCCTCTTCTATAGTTTTAAATATAGACAAGTGCATATCATCAGTCATAATAAGGGACATTGCAAAATACTTTAAATGTTTTTTTTCAGGAATTCCTGAGATGTTATTGATCATGGAATGGACTTTTCTAATTTCCTTATCATCTTCTTCATGATCCTTTTTCCTTGCATATTCTTTCACTTTTTGAGGCTCATGAAATTTATTAACCACCAATCCTAAAGTGCTAACAAGATCACAACTAGTCATTGATTGTCTTCTTCATTTGTGTTCTTGTTGAGGTGTTGGGACATATTTAGCAACATCAATAGGATCATTTTGGGTTGTTGTTGTAACCCTATCATCATCAGAATGGAAAAAGTCAGTGAACAAATTATGAACCTCCAAATCAATAGACTCATCAATATTTTGAAAGTTGATAGTAGGACTGGTTGTAGATTCTACAGAAGGATTAACAATAATTTCTCCAGTTCTGATTGCTCCTCCAAATAGTAGATCATACTCTTCCTCATTGTCCAATCCATAGTGCCTAAAAATGTTTACAGATGGCTGTGTCTGCAATTATATGCAAATGTGATAAGTATTTTAATTATCCTAAATTAATCTACAACATGTACTAGTAGCGTACCTTTAGATAATCTTTCCACCACTCATCGTCTGCAACAATCGTATTTAATTTGGCTGACCATCCCGGTCCACTCTATGGTTTTTTAGTGAAATTCACTCTTTGTAGTCTTTTCACATGCCATCCCATTTATTTTTTAGTTGACTCTTACTCAAACCATGTTTCAAATCTTTTCAAACTTCTCATAGATCTCATACCAAGCTAATGTTGACAATGTTAACCTGCTACAGTTTCCTTTGGTAGTTTGTTCGATACACAATTCTCTAAATAATTTTGAAGTTACAAGTGTTCGTGTATATCTTTTTGTACCATTGATATTTTCACCTTTGTCCCCTTGTTTATATTTTCCCTTATCATGTTCAGATGCCATGTCTAACATAAAATAAAAATAATATTATAAACACAACTAAAAATCTATGAACATTAAGTGTAAATAGATTAGATACATAATATTTTTAGCAATGTGACATATGTTTCTAACAATCATTATAGACTAAGAATAATTTTTCATGAGAAGAGCTTCCAATCTTTCTGCATGTGTGTTTAGATACATAATGTTCTTGATAAAATGATATATGTTTCGAACAATGACTATAGACTAAGAATATTTTTTCGATGAGAAGAGTCTTCTATCTTTCTACATGTATAAATGTATGTATTTTAGTTACATTCTTCTTATGTTTCATGTTTCGTTCATATGAGAGACACACATACACATAAATGAACTAGTATTAATCTATAAACAAAATAATGCCTCAATCCTTTTTGTTTTTAACTAATGGATGTAATGCATTTTAGGAAATGTAATACACCAATCTATATTAGGAAACGTAGTTCATCAATCTTAATAAATTAGTTTTAAAAAAGGATGCATCAATCTAAATTAGGAAACATCGACTTCATATAAAGTACTTGTAGTTGGCTCCATGTTAAATAAATGGATCTTTTGATGGTATCAATTGAAATTCCATGTTAAATAAATGCATATTTTGATGGTATCAATTGAAATTCTAGGTAATGTTTATATGCACTAACAAGTATAAAATGGATACTTACATGTAGGTGTATGTGTCTTTAAAGTAGTGACTTTTTACCTTCTTCTTTTCTTTTACGATAATATAAATGAAAGAAAATTATAGTAACACAAACATGAGGAAGATGTCTGAACAAGATGCCCATAGCACAAGCAACATATAATTATGTCATTAATTATTTACTTGAGTCAAAGTACATATATTTGTGTGTGTCAATGAATAACAAAGTTTTCAAATGGTGGAAGAGAGTTTGATGAAAATAAAATTGAAATATCACAAATAATGGCTTAAGAATGGTGTATTATTATTACACAAAAACATTGGATATGCAATGTATAATAAGGAAACATTGATAGTAAAGAATCACACATTTTAATAATGAAAAACAACCACGCATTAATGTTACCATTTGTCACATTGATGAGTATAATCGGAAGAGACTCTCAATCAGCAATAAATTACAATCACAAAGGTGTTAACATTTTCAAACAAAAATTACTACATCCACAAAGGATAGAAAACATTTTTTTTGACAAAATAAACTTTTCATTAATATGTTACCTGGGACAATGATGCTTAAGGTCAAACTTTGTGTGTGGCTGATTTATGGCTGGAGCAGAATCACTTTCAAGGTAGTAGAGTTACGATTATGAGGAAACAGGAGCAGCCGTAAAGGCCTTCTCAGATGAAATAAATAGGGATGGTAACGAGCAGTAAATACTTTCTCATAAGAAATAAATAGGAATGATGATAAGCCATAGATAAGTATCATTCGTTAGCAAGGCTCCAAGGGAAATTCATGCATGTGGTAGATAACTCTATTTCCTACCACAAGGATTTCTTGCAGTATATTATCATGTTAATTATTCCTCGTGACATCTTATCTATTTTTTAAATGGCATAACAGACGTCAGTTAGATAATCCAATCATATTTATTTACTTCCGCCACTTCAACGGAAAACAAAATGCACCCTAGGAACCATGCCACTACCCTCTACTATAAATAGAGGGGTACTAGGGGCTTCCCAGAGCACAACACAAACAATTGAGAATCAATTGCTCTAATAATTATTGTCCTCTCTGGTTGTGGTAACCAAGTGAGCTCAAGTAAGTCTACCTGACTATGGAGGGATAGCAAAGGGAGAGAACAATTGAGAATCATTGTTGTGGGATAGCATTTTGGTGATTAGTACTCAACGGGAGGGACAAATCCTTCATGTCCATTCTAGTAGGATGACATGAGTTCTAATTGATCCATGTGGACTACTCTAGAGGAAGGAGTCCTTTGGTTGCTACTAGGAGTGCAACGTCAACTCATAGTCTATGGAGAGATCAGAGGAGCCGGTGTAGTAGTTGTCTGAGTTGGTAGTCCCTAGAGAAGCAGTTAGACGAGTCCCAGTGCAACTAGGAGCTGCAAAGATGCAGTCCAAGATAGAGTGGATATCTACATTGATGAGGATTGTTGTTCAGCTTGCTCTTGGACCAGGTATATCTTTGTGAAACCATCCTCCCCATTGCATAGTTGTTGACGTGATTTGCTGGTTAATGGGAATTATGTTAGTAAAAAAATTGTTTCTGCTACCAATCTGATGTTGTATTTTCATACAATATCATACATCAAGAGAGAGAAAATTTTGATTGATTTCTCAATATGATTAAGCTATTTTTTCATTAAAAAAGAGGAAAATTACATCAATTTCTCAAAATAGAATCCAAGAAATGAAACCTATCTCATTCATATATAAACAACTTGGGGTAAAACCCTAGATCCACATCTAGGTATTCTTGACCTATTATAAAATTGAACATATATATATATATATATATATATATATATATATATATATATATATATATATATATATATATATATATATATATATATATATATATATATATATATATATATATATATATATATATATATATATATATTAACATGTATGATTCAAACACTAAATTATGGACTCTTATTATGATTATATTTACATTCTAATTTATATTTATTTAGGTAGAGAATCTGTGATGACTTCAATTTTCAGCAACCCCCAATTAAGGAAGGCCAAAAATATGAGAATCATTACCTACAAATTTATACACAAGGATCTAGATTCACCAAATAATAAATAATAGAAAAAAATATTAATTAACAAATATTGTTTACAAAATACTTACATGAAGTTTATATCCTCAGAACTACATTCGAGAAGATATATTAAACTATCTAATCCTCCTGCATAGCTTTAATACCTTCCATGGATTTCATATTTATCTCCACGTTTGTATCTTGTGTATAGACTACCTTAAACACTGACAAACAAAACACGGTCAACATATTTCTATTCTGGTATGTGGGTTCATCCAATAATCACAAATACATATTCAATAATCATTTACTTTGACACATGAACTTGTATTTTCTTTTATATTCTGATCCATACTTGGTTTACTATCTCAGGTGTAACCACTATCCATCATTGGACTTATGAGAACTACCCTTTGATCTGTGTAACCTAGGGTTTAGAATATCATTATTTACTTTATGTGATAGTAATAGGGATTTATAATTTTCATAAAATAAATAATCATCTAACATATATCATTCATTCAATCTTCGAGAAACCACAGAAAATGTCAGAATTCGATACATGTAATCATAAGTGTAACCGCATACCTCAATGGTGAGCCAAGCATATTATGATATAATTGTATTGCACGTATATTGTCCAAGCAAGCAAATCAAGCATTCAAATCTGCAAGTATGTAAATCCTAAATTGTCACCATCACTTTAATTAGATATAACCCTACTTAGTCCTGATCTAGGGTTTATATTTTTGTGATATTGAGTTACCATTAGGGTGATGCCTCAAAACCATAATTTCCATGATTCTCACTTTAAAGACTTAAGAATCCTAATTCATATTAGGTGTAACCATGATTATAAAATCTACCATGTTAAATCATAATGAATTTTTATATCATATCAACTTCATTAATAACATGGAAAGTTAGGATCATTAAACCCTACTTAATAATATGTATGCTTATTCACATTGGAAATTACCATCATTATGGTCATTCTCATCTTGGATTATCATCTTATTCAATAGTGTTAGATAACAACATGAATTAAGCATATATATTGTATTCCATTATGTCAATGTACAAATTAAGGTTTTTTTATAATTTAACCGCCACTTTAACTCACATTTTTATTATCCACTTTAGAAACCCTTATTTTAGTAACATGTGAACTTTTTGCCTAAAATGGGTCCAAAATGCACTTTTTATCCAAAAAAGTTAAGATTTATCCATTAATATTTTTTAAACAAGTAATGAGCATTAAAATCATGAAACTATGATTTATATGCATATTTTACATTAAGTATTGTATCTTTATGTACCTCTGAAAAAGGAATCATAATTAGATCGCAATCATATTTTATTAGGATCCCTCTCTTTATTTTGATCAAAATGATATATATTTGATATATTCTAAGTTACCAATTATGTACTAGAATATTTGCAAAAAATTACTTACTAGAGAAAATGAAAGGTTGGAACATTGGCCATTATATTTCCACTCCCTTTTAGCCAGGACATCTTAGTTCAAGGAAAATGACCTCCTTTCCCTTACAAGTTACATGTTCAGGAAAGGTACATATGACTTTGGCCCATGGGTCATTTGCTTTGTGGCTTCTGTTCATACACAATGCTCATCCTCACAGTGACGATCGCTGGGGGACTCGATCTGTGACATCCAACTCACAAAAACATGATTAACTAATGTGGAAGCGAACACTAAGTGTCAGATTGCCAAAAATCACTAAAAATTAAAACCTTTTTACTAAGAGATCCATCAAGGAAAAACTTTCTCACATAGAACCAAAGTAACACATTTACATTCTGGTTTAAAGGTACATGTCATGTATCATCTCTTTCTGTGAATTACAAGCATCAACTGCTCTGTTAAACTAATCACAGACAATATGAAATCTTGAGGCACTTAGCCAAAATCTCAAAAGCACTAACTACTATTCCGAGCACCTGAGAGTACAAAGATGACACATAGGACTCTATATACATCTATACAAGGCATAACAACCAGTGTCTCCACCTGAGAATTCACTGCTGTCCTTGCTGCAGCTGCTGCTGTTCTTCACCTACTGAAGGATTCCTGCCTCCTCGTCCACGTGCACCTAAAAATGTGATTCCCATGGGATGAGACAATTGTAAATTGTCCCAGCGAGAGATATAACTCTCTGCCAGAAACATTATTATTATAGTTTAATAGGATAAACCTGGACAGAGGAATCATAATTATTTAACAACAGTTATTCCATTGTCTAACAAATTAGAACATTATTCTTATCTAAAGCATTGCAGTTATAACTTGAAAGAGCAGCTTGTCACTTATCCATTAAGGAATATGAAGAACATGTATAACATTTATTTTCTATAGAGTTATAACAGCAATATATACTCTCTTCAGGCTTAGATCTCATAGCTAATGTGTTGCATTGTCTTTGTGGAGTCATGGCATGTAGACATACTCTTTTATTTAAAGTATTGGGATCTTAATCCCTCATATCATCAAGTACATTTCCATTTCTTAACATGTTTATCATCATGATTATATCATATGGGTATTCAAACCCTTAACTCATCATGGAATACTTGTTACCACTTATTAGGTAACTTAATACCTTCAGGTCACTGACCTATGACATTATGATTCTTACTACACAAAGTATTCCACATAATTCACAAGGCTCATATCACCTCTTATTACCCCTTAAGAAGCAACAAGGCATATTATGGCTTATGAAGCCCATAAAACATTTTCAATATACAGAGCATCATAGCCCATACCTGGATATGCTCATTATCTCAACATACCTGCATGATTAGTACTCACGATAATAATTATATATCAGTACCATGCCTGTATTAGGGTTTCACATAGTATTACCCTGTATTAGGGATTCACATAGTATTACCATGTATTAGGGATTCACATAGTATTATCCTATATTAGGGACTCACATAGTATTTCCCTGTATTAGGGATTCACATAGTATTACCCTGTATTAGGTTTTTTTTCCAGAAATAACCATATAGGTTCTTAGAACATATTATTAATGATCAAGTCCTATTTCATTGCTTCACACAGCTAAGAATCAATATGGATAACATAAGTATTCAATTATACTTATTTATTCTCATCATTCATCATTAAATGAATTATCAACACAAAGTATGAGTTTCTCTCTCACCTTTACCAGAATATGATTGCATCATAGTTTATTGGTATGGATTAACCTTTTGATAAGGCATGTTAGCCTATACTTATCAAGGTGCACTACATCTCAATGTAACAATTGACATGACACACTTCATGTGTCACACATCTAGATATATATTGGATTTAAAACACATCAAGGTATATCAGTCTTGAGATGCTGGATGTGATATCTATCATATCTTGATATATCACTTCCCTCATCACCTTAATCTTACTTGAGTTCATCCACTTAGCTTGTATTAGGGTATTCCTCATCCTAATACTTTATACACCAGTTCATCACATTTATCATGTAATGTATTGGTCATAAGTCACTTATTTTGAATATACAACTATTGCCAATGATATGGATTCATCCTTGAGTTAGGAACTATTGATATAAGGATATCCATTATCCACCTCTCTAGGTGTTACATTTGCCAATACATTAATCACCATTCCATTATTAGGAATAGGATTTTCCATATTTATAAATTGAGGTTCACATATCATCCTTCTATATCAAGGCTTCACATAGTATTACCTGAAATTAGGATTTCACTTGACATCTCCTTCAATTAGGGTTTCACCTATCTTTGCCCTAAATTAGGGTTTAACACTTAGCTTTGCCCTAAATTAGGGTTTCACATGGCTTTTCTCTAAATTAGGGTCAAGGCTCATTAATTTTTTCAATGAGGGTTACATGATCTCTTTATTAAGGATCAAACCCTAATTACATATTTTTTTCATAATGAGGGAATTAGATCTTAATTATACAAGCATTCCTCTCTCTCTCATCCTCTCTAGGATGTTAAGTACTTCAAGATTGATCTAGGTCAGTTCTTCATTTAAGTACACATAGTAGGGTTAACCATTATGATCATCTTCAGTCTACATCATTATCAAACAAGTAGCTTACTGACCTTTAATCATATTAGGTGTCCAAATGGTTTAACCAATTTGAACCACACAAAGTCTTGGTCACTTAGGCCCCAAATGGTCTTGGTCACTTAGACCTCAAACGGTCTTGACCAATTAAGTTCAAACAGTTTGAAAGCATTTAGCAAGATTGGTGCTTGAAACCGTTTAGACAAAACATATTGAAACTGAATGAGCTTGGGTCTCCAAACGGTCTTGAGACCGTTTGGTCCAAAATCCCTCAAAACCGAATGGAACAAAAGTGTCTTCCATCACTTAGTCAATTTAAGGTTTTAATCATTGAACCATCTATTATTTGGACCACTGATTTATTCTTCAATTGAACCATTGAATCACTCTTCAATTGGACCTTCAATTAAGGTTTTGAACCCAATTGAACTAGGGTTTATAATCAAGAAATCATCACTTAGGGTTTTGAAATCAAGGAACCATCAATGGTTGACATTGTGGAACTAATTCGATTGTAATCATTGAATAACCACTTAGCTAGATCATGACCTGACATCAAACGGTCTTGAGGTCGTTTGGATGATCTCTAAATGGTCTTGAAACCATTTTCCCAATCCATCATTGAAATCTATGGAATTCAATTAGGGTTATCATTATTGAATCAATCATCAATTAAGCTATTGATTGTATTTCAATGTAATATCATTGGATCTTTAACCATCCAATCATACTTCCTCAAAATCTTCCAAACGGTCTAGGTTGACCTCCAAACGGTCTTGATACCATTTGGGTGACCTCCAAATGGTCTTGAGACCGTTTGGGCTAATCAACCCAAAAATTGATTCAATTTCTTAAGGGTTCCACACTCAACCTGATTAGGGTTTGTACTTAAGGAATCATTCACAATTGAAACCTTCAAGATCAAACCAATTGAAACCATTGGATCAATATCCAAGTACAACAGCATATTTCCTCAAATGGTCAACCATTTCAAATGGTCAACCACTCCAAACGGTTTGGAACCCAAACCTCCAAACGGTTTGCAAACCGTTTGGTCACCAAACGGTTTGGTGAAACCGTTTGGACAAAAAGTTGAAAACGTTTGCAATAGATATTTGTGGAGGTGTGTGCTTATGATGATGTCATCATCATCAAGCTCTAAACCCATGAAACTTTCTGTGATTTTCATGGTGATTGCATCAATCAACCAAATAAAATTATGAGAATGAAGAAACGATCATCAATTGATAAGGAATTGAATGCAATAACAATATTAAGGGTTCAAGTTATAAAACCCACCTCGAATTGAGATCCAAAGCTTCAAGCTCACGTAAAAAATGGTGGATGAAACTCCTTTCACTATCCCAAGGCACGTCCTCAAGCTTTGAGTGAAAAGGAATGGTTAGAATTGAAGAGGGGATCAAGATATGAAGAATTCATGCATTGATTTTCGATTTCCACCATGGAATCAAGGTGAACGAAGGTCAAGAAGCTTACCAACAGGTTAGGGGTCGTCCTCCTGATACTCCAAAGCTCCCTTGGTCATTTTCCAAGCAAGGAGAAGAAGTGGATTCGGAAAAAGCCTTTGATTTGGCTTGTAAAGGGTGTTTTTATAAGAAAATCAATGAGAGAGAAAATGCCTTATAAAAAGCATTTAATTCCAAAATTAGTGCCGCCTCTTCCCTCACAATTCCTTGGATACGAGGCTATCTTATTTTCCTCTTATTCCTCTCAATTATCCATGATTTAAAGAAAACCAAATCAAGCACCTTAAATCATATTATACTAATATCCATAAGTGAGTGGATATTTCTTTTTCTTATAATATTGTGAGTGAGTTATCCACTTCCTTTGGATATTTTCGTGCCTTTGCAAGGCACAAAGATTCTCACACTTGAGAAAATCCAACCATATGATTTTTGGTTGAAGTCCCTTTAGTTATTTTATTTATTTTTGCATTAAATGGAAGTAAAGTTCTAATTATGCTTAAATCTTGATTATTTTAATATCAAGATTCTCTCTCCTTAAAAGTGATACAAATGAGATGCCCCTTTAATTTTCTTTGCTTTACATGATTCCAAGAAACTTTAGGGACTATTTTGAAGTGGTAAGTTTCATATTGAACCCTAGGTTTTGGGTAAATTGCACTTTACACCAAAACTAGGTTTTTAATGCACAACCATTTCTTTATCATCTCTTTCTTGTTACTTAGGCTACCACAAGCCATACCTCTGCATCATCATCATTCTCATGATGCTTCAACACATGAGGAACATCTTATCATATAACATTTGCAATTTAACCCCTCCACTTGGGTAATTTTCACTTTAGTCCAAAACAAGTAAAACATTATTTCAACATTATTCAAAAAGGACTAAAATTGAAATATAAGTACCTCTTGAGCCCTAATTACTTTTCAAGAGATAAGAAAAAGCATATAATCAACTTTATTAAGTAAAACATCTAGGGTTAAGCGTAACCCAGGTTAGGGATGTTACAAATTATAAACCCTAACAAGGATTTCGTCCCCGAAATCCCAGGAAAAGGAGAGACCCATTTTAATCATTTATCATACCATCATGTCTCCACATAACATATTAATGTCATGGAGATATCATTAGATATTTAATCCACACAAAGTTCCTTCCATTAGTTCAACCTTATCAATGTTTATGTTTATGCAGAGCATAAACCCTTAACATATGATGTCCATATTATTTTAGGTAACAAGATTGATTTCACAGTTGGTTAATATAGATAACCAACATAATCATCTATTATTTCTCAGGTACCATAATCCTTACTTTGGTATTCACCATATGTGTTGAGAACACATCTCATCCTTATCATATTCATTTCTCTACTATTACCACCAAAGGTACATGCACAAAGTATTTCTTTTATCTTAGGACATTGCTTGTTCCATATATCATTATCTTGGAACCAAAATCCAAAGCAAACTGATACTTTTTTATGTATCCATCAACGGATTATTTCTAATCCATTCACATCAAATGTCATAATACTTTCTTGATTGCCATGTTAATTTAAAGTAAGAAACACAAAGTAACATACTCCTTTCATCACCCAAGATTGTTTAACAACGGAGAAACATATACATTTAATAGAGGTAATCCACTCAACAATCCTTTATTTGTTTGCGAAAGTTCACTTAGCAAACCCTATGTGGTTGGAAAAGTTCACTTAGAAATACCTATATAATTGGGAAAGTTCACTTAGCACTTCCTATTTAATTGGGAAGGTTCACTTAACACTTCCTATTTAATTGGGAAAATTCACTGAGTAATTCCTACTTAATTGGGAAAGTTCACTGAGCAATTCCTATTTAACTGGGAAAGTTCACTAAGCTTTTCCTATTTAATTGCGAAGGTTCACTTAGCACTTCCTATTTAATTGGGAAAATTCACTGAGTAATTCCTACTTAATTGGGAAAGTTCACTGAGCAATTCCTATTTAATTGGGAAAGTTCACTTAGCTTTTCCTATTTAATTGGGAAGGTTCACTTAGAACTTCCTATTTAATTGGGAAAATTCACTGAGTAATTCTTACTTAATTGGGAAAGTTCACTGAGCAATCCCTATTTAATTGGGAAAGTTCACTGAGCTTTTCCTATTTAATTGGGAAGGTTCACTTATCACTTCCGATTTAATTGGGAAAATTCACTGAGTAATTCCTACTTAATTGGGAAAGTTCACTAAGAAATTCCTATTTAATTGGGAAAGTTCACTTAGCTTTTCCTATTTAATTGGGAAGGTTCACTTAGCACTTCCTATTTAATTGGGAATAATTCACTGAGTAATTCCTACGTAATTGGGAAAGTTCACTGAGTAATTCCTATTTAATTGGGAAAGTTCACTTAGCTTTTCCTATTTAACTGGGAAGGTTCACTTATAACTTCCTATTTAATTGGGAAAATTCACTGAGTAATTCCTACTTTATTGGGAAAGTTCACTGAGCAATTCCTATTTAATTTCATTATACTCTCTAGATTGTTTCAAAATGACTACTTGATCAGAGTAATCAGAAAGATAACAATTTAAGAGTTCCATACTTGCCTTATCTCTAATAATCATATACCTGGCCAGGGTATACAAGTATTGAGATTAGGTAGTATGCACTTTATTTACTATCATGTTCCTCACTCTTCATATCATTATACACACAGGAGTTTTCATTTCTGGATTTTTCTTCTGGCATCACTTCTATATCTCATCTTTTATCACATAGATAAGTGAGATTATAAAGCATTTTAAAGAATACTGAGTAAAATGTAAGTTCTCATCATCCTTGTGTCCTTATAGGACTAGTCAGAGGAAGCTCAAAACAACTACTTTCTTATTTTTAACACATATAATTATGAAATGAAATATCAAAATGAAACTATTTCATATGACTTGTCTGGGACGTCTGTCCACGTCCTCTATTGTTACTAGAAAACTGGCGCCTTTGTGAGCCTTGCTGACACTGCCCCTGGGGTTGAGTCATCATCGAATTCTCATCTGGACAATCCTTTGCTGGATGTCCCGGTTGTCTACATTAGTATCAAATTATGGGCGCAAAATAGTGTCTCTGAGATCCAGTCACCGATGTTGATGCTATGTCAGGGGCTCTACTTGGAGCATTATTATGATCCCTACCCCTACTTGACGTCCATTACATCTGGGTATGGAATCTCGATGGTGCTGCCGATGCAGAAAATCTCGGCTTCTTAAAACTTTCAGTTCTTTGTCCTTGAGATGGAGTGTACACCTTCTTGCCACTGGTCTATCGTTTCTTGATTTTAGACCTTTCTATTCTCCTTACTGACTCCACAAAGGAGGAAACTCTCTCCCTGTTCTCTAATGCATACACAAGGGTGGTTAGTTCAACATTCAACCCCTTCTTGAAATGCCAAATTCTTTCCTCATCACTAACTGCCATTTGCGGACAAAACCGCAACAGCTCCATGAACTTAGCTTCATATTCGCTAACGTTCATCTGTCCTTGTCTGATCCTCTCAAATTGAGAGATCTTCTCTTCTATATACTTCGTAGGGAAGTATCTATTGATGAACTCTCATCGGAATACCTCCCATCCAATCTCTTCACCTGGTCTCTTATCTTCTTCTATCATCCACCAATGACCAACACTCCCTTTTAGGAGGTACACAACATGTCTTACCTTTTCGGCTTCAGGAATATCAAGGATCCTGAAAGCCTTCTCTAGCTCTATTAGCCACAAATCAGCATCTGCTGGATCAGATGTACCAGCATAATCTATGGCTCCAACCCGACGAATCCTCTCAAAAGTCTTTCCGACTCCATATCCCTCATAGTGGGCTGGTGCCCTAGGTGTAAGTGGTGGCATCCTGTCAACCATGTGTGTCATGGTTGTTAGGAATTTCTCGAATAGAGCATGGAGGGCTGGGTTTTCTATCACATTTGGGTCAACCTGGGGCTGTTCAAGTACAAGCCCTTCCCTATTCTGGTCTCTTGCACCTCCTCCTGGTGCAGCAACACTGCTATCAACAACGTGTTCTTCATGTGTCCCAAACATCTTTATGTTTTTCTTCTCCTCCTATATGAGAAGAAGTTACTATCAGATGAACTAGAAGACACTAGAACAGACTCAACATCTTAGTCCTATGTCTCTGTAGACTCAACAAAACTAGTGCTCTGATACCACTTAATTGTGACATCCAACTCACAAAAACATGACTAACTAATGCGGAAGCGATCACTAAGCGTCAGATTACCGAAAATCACTAAAAATTAAAACGTTTTTATTAAGAGATCCATCAAGGAAAAACTTTCTCACATAGAACCAAAGTAACACATTTACATTCTAGTTTAAAGGTACATGAACTGTATCATCTCTTTCTGTGAATTATAAGCATCAACTGCTCTGTTAAACTAATCACAGACAATATGAAATCTCGAGGCACTGAGCCAAAATCTCGAAAGCACTAAGTACTACTCCAAGGACCTGAGAGTACAGAGACGACACATAGGACTCTATATACATCTATACAAGGCATAAAAACCAGTGTCTCCACCTGAGAATTCATTGTTGTCCTTGTTGCTGCTGCTATTCTTCACCTACTGAATGATTCCTGCCTCCTCGTCCACGTCCACCTAAAAATGTGATTCCCATAGGGTGAGACAATTGTAAATTGTCACAACGAGAGATATAACTCTCTGCCAGAAACATTATTATTGCAGTTTAATAGGATAAACCTATACAGAGGAATCATAATTGTTTAACAACAATTATTCCATTGTCTAACAAATTAGAACATTATTCTTATCTAAAGCATTGCAGTTATAACTTGAAAGAGCAGCTTGTCACTTATCCATTAAGGAATATGAATAACATGTATAAAATTTATTCACTATAGAGTTATAACTGCAGTATATACTCTCTTTAGGCTTAGATCTCATAGCTAATGTGTGGCATTATCTTTGTGGAGTCATGGCTTGTAGACATACTCTTTTATTTAAAGTATTGGGATCTTAATCCCTCGTCTCATCAAGTACATTTCCATTTCTTAACATGTTTATCATCATGATTATAGCATATGGGTATTCAAACCCTTAACTCATCATAGAATACTTGTTACCACTTATTAGGTAACTTAATACCTTCAGGTCACTGACCTATGACATTATGATTCTTACTACACAAAGTATTCCACATAATTCACAAGGCTCATATCACCTCTTATTACCCCTTAAGAAGCTACAAGGAATATTATGGCTTATGAAGCCCATAAAACATTTTCAATATACAGAGCATCATAGCCCATACCTGGCTATGCTCATTATCTCAACATACCTGCATGATTAGTACTCATGATAATAATTATATATCAGTACCATGCAATACAAGGGTTTTCTTATTACATTCATAACTCATCAATCTGTACTTGAGCTTCACATAGGATTACTCTGTGTTAGGACTTCACATAGCATCCCCCTATATTAGGGTTTCACATAGTATTACCCTATATTAGGGATTCACATAGTATTAACCTATATTAGGGATTAACATAGTATTAGCCTGTATTAGGGACTCACATTGTATATACCCTATATTAGGGATTCACATAGTATTACCCTGTATTAGGTTTGTTTTCCAGAAATTACCATATAGGTTCTTAAGAACATATTATTAATGATCAAGTCCTATTTCATTGCTTCACACAGCTAGGAATCAATATGGATAACATAAGTATTCAATCATACTTATTTATTCTCATCATTCATCATTAAATGAATTATCAACACAAAGTATGAGTTTCTCTCTCACCTTTACCAGAATATGATTGCATCATAGTTTATTGGTTTTGATTAACCTTTTCATAAGGCATGTTAGCCTATACTTATCAAAGTGCATTACATCTCAATGTAACAATTGATATGACACACTTCATGTGTCACACATCCAGATATATATTGGATTTAAAACACATCAAGGTATATCAGTCTTGAGATGTTGGATGTGATATCTATCATATCTTGATATATCACTTCCCTCATCACCTTTATCTTACTTGAGTTCATCCACTTAGCTTTTATTAGGGTATTCCTCATCCTAATACTTTATACACCAGTTCATCACATTTATCATGTAATGTATTAGTCATAAGTCACTTATTTAGAATATACAACTATTGCCAATGATATGGATTCATCCTTGAGTTAGGAACTATTGATATAAGGATATCCATTATCAACCTCTCTAGGTGTTACATTTGTCAATACATTAATCACTATTCCATTATTAGGAATATGATTTTCCATATTTATAAATTGAGGTTCACATCTCATCCTTCTATATCAGGGCTTCACATAGTATTACCTGAAATTAGGATTTCACTTGACATCTCCCTCAATTAGGGTTTCACCTAGCTTTGCACTAAATTAGGGTTTCACACATAGCTTTGCCTTAAATTAGGGTTTCTCATGGCTTTGCCCTATATTAGGGTCAAGGCTCATTAATATTTTCAATGAGGGTTACATGATCTCTTTATTAAGGATCGAACCCTAATTACATATTTTGTTCATAATGAGGGAATTAGAGCTTACTTATACAAGCATTCCTCTCTATCTCTCTCTCTCACATCCTCTCTAGGATGTTAAGTACTTCAAGATTGATCTAGGTCAGTTCTTCATTTAAGTACATATATTAGGGTTAACCATTATGATCATCTTTAGTCTACATCATTATCAAACAAGTAGCTTACTGGCCTTTAATCATATTAGGTGTCCAAATGGTTTAACCAAATTGAACCTCACAAAGTCTTGGTCACTTAGGTCCCAAATGGTCTTGGTCACTTAGAACTCAAATGATCTTGACCAATTAAGTTCAAACAGTTTGAAAACATTTAGCAAGATTGGTGCTTGAAACCGTTTAGACAAAACATATTGAAACTGAATGAGCTTGGGTCTCCAAATGATTTAAGACCGTTTGGTCCCAAACGATCTTGAGACTGTTTGATCCCAAACGGTCTTGAGACCATTTGAACTCAAATGGTCTTGATACTATTTGGTCCAAACTCCCTCAAAACCGAATGGACCAAAAGGGTCTTCCATCACTTAGTCAATTTAGGGTTTCAATCATTGAACCGTCTATTAATTGGACCACTGATTTATTCTTCAATTGAACCATTGAATCACATTTCAATTGGATCTTCAATTAAGGTTTTGAACCCAATTAAACTAGGGTTTATAATCAAGAAACCATCACTTAGGGTTTTGAAATCGAGCAACCATCAATTAACAATCCTTCATTGTGATCTCCTAATGTGTAAATCTTGGACGGGTTTCTAGGCCAACAAACACATGTGATGTCATTCTTATATATCATAAATGTGTACCACCTATCCCATCCTTGAACACCTAATCTCACTAGTAAGTGTATAATGTGTATTGGGTTTTCAAGAAAATTTTGGTAGAATTTCCCCGTTGTTCTCTAAGTACATATGTACTTAGAGAACAAACGGGGAAATGCTATCAAAATTTTCTCAAAAACCCAATACACATTATACACTTACATCCTAAGTGAGATTAGGTGTTCAAGAACAGTCCCAAACCAGGGACTATCCAAGATTTACTCCTAATGAGTAAATCTTGGACGGGTTTCTAGGCCAACAAACACAATAATGGATATGTACATGTTAGGGTTTCATCACAATTAATGTTAGGGTTTCATCACAATTGATGTTAGGGTTTCATCAATGTTAGGTTTAATCAAATCAAATTAGGATGCTAGAATGGACAAGTTTAAATCTTATTTCAACAGGCATCAAAATTTACTGAATTAGGTCAAACATTAGGATTAGAAGCACAAATATATGCAAGCAAAAGATTTGTTCATATTCAAGGATTTACATAAAGCATTACATAAATATATGTTCATATCCTTACCAACAGCAAGCATGACTGTGGCTGTGTTGGCCTACCACGGCCGTGCTGGACAGTACGGCCATGGTAGGTCAACACAGCCACGGCCATGCTTGCTATTGGTAAGGATCTAGGGAGAAGGAGATAGAGAGAAGGAGCTAGCGTAAGGAGCTAGGGCTACCTGGAGCTAGCGTGGAGAAGAGCGGTGGTGAGCGGCGGCAGCAGTAGCGGAGAGCAGGAGAAAAGCAGAGCAGAGCGGTACTCACAATGGTACCAGGAGAAGAGAGCAGAGTAGTAGTGGTGGCAGAAGCAGCAGAAAGAGGACGCGGCAATGGCGGCGGGGAGCAGAACGCACCAGCAGCAGTGACGGTGAGCACAACAGCAGCGGCAGTGAGCACAGCAGCAGCGGCGGCGAGCACAGGGTCATCTGACGATTTTAGGCGAGAGCGGCGAGAACAGGAATTATCATGATGAAACAAGAAGAAAGGGGGAAGAGTCGGGTGATCGGGTCTATTAAGTTGGTCAACGGCGTCGGTTATCTCCAAAACTGATACCTTTCGCTCTTCAGCATCGGTTGATAGTAAACAACTGACGTCCAATTAGACAATCTTTGCCCTAAATTATTTGGCAGAAACCATTATCAATGTCGGTTATCATAGGATAACTGACGCCTAAATTGGAACTTTTCGTGCAAATTTCCATCTTATATCGGTGTCGGTTAATGGTTAAAAAACCGACGTTGTATGTGATACTTTGGGGCAAAAAAATTTTGCTCGAAAATTGGATTTTGCAGGCGATTTTAGGGATCAGTTTGTTTTACCCAACCGACACTAAATACAAAGCGGTACCTGTGTATGGGTGGTCTTTGAATATAGACATTGGGGTTCCTAAATATTCAATGTTGAATATTAAAGGCATTGGTTTTGTGAAATAACTGATACCCAGAAAAGCGACAGTGAATGTTGTTTCTGTAGTAGTGAATGGTTGACATTGTGGAACTAATTCTATTATAATCATTGAATAACCACTTAGCTAGATCATGAACTGACCTCAAACGGTCTTGAGGTCATTTGGATGATCTCCAAATGGTCTTGAGACCATTTTCCCAATCCATCATTGAAATCTATGGAATTCAATTAGGGTTTGCATTATTGAATCAATCATCAATTAAGCTATTGATTGTATTTCAATGTAATATCATTGGATCTTCAACCATCCAATCAGACTTCCTCAAATATTCCAAATGGTCTTGGTTGACCTTCAAACGGTCTTGAGACCATTTGGGTAACCTCCAAACGGTCTTGAGACCATTTGGGATAATCAACCCAAAAATTGATTCAATTTCTTAAGGGTTCCACACTCAACCCGATTAGGGTTTGTACTTAAGGAATCATTCACAATTGAAACCTTCAAGATCAAACCAATTGAAACCATCGGATAAATATCCAAGTATAGAAGCATATTTCGTCAAATAGTCAACCAACTCAAACAGTCAACCACTCCAAATAGTTTGGAACCCAAACCTCCAAACGGTTTGCAAACCGTTTGGTCACCAAACGGTTTGGTGAAACCGATTGGACCAAAAGTTGAAACCATTTACAATAGATATTTGGGGAGCTGTGTGCTTATTATGATTTCATCATCATCAAGCTCTAAACCCACAAAACTTTCTGTGATTTTCATGGTGATTGCATCAATCAACCAAATACAATTCCGAGAATCAAGAAAGGATCATCAATTGAGAAGAAATTAAATGCAATAACAATATTAAGGGTTCAAGTTATAAAACCCACCTCCAATTGAGCTCCAAAGATTGAATATCACGTCAACAATGGTGTATGCAACTCCTTTCACTATCCCAAGGCTCCTCCTCAAGCTTTGAGTGAAAAGGAATGGTTAGAATTGAAGAGGGGATCAAGATATGAAGAATTCTTGCATTGATTTTCGATTTCCACCATGGAATCAAGGTGAAAGAACGTCAAGAAGCTTACAAATAGGTTAGGTGTCGTCCTCCTGATCCTACAAATCTCCCTTGGTCGTTTTCCAAGAAAGGAGAAGAAGCGGATTCCGAAAAAGCCTTTGATTTGGCTTGTAAAGGGTGTTTTTATAAGAAAATCAATGAGAGAGAAAATGCCTTATAAAAATCATTTAATTCCAAAATTAGTGCCGCCTCTTCCCTCTCAATTCCTTGGATACGAGGCTATATTCTTTTCCTCTTATTCCTCTCAATTATCCATGCTTTAAAGAAAAGCAAATCAAGCACCTTAAATCATATTATACTAATATCCATAAGTGAGTGGATATTTCTTTTTCTTATAATATTGTGAGTGAGTTATCCACTTCATTTGGACATTTTCGTGCCTTTGCAAGGAAAAAATATGTTCACACTTGAGTAAATTCAACCATCTCGTTTTTGGTTGAAGGCCCTTCAATTATTTTATTTATTTTTGCATTAAATGGAAGTAAAGTTCCAATTATGCTTAAATCTTGATTATTTTAATATCAAGATTCTCTCTCCTTCAAAGTGATACAAATGAGACACCCATCTCATTTTATTTTCTCTACATGATACCAAGAAACATTAGGGACTATTTTGAAGTGGTAATTTTCATATTGAACCCTAGGTTTTGGGTAAATTGCACTTTACACCAAAACTAGGTTTTTAATGCACAACCATTGCTTTGTCAACTCTTTCTTGGTACTCAGGCTACCACAAGCCATACCTCTACATAATCTTCATTCTCATGATGCTTCAACACATGAGGAACATCTTATCATGTAACATTTGCAATTTAACCCCTCCACTTGGGTAATTTGCACTTTAGTCCAAAACAAGTAAAACATTATTTTAACATTATTCAAAAAGGACTAAAATTGAAATATAAGTTTCTCTTGAGCCCTAATTACTTTTCAAGAGATAAGAGAAAGAATATAATCAACTTTATTAACTAAAACATCTAGGGTTAAGCATAACCCAGATCAAGGATGTTACACGATCCCTTACCATTGTTTCTCCATGCTCCTCCTCCATCCTTCTTCTTCCTCACATAGAGTGTTCCTCACTCAGTCTTCTCTACATGCATGCTCGCATGCTGCCACCTCTGTGGTGGCGAGGCTCCACTAGCTCTATTGCTAAGTGCCCCAACTTGGCACAGTTATGACAATCAGTGGTTGGGATTTCCTAATACTCTAGGGCACGTCGACATGGGAGGGCATCCTCTTCGAAGCTTGTGCACTGACAAGTTAAAGAAATGAATTGCTCTGGCATATCAAGGTCCTGCTCGGAGACATTGGTGTTGTTGATGGTATCTAGAAGGCGAGGTTTAATGTCATAGTTCCTTAAACTTTGACTGCTATTACTTGTAGGAATGTCCAAGGGGTTTACCCAAGAACACTCTAAGATGAAAGAGATGAAGATGTTGGCAAAAATGGGGACTCTTTGTAGAGATCCCCATGTCCATCGAGACACTGTCAAGGTTTCCTGGGTGGTGAGAGTTTCCTCCCAGCCAAAGTCATCTATATATACATGCCTCCTAGGGGAGCCCTAGTTTTTTCCATGAAGTTGTGAAAAGGAGGGAAAGAGACACTCAGACCCCCACAATTGCTAAGAAAAGGAAGGAAAATAGCACATTTAAACTATCGAATCCCCCTCCTTCTTTCTATTACTCAAATCGTAAATCTAAATACAAGTTACATAAGGACATAAACACTTATTTCCAGTATTATCTCTTATAATTTGTAATCCCAAAAGACACAGAGGAAGAAACATCAAAACATGGAACTTTTCTAGAATATCCATATATTTCTTAATTTGATATATTCTTATGATTTATTAACGATGGAAACTCACTTATGCCCTTTCCATATCATATTTATTAATTGGGATTCCTCGGGATGTCTTTTATATACTAAACTTTCCCCTTTAGAAATATCATTGAAACAATATCATTATCTCACAGAAAATCCAATTTCTAGAATGATCATCCTTTCTTTTATTATTTGCAAGTGTACAAAAATTAAACTAAGATAATGTTATTTGTGATGCCTCAAGCATTGTGTTTGCACTTTTGGCAAGATAATTATTCCTTTAATTATCTAAAAAACTATGTATCTTATTTTTTGTTGACAATATTTCATTTATCATATTACAAAGCCAGTCCTATATATTAATTAATGAATTTCCGCTTTCTATTTATCTTGTGCCACAAACACCCATGTCAGAAATGATATTAATTTTATTATTCCACCAATAGTAAATTGGGGAATTTACAATTCAATTCATTTATATAATCCAATTTTACCAAAATTGAGGATATTACATAATCATTTGTTGATTATGAGGACTTTTTGTTTGTAAGTATCTCATTTATAAGTAATTTACTATAAATTTTGAAAGATAAATCCATCACTAGTTTTTATTTAAATGGAAACCAGTGCATAAGGACCAAACTACCCCCACGTCATGCATCAAACATTGATGCATGAAAGGGTAGTATAGGTCACTAACCCTTGCTCAAAATGTCACATGTTGAAGGCACTAAAATTTATAGCAAAAAGACCAAAATATGATCCCAATCTAATGGTCAAGATAGAATCCATATAAAAAGTAACAATGTGACACACAAACTGTGGTAGAATGCATAAATCAAAAACATGATAGAAAAATAGAAAACTAAAGCCAATCAGACTATCATTTGATTAACATTGGGAATACATTTTCAAGGATTTCTTCTTTGGTCTAATTAAGATACAAACATTGTCTAGTTAGGTTGAAACTTAGTATCTTAGATAATTAAGACCCAAAGAATCTAATTTTTCTTTATATTTGGGTTTTGAAGTTTCCTTTTACGAGTTATAATACATAGGGCTTAGGCTCATTGTCTCATTATTTAGTGTTACATATTAACATGTATCGTTGACATTTTTTTTAATTTTGATTCCTATTATCTTCATTTAATGATCAAATAAGTTAGGGTGTATTAAATTTCACAATTATACATATTTTATTTATTTTACCCATTAAGTCCATCAATCCATTATTTTTTATAGAATGGCACATCATTCCAAACTCTTAACATGAAAACTCAATTTGTTAATCCATTTCATGTATTAAGCACATTATACCATTCACTAGACATATCCCAAATATTATATGTATATTAGTTGGCCAAGGAAAGATATGCAACATATTTCATGGATTTACTAACATGTTAGTATATATTTAGGTTATTAGGTTAATATGAGTGTATCATGATGTGTGATATTGATCATATAACCTTAAGGTCTTATATATACTTTCAATCCTATACAGGTTAAGGTTACATTTGAGTTATTCAAGTTAAAATATGTAGCTATATCCATTTGGGTTACAAACAACTATATTAGGGTTTAACTCCATCCTTGTGTGGTCAATTCTAGATAACCAACTTACTCCTCTCTTAATCATGGGATTAGGGTTTCAAGAGTCAAGATGGTAGGTTTCAATATTTTACAACACTACACACCTTATATGTGACACCTCGTCATGCTAAACGAGATTACTCAAAACACAAAACACGATCAACTACTACTTAATCACATAGTCAAAAATGTGAAACAATTAAAACCAATTCCAACAATGTAAATAAACTCTAGAACATTTATAAAAGGTCCATCATTCCATTCTCATATACTTTAACAAGCATTTGCATATGGGTCCAAAGACCTCAGTCACATCCTGTATACAAAAGATATTTCACAGGTCCGTGCCATATATTTACAAACATAGGCATAATACCAAAATCTCGTGTCGATACAAATATATCATCTAGAAAACACATCCCATACAAGGACCTGAGAGTACAGGGACAACACTAGGACTCTACTACTAACATCTATAACTAACATCTACAACTAACCAACCTTCTGAATCAATTAATCACCAGGTTGGTTCTCTTCCACAGCACGACCTTGACCTTGTTTCCCGCGACCATCTAAAAAAAATGTGGTGACCCACAGGTGAGACACAGTCCCAGTGAGAGATATAACTCTCTCCAACATATATTGATTATAACATTAATTACCAGTAAATACATTGAGCAGTTACGATATTGAATAAACAATAAGAACAGATTGAGCAGTTTAAGCATACTAAGAAGTTAAGCAACTAAGTTGTAACATCAAGTAGAATTGTACAATTGTCATAAGTCTGCATCATGTAAGAACAATGTAATGTAAAGATAAGACAAGGGTTAATCAACCAATGTGATACGTATTAAACCCTAGCAATTATACTACACACCTGGTATTATATATTTTATTATTATGCCCTGGGGAGTTTGAGTCGTACCACTCAAAGTCCAACTGACCACCGTGAAGTGCTATTCAGTTCCGTATAAGATGTAGGAGTGCCGGTATCCTAAGATCTCTTCCCCTCGGTCAATACGAGTAAACTACAGTGACATACTAGTCAAACTACCAATAGTGACATATAGTCAACTGATAACAACTAGTTCGTACTTGGTACAAGTTACGACACTAGAAAATAAGATATACAAAACCCTCTAATCTGAGGTACAACCACAGTTGTTCTCGATCACATCAAATATCTGAGGCATGACCATAGCCATCCTCCATAACCTGCAATTGTGGATGACAAGTACATATCCTCAACTTGCCACCCCCACATACTCAACAGTATGCGCTCCGAGTTTCCCTTGGGAATACTCATTTCACCATCCAGTAAGTTCTGACACTGAAGATGGCTCTACGGCACAGGGCTCTACATGATTAAGGTTACACTTGATTAATTACTGCCAATTGAATGCATTAAGGCTTTATCAAACAAGTGGACATTGAAACCCTAATTATTTTCTAACAAGAGTATATGTATGACAACTTCAAAAGATATAAAACATTTGAGATATAAATCTTAATCACATTACCACATCTATCATTCATTGCAAATTAACGGACCACACTTATCATCATACTATTGCAAGATATCAATATCTTATCACAAGTTCCAGGGTTTTAACCCTTATTGGAACATGAAGAAGATTTCACCTCAATCATGGCTTCAAACATGCCCAAAGGTCTTTAAGACCATCACATTATTCATAGTAAGGTTATCATCATCATTCAATGCCTTAAACAAGGCTCAAAAGATCATTAGCACATGTATGTCCATACATTTTAACATGGCAAGGCAGTATTATATTCAAATAATACTACATTGTGGTTTCAACATAAGAAGAGTGTAATTCATTATCACATTAATCATTCAAGAGGTCTTATTATAACCAATCAACATCATATAATTACATTAAGGTTAGGTATAACAAGTTAGATCACATTGGAGTTACACATCCACTTATTATAGTGATTTATCAAATATAACTATATAATGGCAATGGTAAGACTACCAATTAATGGTATTGAACCATTGAATTATCTTCACTATGACCCACATATAATAACATGTGATTTATTCTAATCCATTGGATGTTAAAGAATCCAATATTATTCATTGGATCAGGTTCATTGTTCAAGGTTACTAATTGAAGTATAGGTCTAACCATTAGATCAACTGAACCAAGGAACCATTGGTTTAAGGTATAGTCAAATCTACAATTGCATTCCTAATTCATCATATATGATGATGACCTGATTCACCATTAATTGTGATAATTAGGTCATCATTGGTTTCTAGATCAGTAATAGATGCAGTTAATATCATCAAATAATAAGCCCATATCATCATCGATTGATAACATCATTAGAATACTTAGTGGACGATAATTAAATGCCTAATTGAGTCAAAACCTGAACTAAGGTGGTGACCATAGGTTGTCACCATAAATTGGACACCCTTGATCACGAACATAAGTTGCCAAGATAGCAACATTATTGGTTTTTGAATGGTATGCCAATCAATTATGTGATAGGGAAGGAAATAGCTTGAAAACCCTAATTTGAACCATCATTTGTTTTGTACATAGAACTATAGGTTGTTGCTATCAACCTGTAACAGATCATGTTACACCTTATAGAGGATGTACACATATTTACAGGTTCATATAGAACTGGAATAAAACAGGAAACACCACAAAATGCGTAATTCTAAACAAGCATGATTTCTCTATGCTTAGATCATCACATTCAAGCATAATCATGAACCAACAAGCTTCTAGTAAGAAATATAAGTGAAGAATGTTATATAACTCACCTCTATAGAGTAGTTCAGATATCCAAAAGCAAAAATCTCGAGCAAATAGGGAAAGGAATCCTTGGATTCAGATCTGAACTTGGCCAACTATGCAATTCTCTCCACAAACAAGAAAAACCCTAGAAAAGAAACAAGAAGGAAGGAGTTTTGAGTTCTAGGGGAACTTTCATCATGGAAAACCATGGTTCCGACCTGGATAGATGTAGGAGGAAGATGAAAATATAATTATACGGAGGAAATAAGGAAAAACTTACACTTTTAGGTCAATATCACTAGTGGGAAGCTTTATAGACCCAAAAAGAGAATCAATTTCAACCCTAGAATTTTTTTCCAAGAGAATCCCCACTTTCTTCTTCCTTAGGCCGAAAATATCACATCTGAATAGAGGGAGTACCAATCTGGGAGAAGGAAAGAGATAATGGAGAGGAAATGGCTCGTTTGGGGGCTTTTGGACAAGTATATGACACTTTAACATTAAGAAAAAGAAAAAGTTGCAATTCTAGTACATATCCAAGTGTCCATCGCTTTAAATTATTAAAAATACATAACCACACACACAAGAAGCTCTCCCACCATCCCTCTAGACCTTCTTGGATTTCCTTTGGCGAAATTCCCAGCCAATCACATAATTCCTTAGTTGATAGCTACTAAAGGTAGCTCATCCATGAAGGGAAAAACCCTAAAATACCCTTGATAAAAACACCTTCAAACCATGGCTCAACTAGGAGCCCCATGGCTACAACATCTCAAGAATGATAATATAACAACTAAGGAACGTAATTTATGTGACAAATTGCAAAGAAAACCCCTCAATTGGGTAAATTGCAGAAAAGTCCAAAATGTACATAAAATTGCATAACTTGCTCAAACAGTGTCCAAATTGAACCAAATTTGAAACTTAAGCTTGTCTTATGATTTCAAAACATATAAAAAATTTATATTAGGTTATAATAATTCAATTATGGTAATTAATCTCATTCAACTCATTAAGTAAGTTCTAGGGCCTTACAACTATAAACCCCTAACAAGGATTTCGCAATGATATCCTACGCAAAAAGAGATGGGTATTTTCTATGCATCTCATTCTCTAGTTCCCATGTGGCTTCCTCTATGCCACAATGATTCCACAAAACTTTCACTAGTATTATATCTTTTCTCTTCAGCTTTTTCACCCTTCTATCCAGGATCAACACAGGACCCTCAACATAGGAGATATCCTCATCTAACTCAACCTCTACTAGTTGGATTGTATGGTCAGTATCTATATGGAATTTCCTCAACATAGAGATGTGAAAGACATTATGCAATCTATGTAGCTCTGGTGGTAGCTCTAACTTATATGCTACCTTTCCAACATGAGCTAGGATAGGGTATGGTCCCATAAATCTAGGAGCCAACTTACCCTTCTTTCCAAACCTTAACACACCTTTCCAAGGAGAAACCTTAAGATATACTCTATATCCCACTTGGAACTCAAGTGGTCTGTGTCGATTGTCTGCATAAGATTTCTACCTGTCTTGGGCTGCTTTCAATTGTTGTTGTATCACTTTAATCTTTTCTGTAGTCTGCTGTACTAGCTCAGGACCCAAAAGTTGATATTCACCTGTCTCATACCAGCAAAGAGGAGACTGACATCGTCTCCCATATAGATACTCATAAGGAGCCATATCTATGCTTCTTTGATAGCTATTGTTGTACGCAAACTCTATCAGAGTTAGATGTACATCCCAACTACCAAAAAATTGCAACACTTATGCCCTCAAGAGGTCCTCTAAAGTCTGAATAGTCCTTTCAGATTGGCCATCGGTCTGCGGATGAAAAGATGTGCTGAATCTCAGCTGTGTTCCCATTGTTGAATGCAGACGCTCCCAAAAATGACTTGTAAACTGTGGACCTCTATCAAAAACTATAGTCACTGGAATGCCATGCAAATGGACTATCTCATCAACATATATTTGTGCTAATTTCTCTGCTGTAAATGTCGTCTTAATTGGCAGAAAATGAGCTGACTAAGTCAATTTGTCTACTATCAGCCATATGGAATCATGGCCCTTGGCTGTCCTAGAAAGACCAACCACAAAGTCCATAGTAATGTGATCCCATTTCCACTGTGGTATTGGCATGGGTTGTAATGTCCCTGCAGGCTTCTGGTGCCCAGCCTTCACCTGCTGACAAACTGGACATTTGGCAATGAACTCTGCCACATCACACTTTAGACCTAGCCACCAATACATGTCCTTCAAATTTTGGTACATCTTAGTACTTCCAGGATGCAATTCATACATGGAGGAGTGAGCCTCCTCAAGTACCATCTTCCTCAACCCATCAACATCAAGAATTACTATCCTATTATGGTAACAAATTGTACCATCATCTGCCTTGTGAAAGCCATCATACTTTTCACTGCCAATCCTTGATTGGATATTCTACATCATAATATCATTTTGTTGTGCATCATGAATTTTCTATCTCAAGGTAGGTTTCACTTGTAACTGTGCCAACAATCCTACCAGTAAGGAAACTTCTAGTTGTACATTCATCTGGCGAAGAGACACTAGCATATCTCTCTTATGGCACATTAAGGAATTTAATTGTGCATTATCTACCATTGATGATGAAGATGACTTTCTACTCAATGCATCAGCTACCACATTAGATTTCCATGGATGGTAGTCTATTATGCAATCATGATACTTAATCAACTCCATCTATCTCCTCTGCCTCATATTCAACCCCTGTTTTAAGAAAATATATTGCAGATTCTTGTGGTCAGTGAAGATCTGACACTTTTCTCCATAAAGATAGTTTCTCTAGATCTTTAAGGCATGGACCAATACTGCAAGATCCAGATCATGTGTTGGCTAATTCTCCTCATGTTTCTTAAGTTGTCATGAAGCAAAAGAAATCACATTTTTATCATGCATCAACACACATCCCAACCCATTCTTTGAAGCAGCACAAAAGACAATATAGCCTTTCCCTTGCTTTGGAAGTACTAACACCGGTGCACTAGTCAACTTTTCTTTCAAAAGTTGGAAGTAACGTTGAAACTTGTCATTCCAAGCAAAAGGAACATCCTTCCTGGTTAGCCTAGTTAGGGGTAACACTATAGAACTGAAGTCTTTGATAAACTTCCTGTAGTAACCTGCCAGACCTAGGAAACTATGGATCTCTGTCGGTATCTTTAGTTGTTCCCATTCTAGTATAGATTCCACTTTCTTGGGATCAACACAAATGCCTTTTGTAGATATAACATGGCCCAGAAAAGACACTTCAGATAACCAGAATTCACACTTGCTAAACTTAGCATATAGTTGATGTTGCCTCAACAATGTCAATGCCTGGCGAAGGTGTTGCTCATGTTGTTGACTATCCTTGGAGTATATCAAGATATCATCTATGAACACAACCACACACTAATCAAGATAAGGTCTAAACACCCTATTCATCAGATCCATAAAAGTTGCAGGTGCATTGGTTAGCCCAAACGACATAACCACAAACTCATAATGACCATACCTAGTCCTAAAAGCTGGCTTGGATATGTCATCAACCTTAATTCTCAATTGATGGTAACTTGACCTCAGGTCTATCTTTGAAAACACAATGGAACCTCTCAACTGATCAAAAAGATCATCAATCCTCGGTAAAGGATACTTATTCTTTATTGTCACCTTGTTCAACTGTCTATAGTCTATACACAACCTCATTGAACCATCCTTCTTTTTAACAAACAACAAGGGAGCACCCCAAGGGGAAGTGCTCGGCCTGATAAAACCCTTCTCTAATAGTTCTTGTAACTATTTCTTTAACTCCTGCATCTCTGCTGGTGCCATTCTGTATGCTGATTGTGCTATGGGTTGTGTTCCAAGAATAAGATTGATCTCAAACTCAATCTCTCTGTGAGGGGGAATGCTAGGAAATTCCTCAGGAAAGACATCCTCAAATTCTCGCACCACTGGCACCTCCTGGATACTAGGACCTAACACCTTGGTATCCAAACATGAGCTAAGAAAGCCTCATATCCTTGTCTCATCAGTCATTCAGCTGTCATGGCTGACATCAAACATGTAGGAAGAATCTTTCTATCACCCTAAAAAATCCACTGTACATCTCCATCATGGAATGTCGCCACCTTAGTACTACATTCCAAGACTACCTTGTATTTTTCCAAGGTATCCATTCCTAGGATTACATCAAAATCATGCATGTCTAGTGGTAAAATATCCACTTGAATGTTGTGTCCAGAAAAAGAAAGAACACAAGAAGGGTACACTTCTTGCAACTCGGTGGAATCAACTAAAGGAGACTCTAGCCGTAGGCTATCAGCTCTAAGACTAATAGGTAGATAACAATTATCTATCACCTCTCTGGTGATAAAAGAGTGTGTTGCACCCAGGTCTAGTAATACAGATACGAATCAAGAAGCAGAAATATCAGAATGAAATAACTCCATCTAACCTGTCACGACTCGTGGATTGACCACTGCTTCTAGCTGGGTCATGGCATAGAACCTTGTTGTAGCCTGCTGTCATCCACGTCCTCTACTTGCTTGTCTAAAGGATCCTTCCTGGGATGCCAGACCACATCCTCTGCCACTTCCACCACTAAACTATCGTTGTTGTGGAACTTGTTGACTTTGCATTGGTTGTTGAGTCACCTCCTCATCTTTCATAGGGCAATAAGGTCTTGTATGCCCCACTTTCCCACACTTGTAACATGTTTTGGTGCCCTGATATGGCCTAAACGACCCTGTCATTGAAACTGATGAGGTACTGCGGGCTTCAGTCGGTGGAAAATTGTGACCTCTACCCTGACTCGGGGTCCACTGTGATGGTGCATTTGATCTTGGTTCTGTGAAGGTTGACCTTGGTTGTGACAATGGTGGGAAAAACCTTGTCTTCTTAAAGCCTCCAGATGATTGCCCTTGAAACTTCATAGGTCGCTTCTTAGCATTAGCTTCACGCTTCTCTATGGCAGACCTCTCAATCCTCCTGACAGATTCCACAAAGGTGGAAAACCTTTCCCTGTTCTCCAAGGCTGATGTTATAGTAGTCAACTTCGTTCTCAAACCCTTCTCAAATCTCCAGATCCTTTCCTTGTCTGTTGCTGCCATGTGTGGGCAAAACCTTAGGAGTTTCATAAACTTTGATTCATAGTCATTGATAGTCATAGCTCCCTGATGAATCTTCTCAAACTGAGAGATTTTCTCATCTAGTTAGGTCTCTAGAAAATATTGACTAACAAATTCCCTTCGAAACTCCTCCCATCATATCATAACTCATGGCCTTTTCTCCTCTTCTATGGCCCACTAGTAGCCAGCACTACCCTTGAACAAGTATACTGCATGCTTAACTTTGTCTTCTTCTGTGATGTTTAGGATTTTGAATGCCTTTTGCAGCTCAGTCAACCACATGTCAGCATCTGCTGGATCAGAAGAACCTGCATATTCAATTTCCCCAACATGTCTAAGACGTTCAAATGTCTTCCCGACACCTTGGGATTCCACATTGGAGGCAGTTGTCCTAGCTTGAGGTGTTGGTGCTCTGTCAGTGATATGTGTGATTGTGGCCATCATCTGTCTAAACATAGACTGGAACTCAGAATTGGCCATCATTGTCGGGTCTAGATGAGGCATTGCGCGCTGCTCTGCCCCTGCTTCTAGAACTCTCTCATCGCGTGCCTGCCTCCCTGCACCTCCTCCTGGTGCAACATAGCTACTCTCAACATGTTCTTCATGTCCTCCAGACATATCTGCATAAGCATAAACTATGATCAAATATGTTGGATACATAAGAACAGACTCAACCTAAGTCCTATGTCCCTGTAGACTCAGTAAACCTAGAGCTCTGATACCAACTTAACTGTGACACCTCGTCACGCTAAACGATATTACTCAAAACACAAAACACGATCAACTACTAATTAATCACATAGTCAAAAATGTGAAACAATGAAAATTGATTCCAACAATGTAAATAAACTCTAGAACATTTATAAAAGGTCCATCATTCCATTCTCATATACTTTAACAAGCATTTTCATATGGGTCCAAAGACCTCAATGACATCCTGCATAAAAAATATATTTCACATGTCCATGCCATATATTTACAAACATTGGCATAATACAAAAATCTCATGTCGATACAAATATATCATCTAGAAAACACATCCCATACCAGGACCTGAGAGTACAGGGACGACACTAGGACTCTAATACTAACATCTATAACTAACATCTACAACTAACCAACCTTCTGAATCTATTGATCACCTATTTGGTTCACTTCCATAGAACGACCGTGACCTCGTTGCCCACGACCACCTAAAAAAAATGTGGTGACCCATGGGTGAGACCCAGTCCCAGCGAGAGATATAACTCTCTCTAACATATATTGATTATAACATTAATTAGCAGTAAATACATTGAGTAGTTAGGATATTGAATAAACAATAAGGACGAATGGAACAGCTTAAGCATACTAAGAAGTTAAGAAAATAAGTTGTAACATCACGTAGAATTGTACAATTGTCATAAGTCTGCATCATGTAAGAACTATGTAGTGCAAAGACAAGACAAGGGTTAATCAACTAATGTGATATGTATTCAACCCTAGCAATTATACTACACAGATGGTATTATATCTTTTATTATTATGCCCTGGGGAGTTTGAGTCGTACCACTCAAAGTCCAACTGACCACTGTAAAGTGCTATTCAGTTCCATATAAGATGTAGGAGTGTCGGTATCCTAAGATCTCTTCCCCTCGGTCAGTACGAGTAAACTGCAGTGACATACTAGTCAAACTGCCAACAGTGACATATAGTCAACTAATAACAACTAGTTCGTACTTGGTATGAGTTACGACACTAGAAAATAGGGTATACAAAACCGTCTAATCTGAGGTACAACCATAGCTGTTCTCAATCACATCAAATATCTGAGGCATGACCATAGCCATCCTCCATAACCTGTAATTGTGGATGACAAGTATATATCCTCAACTTGCCACCCCTGCATACTCAATAGTATGCGCTCTGAGTTTCCCGTGGGAATACTCGTTTCACTATCCAGTAAGTTCTGACACTGAAGATGGCTCTACGGCACAGGGCTCTACATGATTAAGGTTACACTTGATTAATTACTGCCAGTTGAATGCATTAAGGCTTTATCATACAAGTGGACATTCAAACCCTAATTATTTTCTAACAAGAGTATATGTATAACAACTTCAAAAGATATAAAACATTTGAGATATAAATCTTAATCACATTACCACATCTATCATTCATTGCAAATTAACGGACCACACTTATCATCATACTATTGCAAGATACCAAAATCTTATCACAAGTTCCAGGGTTTTAACCCTTATCGGAACATGAAGAGGATTTCACCTCAATCATGGCTTCAAACATACCCAAAGGTCCTTAATACCATCACATTATTCATAGTAAGGTTATCATCATCATTCAATGCCTTAAACAAGGCTCAAAAGATCATTAGCACATGTATGTCCATAGATTTTAACATGGCAAGGCACTATGATATTCAAATAATACTACATTGTGGTTTCAACATAAGAAGAGTGTAATTCATTATCACATTAATCATTCAAGAGGTCTGATTATAACAAATCAACATCATATAATTACATTAAGATTAGGTATAACAAGCTAGATCACATTGGAGTTACACATCCACTTATTATAGTGATTTATCAAATATAACTATATAATGGCAAAGGTAAGACTACCAATTAATGGTATTGAACCATTGCATTATCTTCACTATGACCCACATATAATAACATGATATTTATTCTAATCCATTGGATGTTAAAGCATCCAATATTATTCATTGGATCAGGTTCATTGTTCAAGTTTACCAATTGAAGTATAGGTCTAACCATTAGATCAATTGAACCAAGGAACCATTGGTTCAAGGTATAGTCAAATCTACAATTGCATTACTAATTCATCATATATGATGATGACCTGATCCACCATTAATTGTGATCATTAGGTCACCATTGGTTTCTAGATCAGTAATACATTCAGTTAACATCATCAAATAATAAGCCCATATCATCATCAATTGATAACATCATTAGAATACTTAGTGGATGATAATTAAATGTCTAATTGTGTCAAAACCTGAGTTAAGGTGGTGACCATAGGTTGTCACCATAAATTAGAAACCCTTGATCACGAACATCAGTTGCCAAGATAGCAACATTATTGGTTGTTGAATGGTATGACAATCAATTATGTGATAGGGAAGGAAATAGCTTGAAAACCCTAATTTGAACCATCATTTGTTTTGTACATAGCACCATAGGTTGTTGCTATCAACCTGTACCAGATCATGTTACACCTTATAAAGGATGTAAACATGTTTACAGGTTCATATAGAACTGGAATAAAATAGGAAACACCACAAAATTTGTAATTCTAAACAATCATGATTTCTCTATGCTTAGATCATCACATTCAAGCATAATCATGAACCAACAAGCTTCTAATAAGCAATATAAGTGAAGAATGTTATACAAATCACTTCTATAGAGTAGGTCAGATATCCAACAGCAACAATCTCAAGCAAATAGGGCAAGGAAACCTTGGATTCAGATCTGAACTTGGCCAACTATGCAATTCTCTCCACAAACAAGCAAAACCCTAGAAAAGAAACAAGAAGGAAGGAGTTTTGAGTTCTAGGGGAACGTTCACCATGGAAAATCATGGTTCCGACCTGGAGAGATGTAGGAGGAAGAGGACCAAATAATTAAACGGAGTAAATAAGGAAAAACTTACACTTTTACATCAATATCACTAGGGGGAAGCTTTATAGACCCAAAAAGAGAATCAATTTCAACCCTAGAATTTTTTTCCAAGAGAATCCCCACTTTCTTCTTCCTTGGGCAGAAAAAATCGCAGCTGAACAGAGGTAGTACGAATCTGGGAGAAGGAGAGAGATAATGGAGAGTAAATGGTTCGTTTGGGGGCTTTTGGATAAGTATGTGACACTTTAATATTAAGAAAAAGAAAAAGTTGCAATTCTAGTATATATCCAAGTGTCCATGACTTTAAATTATTAAAAATACATAAGCACACACACAAGAAGCTCACCCACCGTCCCTCTAGACGTGCTTGTCTTTCCTTTGGAGAAATTCCCAGCCAATCACATAATTCCTTAGTTGATAGCTACTAAAGGTAGCTCATCCATGAAGGGAAAAACCCTAAAATACCCTTGATAAAAACACCTTCAAACCATGGCTCAAATAGGATCCCCATGGCTCAAAAATCTCAAGAATTATAATATAACAACTAAGGAACATAAGTTATGTGACAAATTGCAAATAAAACCCCTCAATTGGGTAAATTGCAGAAAAGTCCAAAATGTACAGAAAATTGCATAACTTGCTCAAACAGTGTCCTAATTGGACCAAATTTGAAATGTAAGCTTGGCTTATGATTTCAAAACATATCAAAATGTTATATTAGGGTTATAAGCATTCAATTATGGTAATTAAGCCCATTCAACTCATTAAGTAAGTTCAAGGGCCTTACATTAGAGAATATTTAGTCCTCAAAATCTAATCATCCATACATGATCAACCAACAACTCTTTAAATCCTTAAAAGGTTTAATCTAATATGTCAATATAAAAATCTCCTAAATATATTAGGGTTACAAATATTGTGGGTGTTTATGTTGTTTGTAGATCATGCAGCTAATTAACAAGCATATCCACCTAGGGTTGAGTTTTAGGTCCTTGTGTTTACAACCTAACAAACCCTAAGGTTTATAAGGGTAGGTCATCTAAACCTTATCTACATGACATATCTTAATAGTCACCACTCCATCTCTAGGGTTTTATATTTATATTCCATCTGGGTCTAGGGTTTCATCTTCCAAAATTCATACATATATTCATTGTGATTTGTTTTAGGAAAACATCGAGAAAATCTATAAAATTTGATTTGTACATATAATAGTACAACGGAAAATAGTTTTTGATGGTAAAAAAAACTATGCAATGTTAAAAAAGATTGTATCTAAAATCAATGCAAGAACAATTTACAAGTTTTCCATAGTAAGATCTCCATATCCTAATACTTTCTCAACCCCAAATCTAAAATCATCCTAAAGGCAAGTGTCCTAACATCCAAACAAATATGTTGCAACTAACCTACATTATTGGATATGAGCTTAAGGGTCCCATCACATTAGGTTTTACTCATCAAGATCTGAATTTTCTCCTCATATGATTCTACATCTTTCTTTGATCATCTCATTATCAACATAGCTAAAATTCTTGGGTAAAGATCTCACTCATCAGATTTTTATATAAGATAGAGTTTCTACTAAGGGAATATAAAATTATAATTGTTAGAATCTGACTAACTTATATCTGATACCATCTTGTAAGGAGTGGGACTCGAGAGGGGATCCAATCCCTACTAAATAAAATAACAACATTATCCATAATATGCATAGTTTTTCACAAGTGGATCAATAACTTTTGTTTGAACTTTCATAAATAGTTTGTATATAGACCAAAGTATAGAAGTGCAATAAAATATCATGAATATATATTTTTAGTTTTACAAAATCACATAATAATCTCCTACTAGGAGCATATATGAAGGAAACATCTTCAAGATCTAAGTAGAGGTACTATATCCAATTTCTTCCAAGTCTATCTCTCATGAGTCAGCTCCACTAAGCCAATTCCCAGTCATTCAATAATATACACCATGTCCCTCACATAAGGGATTCGAATCATACCCCATAAAAGAAGACAAGTAAAGTTGTTAGGACAAAAATTCTGGTATGTGCATATAAATAGGTATTGAGCAACATTATGTAAAAGGACAACAAATATAACAAGGTTTCCCATCCAAGAGTAAAGTGTCATCCACATGGATATCAGAAAACTATGAGTTTCAATATAATTATAATCAACAGTTCCACTTGCCAGTAAATAATATAAGGTATTCCAAAAAAAGCACTCAAGGATTTTAGGGCACATAACCCATTAACCATAATAATAAACATGCTTGCAAGTGAGATAAACATAGAATGAGTGAAACGTAAATAAAAAATGGTTGTTAGAGCACATAACCCTATACCTTATAAAGAATGGCACATAACCGAACTCCCTAATATAGATAAGTGGGCAAAAGGTATGGTGCACATAACCTCAACCCAAAAACATAAAATGCAAAGGAATCAAGGGTTAGCTTCATTACTATCCATATGCTGCAAAGTTATTCTTCTAGTTTTCCATTACCAAAAATCCTTTTTTTTCATCACTTGAATTAATTATGATTACAATTAGAGGTAAATAAGATTGTTGAATGATTGTGCATGATTTTATATTGGGTTATGTGTTTGCTGAAGTGGATTGGTGTTTCTAGTGCCATCTGTACTCAATGTTTCAACTAAAATCTATATGAATCAATTGTTTCTTTCTTTTAAGAAGTGATGCAAAATCTTAGAAGATTGCTTGTGGGGTGGTATCTTTGCATCGAAGTTTGATCATTTCTTGAATTCCATAAGTTTTGTGTTGCTACTACAAGTTTGTTGAATATGTCAACTTGGCTTTCTTGTCTCTATGTGTCTTTCATTCAGGCATATTGATGTTGATATGCATGCCTAGAGATCCAGTCATATTAAGATTGTAATATGGAATAATGCAATTGATTTGATAACTATAAAAGGCAATTTCATCTATTTCATTGTGTTGAGTTATCAGGTAATGATTTAACATAAGAGATCTCCATTGCAAGAAGGGACCTGGCACATCCTCTGAGGATGATGATAACACTAACCCTAAGTGGAGGTTAGAGAGAGATGGCATGATGAGTTAGACCAGGTGTTTAGATGGACATGCCTTAGATAATGTATGATCCATGAGAAGTTGGATGACCTAGTACCTCTGGCGACCTAACCCTAGGAAGGGTCGTGCATGTTAGAGTGAAGGATAGCTCCTTCATTGATGAGGTTAGAGAAGAACCCATGGAAACCCCATGAGCTTATATGGGCATAATAGGCACCCATAATGTATATGTGGTACGAGCAGTAGGTTGAAACCCTGGCTAGGAGAGTACGAGGGAATAGCCTATGAGATAGGCATAAGAGCTAAGGATAACCATGAACAAACATAGGCTTCACCATGTAGGGGTATGCTTGTGAGCTTGATCCTTGTTGGAGAGAGGAAGCAGGAACTCATGCAAGAAAGTTGGAAGCTTAGATTCTGAGACATGAGGAACAATGGGAGTTGAGGATGATGTGACCTAAGTGGATGATAGTGGTTGCCTCATTCTTGATCCCTGGAGATGGATGATATCTTGGTGTCCTTTAGAGAAAGTAATGCTTCTGGTACCTATGTACATATGGTATAGGTGGTTAGCTACTAAGTGGAGACAAAGAGTGCCTTAGACCCTGAGGAGGTTTAAGTAGCAAGTTGTGAGGATTTATACCTAGATGGTTGTTCATGAGGAGGACTCAACTCTGAGGTGTTGCTCATATAAAAAGGACCACGGGAGTACATGACATACCTTGGACATGCTTGATTCGTGGTTAAGAGATTAAGCATGCAGTGGGATACCCAAAGGAGAACCTAGGGTTCCTAGGCCTAAGAGAGGAAGCAGTGTATCCAATGCTCATGATGAGATTTGAGTCTCTATAGTTTCGAGCATGATACTCCTCATGTGTAGAGGTAAAGGAAACCCCTTAAGTTAAGGGTATGTTTGATGAACCCCTCACGGCTAAGTGGATGACATGGAAAGGTATGATTGTGTTTCAGTGTTGAGGATGAGAACAAGTGTGACCTAGCATGGTTTTATAGGTGTATGTTTGTGCCTTAGTAGCTTGCTAGGGCTACAAATGCTCATGTGGAGGCAGACCCTAAACATAAGGACGTTGGTGACCTTTGTTGTCAAGAGGTGTAGTTTCCTCCCATCCTGGGAGAGGGACCCTTTGGTAGGGTGTATACCAATTTTGTGGGTTTTGAGGAAACCTAAAGAGGTCTCATAGGATCTTGAGAAGCTAAGTGAAAAGTACATGGTATGAGAATGAACCTGTAGACCCATAGATAACAATCTCTATGTGCATGTGGATGTGTTACCATGGAGGTAACCAGTGTGGGGCCTGACTAAGGTAGGCAGGTTGCCATGACCCCTATTAAAGGATGGAAGTCAGCCCATCAATGCAGAGAAAGAGATGATGAAGGCTTGGGTAAGGTTCTAAGTTGAACATGTACTATAACAGAATCCTAAGTCTATCCTAGGGTCAGGTAGGGATAAGACCGATGGAAGTAGGAGTTTCCTAATTCCCTAGTTGCACATGACCATAGGGTCGGGAGGTAACAACTATCATTGTCTAAGGGTCATGGGTTAGGAGATTGATCACCTTCACGAACTCATGGGACCCAAAGGGTAGATGAGTAGGGCACTCTCTGGATGCATAAGGGAAGAGGGATGACCCTAAAAGTGTCGGCACCCTATAAACCTAGAAGAGATGACCAAGGATTGTGAGGTTACCCAAGTAGGTTCGAAACCAGTTTTCCATGGAGGTAACTTTGATATCATGATGTTGTGACGAAGAGACATATGTGGCACGTTTCAACTTAGATTTAAAAGGTGTTCTGGCAATGTGGGATGTACCATCTCTACTCGTGGAACAGGTAGAACTTCATATTTGGACAGCCTTCAAATGCTTATTTCTTCTTGTTATGGGAGTGAGAGATAGGACACTACACATGCCATACACCAAGGATAAAAGATGATGTGAGTTGGAACATTGCCATGAGATATGGGGACAGAAAAGATAGCATACCTTGGTAAAGTGAATGATACATGGATGGTTTGCAAACGCTAAAGAGAAATAAGGTAGTCATCTTATGAGGATGTTTTTTAGCATGAGATATAAGTTATACCAGGTTGAGTTCGAAAACCAAAGGAATAAGCTCAGAATATTCTTGATAAAGATGGACTTAGGGCTAAGATGAGATAATAAGTAGCATACACGGAGGTGTATGTCATCAACATTACCTAATACATAAGAAGGTGAAGTGGCAATGAATGCTCTGGTTGAGATATATCTGCCTAGTTTGGCTAGAAGAAGTTGTTAGACTAACTTCAAGTTTGGAAATATGTTTGGCTAATACTCAGATGTAATGAGATCTATTGAACAAGTTAATGGTTGTTTAGTTAGCCAGCCTAGGCCTTGATGCAATGAAAGGATGGTTGTAGAGCCTCAAATGCACTTCTTTGGAAAGGAAGGTGATGAAACCCCGACTAGAGAGGTTTAAGTTTTCTAAGGAATCGATCTTGAGGAATCATGACATACAAGAAATCATGATTGAAGATCACCAAACACCGTGGTGTTGGTATGTATGCCCTGAGAGCCAATCATGGGATGATTGGTGGGATACATTAAGATTGATTTGATAAACATCAAAGGCAAGCTTCCAATTCTTTCTGGTTCATTCATATGAGATAGTGATAGAACAGATTGAATGTCTAAAGAATGACAGTACTCAATGACGTATGCCTTCAGGTTCATGACCTGAACGATGAGATCATACAGATGCTAAGAGTTTTTACATTCTTGTTATGTCCCTAGTCGCATGTCATTGTGGAAGGTAGATAGACAGCAATGACACCCAAGACTAGATTGCGGTGTTGGTTGATGACAGAATCTCATTAGTCATGATATAGAGATATCAAACCAAACACATAGGTACTTGTTAGAGAACAAGTGTACCGGACAGACCCACCGTGAGTTTGACACATGGAACCATGACATGGTAGTCACAGTCAGTACTCACAGTGATGGTGGTGAGTGTGATTCTTAGACCTGAAATCACTACACTCAACACATGTCGTTGGGAACACTTTGACATCATCAAACGCAGTCCTGAAACATGGGTTGTTATAAAGGTGATGATTGGGTGGCTTTGACACATGGGGCTTTTGAGGGGTGAGTGATAGATATGGGATTTCTCCCTCCTGAGGGAGTTTGATATCCAAGGCCACTTGATGAGTAGGATTGAGATAGGCGTGCGCACGCATGTGTGAATCAGTATGTGATATTGATGTCATACATATCTCGTTCAATCTGCTCTGAGATCAAGAAAGTGAATGAACGTTGACAGGATGACTGTTCCATGCCTCGAGTTCATTCGGGATATCCGTGACAAAGGAATTATACATTCACTGTAACACCATTCACGGATTGTAGGATGAAAGTTGTTCTCCAACTTTCTACTTTCACTTGGGTAGCACTGATGTGTGACTAGGCACCGCTCTTTGCTTGTGAAGTCATAAGTGTTATGGACTTTCACTGCCAATGTGAAATGGACCTGCAGGGTCACACACATAGGATTTAACCTGGAAGAGGAGTTTTGTCCACAAGCAACGTTTAGATTGATTACTAAAGGAGTTTAGTAGTTCAATTAAACACTCAATCAGTCGATGGCTCAATATCATATGGTTCAAGGTGTTGGACGCATTGATTGGAGTATCGGATTGATTGAAATCACATTTGACTGATTCTGCACAACCTGTACTCCCAACCGATCGGTTCATGTGATGAACCGGTCGGCTGAGGTTGTTGAACTAGTCGGCTCAAGTGTTGAGTCGATCGGCTCATGGTCAGAGTGAAACGATCGGTTCAAGTGTTGAAACGATCGGTTCAACTGGTGCAACCGAGCAAGTTGGGAAAGTCAGGTCGGTGAGAATTTTCCTTGCGTTTCACTTGCCCAATTTGATTGGGAATAGGATTGGTATTCGATACCAATTAGAAACGAAAGAAGGAAAGTCAATCGGGAATCAACCAGGACCACGAACCGACCGGTTCAGAAGTGAACCGATCGGCTCATGGGTCCCAACCGATCGATTGGTGCTCCAACCGACCGGTTCAGGTCCCCAACCGACCGGTTCACTTGTGAACCGATCAGTTCAGGTTGCGAGTTGGTTGCTTTTTGTGGAAAATCTCGAACCCTTCTACTCCTGCTTTAGTCCCATATTGCTGGGCACAGAGAACCCTGTCCCATGACCCGCCTATATATATAGGGGTATTGGGGGCTTCTCAGAGTACAACTCAATGCAAGCCGGTTGCTTTGTGAAGTTGTCGTTCTCTCTGGTTTTGGTAACCATGAGAGATCCCGAGCAAGTGCTTCCCGCAAAAGGGAGGTGCAGCAAGGGAAGGACAACTGTAGTTGCAACTGGCAGCAGGAGAGTGTGTTGGTGACTAGTACATCAACAGGAGGGTGCGACTCCTTCCACTTCCTTGTGGGACTAGGAGAGTGGAGTTCCAGGTGGTCCGTGTGGACTACTACAAAGGCGGGAGGACACTGCCGCTCAGGAGGACAACTGTCATCCGACAGTCCGGTAGGAGGAGGAGTTGTCAGTCCCGGTGCGACCAGGAGCTGCACAGACACCGTCCAAGACTGGAGTTGAAGACCACGCATTGCGCGAGGTATTGTCGCCGAGCAAGCCTCGGGACAAGGTATGATTCCACAAACCATCCTTTCCTATTATATAGACGTTGACGCGTTTCCTCGGTATGGGTTGGGGGAGAAATTTTTTTCGTTTCCGCTGCCTTCTCTGTCTCCCCTAAAACCCAACAGTGGTATCAGAGCCACATCAACTGCTCTATATTTTAGGAATATCGATATGATCGATTTTGGTTTTTCGCCTTTATTTATTGCATGCGATGCGAATAATATCGGCTTTATGCATGTCCAATCCTAAATCCACAAATCCCTAATTACATATATGATATGTATTATTAAAGCACTCGATACGCGTCGCCCTTAAACAAGTTTGTGGTGGATGTGTGTAGCGTGATTATGGCCTAAAAACCCCTATCTGTGTGTGGTTGTTTGTGGTTGCTTACATCTCGGTCTGCGCACCGATCTTCCCTCTCTTTTCCTGATGTAACTCAAAATAATTCGAGATTCTTTCCTACCTTTGCTCCCCCCAAATGTAACTCGGGGTTTCCTTTTAAAGCAATGTAATAATTAGGATAGATTTTATTTCCTGTTATGTCAAAGACCGGCGGACATCCAGACGACTGCTTAGACGATCGGTTCAAGGAGTGAACCGATCGGTTGACCTTGCAGACGGTCGGTTCAAGGAGTGAACCGATCGGTTGATGACCGGTTCAAGGAGCGAGACGAGCGGATAGCGGACATGACGAGATGCACGACGACCAGGCGAAACGATCGGTTGGAGGAGCCAACCGATCGGCTGGTGGCACCCAGACGACCGGCTGGAGAGTACAGATCATTCATGAGATGAGTTGATCAACTCGGAAGGCAAGGCACAAAAGTTCATCTTGTACATGTTGCATGTGATGTAGACCTAGATGACCGTGATTCTTCTTGGCTCGAGGAATCACATTAGGATGGTCATAATCATCGCTTTTTATTGTTTGTGCATGTTTTCTGTGGGATATAGCATGTATATGATACGTACTATGTATTGTGGTGATTGGATATGTATATGTATATAAAACCAAATCCCTCATTAAAATATTAAGTTTTAGATGCCTTCCAAATGTGACACACGTGAAAAGCTTGTTCGACCAAGTGTGGGCACGCCCTAGCGTGGTGCACCGTCTACCTCGTGGAAGCGTGAAGGATGAATGTGTGGGTCTGCCCTAGCAGGGTGCATATTCATCGTGTTTGCTTTGGGTCGGAATTAACAAGGTGACCTAGATAGGATCTAGCACCTTGAGGCATGGAGATGATCATTGCAAGGAGTTGTATATGACATCTTATTAAGAGTTGCATATGATGCAATTGGCAAAAGTTACCTACCTGAGAGATCTATGTTGTGGGTGACAGCCCTAGCTGGTCCATGGCTTAGAGGATTTCAGGATCTTGCCCACTAGAAGGTTGTACGCTGCAATATTCCGAATTGATGGTGAGGGCTATCAATTTGAACTAAAATAGTGGGAGCGATAATTAATTAAAGGCCTAATTATATCGTCAACTTTTCAAATCAATCAAATAAGTCAAAAATGAGTTTTTGGACTAAAATTGCATATATTTCCTTTTTTTTAATATAAATGGTTAATTAACAAATCACTTTATTTGCGATCGGCCTTTGAGACCAACAAATTAAATGGGAATAATTCCATGACTGGTTAGGATGATGATGAGAAGTGTTCTCAATCAAAGAGAGAAAGCTCTAAGTCCTAGTTATACCAGAACCAGATGAACTCGATCCCACCACATCAATGGCTGAAAGTATGCTTATGGAAGCATACTGAGGATGACATTGATAAGGAGTGCTTAATGTTGTGTTCTCTGAACTATGAGTTGTAGAGACAACATGAGACATATGATGTCTTCAAGATACTGTCCTAGTATGTCATGACAGAAGGAGATCCAGTAAGGTATTCACACACTCAATGTGATTGGGTATGTGGGAAACCTGATTAAGAAGGATTCCCTCTGAGCCAAGAGTTGGCTATTGGTATGATACTGCAAATGTTGTGAGAATCATACAATTCATGATAAGCTACAACATGAACAACTTTGACAAGTGTTGACAGAGTTTTTGGACATGTTGAGGATAGTAGAGGCAAAGATGAAGAAAGACAAACCATAGTCTTTGATATGATCAAAGAAAAGGTAATCTTAAGGGCAAGGACAAGGGCAAAGCTAAGAAGTGTTCTGATGCTAGCCAGAAATCCAAGCCGTCTTCAGCCTCAAGGCACATGGGGAAGGGGTGTATGAGGGATTGCCCTCTATATCTGGAAGAACAAAAGAAGATGAAGGAGGGGATGGAGATCTCCACCTAAGGTATCATGAAATGAACCACTTCTTTATCCGAGGTATATGATACCAAGATATGGATATGTCATATATGATATGCAATATCCACAAAGAAGTGATGGCCTTTGTGAAAGGACCAAGAAAGAAATACCCATCATTGGAGCAAGTGTTGCTGCCATAGATAGGAGTATCTTTCAGTTTATTTCAGCCTAAAGGGCACGAAATAGAGTTGAGAACTGCTATTTCATATATTGCCAATAGATAGAAACACTTTATTTTTGCATATTGTATGACAATGATGACAATTAATAAAGTTGATGTTTCAATCTTAAAGATATGATCTTTGTGGCAATGCCTTGTTTATCTTGTAATACATGGTATGTATAAGATAAAATGATACCTAAAGTTATTGATAACTCAAACAATTAAATTAGCATATATCATAAGAAATTCATTTCTAGTTTCCATATGATGGATAAATCTAGACTCTTTTGGTTAGAGAACCAGTAAGAGACATGAATATCTTGGACATGATTAATCAATCTTCACTAATGGTAGTGGGAGAATGATTATCCTATTAGGTATAATACATGTGATGTATTTACATACCTATTGGAACAAATGCTAATACTTCTAATGGTGTTTAGAGAAATACCAATATGAATATCTTGAAGTGTTCAAGATTTTCATAGATGAAGTGCAAATTTGGTAAAGTATTAATTCTTGATGAGATCAAAGAATGAAATACTTGGACCAAATGTTTGAGATCCTTATGAGTGATTATGATAGTGTATCATAGTGAACTCATGATTAAGGCATGGTGATGTCTAAATCAAGAAGGAATCATACTCTAAGGAGTTAGAGAATGATTATCAAATAACTGAATTCTTCTTAATAAAAGAATACCCCACACTAATAAAGGAAATTAAGAATCACAAGGGTTGTGAGTTCTTATATCCTTAACAGATACACCTCAATTATCTATGTGATGAGTTTTTCATGTGATGAGTCAACTATCTAGATGAATATGAGGAACCGAATTTTGAGTTATGATTTATGATCATTACATCCTAAATGATTTCCATGTGAACCATAAGGTATGACCTTGATGGTAGCACTCATTGGATGAAATCCATAAGTGCAAATGAGTCTTAAGTGTTAAGACACATGGATAACATTTTGAGAAGGATGATGCTTGTTGATTGCAACTTAATGACTGAGACATTTGGCATATGGATACTAAAACCTCATTCCTATGAGGAATAAAACAAGGATGTGTACGTGACACAACCTATAAGGTTTATGAATCCACTAATGCAAATGAAGTCTATAAGTTACAATGGACTAATCAATGCGATTGATTGAGTATAAGCAACTCAAAATTGGATCTTTACTTTGATGATATAGTCAAAGGGTTTGACTGATATGTCAAAGATAAAGAAGGGATCTGTGATTTAGTGGGAGCGTATTCACATTCCACATATTGATGTGAAATGGAAATGTTCTAGAATGGAAATCCAAAAGTGGAAATTATCTTTAAGGAAGATAGAGATGTTTCCTATGTGATAGGAATAGAGATCTATAGAGATAGTTCTCGAAAACCTCTTGACCTGAAAAGAGAAAGCATACATTGGAAATCTGTACTGAAGGGTTCAGTGTACACAGATTCAGTGGGAGAAAACTTGTCCATGTTACATGGAGTTAGTATCCCAAGGCCAAGTGTCCAATTCTTATGAAGAATGGGAACACTAAGAATAGATATGGATATATCATGTATGTAATCATCCCATTATCTTGCATGTATCGACATGGCAAGAACAAAATGCATTCATCATGTTGTATGTAGGACATGACAATATGATGTGCTCATCCTGATAACTCGTATGTGGGACATGACGAGTGGATGTCTGTCTACTTCCAGTAAGGGTTACTGGAATACCATGAGAACTTGATAAGTACTTGTGAAGTACTAGTTCTATGGAGATAAGGAAGAGTTTGATGTAAAGAGTTACATTGATGCGAACTTCTGAAAGGATAGAAAATTAATCACAAAATATACATAGGATGTATAAAAGTGAAAGTTTGTTGATAATTGGAAGTGTTCCAATAAAACCATTTAAAAGGGAAATGCCGAGTATCCGTGTGTTAGAGAACATCAGTGGATACTATATGTATCTAGAAGTTCATGAGATGAACTTATAGATATTCCGATCATTGATGACAAGTCTGGAATCCTTGATCATGCAATGTGGCTAAAGGTTAGCAAAGGAATACTAGATCGCATATTATGACACTCCATCTCATACGTGTGACGTACAGTGAAGAGATGAGAAACATGCAATTTATACAGACTTTGGCAAGGTATTGCCATTACTCACTATGTTGGCACTAGAGCAGAGTGACATGTGGGACATGGTTGAAGATCACTATGAATATGATTCAAGGGTGATTGGCTCGCAGTGCAAGTGGGAGTCTGTTGGTATGTATGCCCTGAGAGCCAATCATGGGATGATTGGTGGGATACATTAAGATTGATTTGATAAACATCAAAGGCAAGCTTCCAATTCTTTCTGGTTCAGTCATATGAGATAGTGATAGAACAGATTGAATGTCTAAAGAATGACAGTACTCAATGGCGTATGTCTTCAGGTTCATGACCTAAACGATGAGATCATACGGATGCTAAGAGTTTGTACATTCTTGTTATGTCCCTAGTCGGATGTCATTGTGGAAGGTAGATAGACAGAAATGACACACAAGACTAGATTGTGGTGTTGGTTGATGACATAATCTCATTAGTCATGATATAGAGATATCAAACCAAACACATAGGTACTTGTTAGAGAACAAGTGTACCGGACAGACCCACCATGAGTTTGACACATGGAATCATGACATGGTAGTCACAGTCAGTACTCACAGTGATGGTGGTGAGTGTGATTCTTAGACCTGAAATCACTGCACTCAACACATGTCGTTGGGCACACTTTGACATCATCAAACGCAGTCCTGAAACATGGGTTGTTATAAAGGTGATGATTGGGTGGCTTTGACACATGGGGCTTTTGAGGGGTGAGTGATAGATATGGGATTTTTCCCTCCCGAGGGAGTTTGATATCCAAGGCCACTTGATGAGTAGGATTGAGATAGGCGTGCGCACGCATGTGTGAATCAGTATGTGATATTGATGTCATACAAATCTTGTTCAATCTGCTCTGAGATCAAGAAAGTGAATGAACGTTGACAGGATGATTGTTCCATGCCTCGAGTTCATTCGGGATATCAGTGACAAAGGAATTATACATTCATTGTAACACCATTCACGGATTGTAGGATGAAAGTTGTTCTCCAACTTTCTACTTTCACTTGGAGCACCAACCGATCGGTTCAGGTTGCGAGTTGGTTGCTTTTTGTGGAAAATCTCGAACCCTTCTAATCCTGCTTTAGTCCCATATTGTCGGGCACAGAGAACCCTGTCCCATGACCCACCTATATATAGGGGTATTGGGGGCTTCTCAGAGTACAACTCAATGCAAGCCGGTTGCTTTGCGAAGTTGTCGTTCTCTCTGGTTTTGGTAACCGTGAGAGATCCCGAGCAAGTGCTTCCCGCAAAAGGGAGGTGCAGCAAGGGAAGGACAACTGCAGTTGCAACTAGCAGCAGGAGAGTGTGTTGGCGACTAGTACGTCAACAGGAGGGTGCAACTCCTTCCACTTCCTTGTGGGACAAGGAGAGTGGAGTTCCAGGTGGTCCGTGTGGACTACTACAGAGGCAGGAGGACACTGCCGCTCAGGAGGACAACTGTCATCCGACAGTCCGGTAGGAGGAGGAGTTGTCAGTCCCGGTGTGACCAGGAGCTGCACAGACACCATCCAAGACCGGAGTTGAAGACCGCGCATTGCGCGAGGTATTGTCGCCGAGAAAGCCTCGGGACAAGGTATGATTCCACAAACCATCCTTTCCTATTATATAGACGTTGACGCGTTTCCTCGGTATGGGTTGGGGGAGAATTTTTTTTGTTTCTGCTGCCTTCTCTGTCTCCCCTAAAACCTAACATGTGGTACTACCAAGATAATAAGTGACAGTAGTACTTTAGATACCTAAGATAAAGTTGCATATGGTATATGGCCATGCAAGCCGGGGGTGAAGGACGAACAACAGTAACCCAGTGCATTGATATAAAGGATAAAGAGTCCCCAAAAGAGAAAGGGAGTTCATCACTATGGATGTTGTAAGTCTCCCCTGGATCAAGGAAGATCGAGGTGAAATATGGGTTATGGTAGATCGCCTTAACTAGATGACATGAGAAGGAAAGAGTATTGTCAAGGGACAGACCGGGTTGAACTACTTATGAGAGAGATGGTTCAACTACACCATGAGGTTGAGTATAAAAGTTCTTGAGTTAGACCTAGAGGTTCCCTTCCAAAAGATGGAAGTAGGTACAGGAAGAACTCGATGTTAGTACAGTTTATCAGCCCTAACTAATGGTTAGTATGATCCAGACTAACGGGTCTGATGAGAGCATATGTGCTCATTCAGCGTGATAGCTAAAGACAGGTGTTGTCCTATGAAAGATGTGAAGATAACCACAATAGCCAATATCAGGATTTAAAGAATCTCTGTAAGAGAGGTTGTGTCGGTCACCACTTCAGTAAGGTGAAGTTGGTGAAAGGACCATGTGCTGGTTAGAAAAAGACCACAATGTATGTAGATGAAGTCATTTTGATCGTGCAATTGCTGAAAGGAGCCTAGAGACGATAAGAGCTGTGAGCAGATGCAAAGTAGACTGACATGCAGTTCACTGTGGGAGAATATGTAACATGAAAATCTGACCCCTCTAAGTTATAGCTAAGAGAGATGAGTCCCCGATGCATGGGTTCTTTTGACATGGTTTGGTGGAGAAGGTTAAGTTTGACCTTACCCCTCAGGATAAAGTAATGTGTGATGAGTTCCATGTGACCAATTTAGAGTACTATGTGAGGTACCCCGACCATGTGCTGAACAATGAACCTAGTGAGCCCCAAGGGAGGCTGAAATGGCCTGAGTCACCTATGCAGTTTATAGACACCAGGATGAAGGAACTCAGAGAAAAGAATATGTGATGATAAAGGTTCTTTGGAAACGTCATGAGTACGGTGAAGCCACATAGGGGCCAATGATGGATATGGAAAAGTCTTATCCTGAATTGTTTGTTTGGTTGATAGAATTTTGAGGACAAAATTCCTATAAGAGGGGAAGGATATTACAACCCCAATTTTGGGTGTATATGATTTTGAATGCAATTTCTTCAATAAAATGTATTATTACGAAAGTTGTATGATTTAAGTATTTTGATGATAACCCTTTTTGCATGAATGGTTTTTGTGGGCCTATTGAGTAACAAAGCCCAATATGTTTAAAAGAGAATAGTGATAGAAAGAAATCTAATAATAAAAGAGTATGAGATAATGCTAAGAATAATGTGGATTTATCTAGAAGAAATAAGTGTTTGTTCATAATAGAGTGGATTTGGAATCCACATGGTTTCTAATATAAATTATGGCCAAAATAAATATAATAGAAAAGAAAGAAAGAGGAAAAGATTTGTTTTAACAGTTAAAATGTTCCTTAAGGGGGAGACTTGCATATTAAGAAAAACATATTTTCTTTTTAAATTTGGGTCTCAACCCTTGTCCATGTTTTGATAAAAATCATTAAGAAGCGTTCTTCCAAAAGTGGGATTAACTTGATAAGAGAGGAAGAAATAATCTAGATTTTACATTGTGATGTACTTTCTTTAATAGGTTTTGGAAGTGCCAACCAAATAAAGTCGGAACTGATTGGGACATATTAGACCCATAAGGAAAGGATATTGAATGACTTTCTCATAAAAATTACATTTATAAATACCTTTCTAAGAGTACCTTTTTAATCAAGAAAGGAAGTCATGTGGGTACACAGGGATACTAGACGAGCTTGCCACCCATATCTTCCTTTTATCTTTCTCTCGTAACCCTAAACTTTGTGGGAGGGTTATCTATATAAAGGATAGGTCTTTGCAGTTGTGGTGAACAACGTATAGATATCAAGGGAGGCGGCACTCCATTAATCTTGACTGAAGATAGTCCCGTGGATGAACCCTGGCTACAGCGGGATTCTTTTCCTTCTCCATAGTTCGGTTCCCTACTGTTATCCACGACAGTTAAGCGATGCGGATTAGGGCCGACCAACAACCGTGGGTTGCAGACCCCGAATGGCCTGTACATGCGTCACCCTGTGAGTGCGAGATGGAGGTCAGGGCCATCTGCAGTGGACCAAGCCTAGTCGTAGGAGCAGCAATGGTGAGTTTTCTTCCTGGGGGTCATGGAGTCGCAGCCGTAGGAGGAGCCGAGTAGGCGGCGCTCGAGTGAGGCACTGGTCTTCCGGGAGTAGATACTCATTGATTCTTAGAGCTTCCGAATGCGAAGGAAGGGGAGGTTGTCCTTCTTCCCGACCAGGAAGGGAGGAACCTGGTGGTCGACATCGTTATCCACCTCGTTGTGAGCTCCGGAGAGGACACCGGCAGCGCTGGACGCCACCTGCAGAGCGCCCTTGTGCGTGTGTGAGAGAGAAAGGGGAAGGTTGGAGAACCGCCATGGAGTGGCGATGAACCAAGTGTGGTGGGGTTCACACCCGAGGGAGGTGGTGGCAGACGACGATGTCGCAAGAGAATAGGGTGGCCGGCAGTGTCCTGTACGCGGAGAACACAGGGGTAGCGTTGTGAGGAAGGAGAAAGGGAATAGAGTCAATTGACTCTTCTACCCCTGTTCGCACGTACATGACCCAAGGGTGGCCAAGTCTTTTCCTCTATTTTCTACACCGATTTTTGGTAAGTTAATAATGCTGGCGTGTTAGTTTTCAATTGGTCAATTAAGTGATTAACTTGCAAAAATCCTAGAAATTGCTAGGAAGCTCCGATGGATAAACTTAATATATGAAAATTGACCAGAAAAATATGAGGAACCTGATAAAAATAGTTTTAGAACCTGATTTCGTTCCTAATAGCAAAAGTATATTAATTTGATAGAAAAAGTATTAAAAGTTAATTAGAAACCCTAATTTTGTATAAAGGACGAATCTTTGAGGTTTAGTAGGTTAATTTGAGAAGTATTGACATGTTGAACAATAAAATAGAGTTTCAGTCTGTTTTACATGAAAAGTAGACTAATTTAGGGTTTTATTTTATGTATGAAGGATGATACATGTAGAAGCCCTAATTTAGGGTAAATAAAGAGAAAATCATGTTTAAATCAAAAATATGGAAATATTTTGTTAGAAGATGATCTTAAGCCTATTGGACGAAATTGGTTGGGAATCCTTAGGGTTTGTGAGCTATTTTGCCTAACTAGGGTTTGTAAGAATAAAAGTGCAAGGTAAACCATAATTACAATGGAAACCCTAAAATGGATACAAAAACCCTAAAAAGTGAATCCAAGTCAATAAAGTAGATTCTTGATAAAGTGTAACATATAGAGTCCATATTCTTTTCAAGAATTATGTGATTGTTGAATTGCTTGCTTGGATTGCATTCTTGGTTGGATTTGCTTAATGCTTGTGAAATCATCAAATCAGGTATGTGGTTATGCTTATGAATAATCACTTTAGTTTCACGACGATTCCCGAACGTGTTTATCGGTTGCTTGAAAATAACTGTTGGATGCCCTTTTACTTTATGCAACTATAAAGTGACTATGATTATCACCATGAATATGTATATATAACTGGCTAGATCTGAATCCACATTTTTGGCTTGTTGAGGATAAAAAGGGGTAACCTAGAGTAAGGTCTAGGTTATCGTGGATTAGAAACTGGGCTACCAAGTGTAGTGCCATGAGACCCTTTAGCATGCCATGAGTTAAGGAGTGGGCTACTTATGGGTAGTGCCATGTGACTCAACCCTAGAAACTGGTTCACCTATAGGTGGGACCATGAGGGGTTTAATGGGGATCTACTATAAGGAAAGTAGCATCCAGGTCCACTGCAGGGATAGAACAGAGGATAGGGAATGTAGGGATCGCACAGTTATATTTAAAAAATAAAATTGTTTGTTAAGTGATAATTGGCTGCAATACATTATTAACAATAATTGCATGATTATTGTTTCCCCCACATACCAGCTTCAGCTGACCGATGTTTTGTTTGTTGGCATTTTAGGTACAAAGCCAAAAGAACAAACAGTAAATAGACATATTGTGAATTCACGGAATGAAATACAAGGAGGATTAGTTAGAATAGAACTTCATATGTGGATAGAAGTTTAGAGATCCAAATTTTCAAAAGGTATGCAAACGTTTATTTTCTTACAGCTTTTCAGTATAGTCTGTTAAAATTTAATATTTATTCTTGGTTAATTGCGAACCTTTGATCCGGAAATTATAGGTGCGGCTTCTACTTCGTGGTCTCCCTTAACTGGGGGTTACCGGGAGGTGGGGTCGTAACATTGTCAGTAATGAGTCTTCCCAGAACAAAGGCACTCTGGTTCCCAGAAATCATCTTCTTTAGGACCAATTTGATTCTATTTGCCATGACCTTAGAAAGGATTTTGTAAATGACATTACATAGACTGATAGGCCAGAATTCAGTTATGCTGCGTGATTGCTAACATTTCAGAATAAGCACTATGGTTGTCTTGTTCATTTCCCTCAAGCCTTGTCATCCCACCACCACCCTTTGATGAAATCAATAATGTCCTCCTTGACTATAGACCAGTGTTTTTGGAAGAAAATAGCTTTTAAACCATCTGGACCTACTGCTTTTGTCGGATGCATGGCGCTTAGAACTTCCCAAATTTCCTCCTCATTTGGGGCCTCCTCCATTTCAGTGACCTCTCTCTCATTCAGAACCTTCTCTATCCCCCAATCCTCCTCCACATCCAATCTTCCATTGTCAGTTTGGAATAGTTTTTCAAAGTAATCTACCACCACATTTGCAATACCATATTTTGTTGTCTGGAGCACACCATCATCATCCACCAGACCCTTTATGGTATTTGTCCTCCTTCTTTGATCAGCTTTGCTGTGAAAATATTTTGTATTCTTATCCCCATCTCACATCTCGTTTGTCCTAGCCCGGACATGCCACCAACTCTCCTCCTATTTTTGGAGTTCCAGAAGTTTTCTATATATGGATTCACATTCCATTATCATATCATCGCTAGGTGGTCTTTCTTGTGCCCTTGCCAGTTCACATTCCACTTGCTTTATCTTTTTTTGGATATTGCCAAATTTCTTCTTCGCCCAAGTTGACAACCCTTCGCCACATTTCTTAATCTTGTCTACTGCATCCTTTCCTGGTTCCGCACTCCATAAGCTCCTGACCACTCTCGTGCATTCCGGGTCTGAGAGCCACATAGTTTCAAACTACTTCCTTCCAGTGTAGCCCGAGAGTTTTCCACTAGTGCTAGTCGTGAGCCAGATAGCCGCATGGTTAGATTCAGTATTAGGAGATTGATATATGACTGGTGCCCAATATATTTGTAGCCAAGCTTCATCTGCAAGGAATTTGTCCAATCTTTCTTGTATCCTCGTCCTAGCTGTCCTCCCCCTGTACCATGTCATTTTCCTTCCTCTATATCCCAGATCATGCATATTACAGTCATCTACTACGTTTCTGAAATCCTCCATGGCCCTCTCTGCCCTCGGTGCGCCTCCCTCTTTTTCAAAATTTGACATGATTTCATTAAAGTCCCCAAACCAAACTGTTGGGAGATTCGATCTCCCTTTTAAATCCCTCATTAACTCCCACATCTTATATTTCTCATTCTGCCTTACCCACCCGTAGATGCCAATATCCCACCACCTGTCCTGTCCCCTATCATCCTTCACCATACAGTCCACGTGGTGCTACGAGTAAGACATGATTTGTACCTTCATATCCTTCCACCAAAGAGCAATCCCCCCTGCAATCCCCTCACTACTAAGGCCGACTCCATTAATGAAGCTGCATCTTCTTTTTACTTTCTCGTTCGCCCTCATCTGCACCATCGTCTCCATCAAGAAAACCACCGTGGGTCCCTCTCTCCAGCACCACTGTCCAAGAGTACGTCATATGTCGAGGCGTCCCAACCCCCGACAGTTCCACGATAAGATTTTCATTGGCATTCGCGGAATGGGTGTACTCCCATCTCCGCTACTCGGTCGAAGCACTCAACCATCCCCTCAAAACGACCCCTCTTAATTGGTTGTTGAGGATTGTATTTAATTGTTGGGCCTGCTTCTATAAACACTTCATTGTCTCTCCTTTTCCGTCCTCTAAGCTCTCCTAGCACAAGTTCCTGGTTCTTCTCTTTTTCATTGTTGTTCCGCCGTAGACCATTTGTCTTTCTTCCCCCTGGAGTGCCTTTGCGGCCTAGTTTTGTTTTTGTTCCCCTTCTGGTCGCCCTCTGTTTGCTCTTTCCCATATGAAACATCCCTGTGTTCTGTTTTGTAACCTTTTTAAATGGCTCGCCCATCATCATTCCTTTCTGCTGAGTATCTACCTCATTTTTCTTTGTATTATGGTTATATGAGTGTTTCATAGGTAAAATGTGATAACACCCCTTCTACTATTCTTCTAGCACAATGCATCCTCTCTAATGCTTGGGGTGGGTGTGACATCTCAAGATTAGAGGCCTAGGATAAAATGATCTTAAAAGGAATGACTGGACTACCCATATCACCAAGGTGCACATTTGTTTTAGGGATCTCACCACTAAGAAATATATGATTAAGCATGTTTGATCTATAATTAGTACTAGGATGGGTGACCTATCAGGAAGTTGTTACTGAGTTGTACATTGGTGAAGATAAAGAGTGCAGCCGAGGGAAGAGGTGGTGATGGGGCCAGTTATCATTCCTGAAACTCTACTAGAGCCTTGGGCATTGGGCTCGAGCATTAAAAATGGTATCAGATCTAGTCCCACTTGGGCTTGTAGCATTCTAGTCTTTGATTAATGCAGTCTAAGCATGTTACAATGGGCTATCCATGGTGATAGATCCACTCTTATTTTAGTAGCCATGATTGGGAGATAAGTGTATATGGGTCATTCCTGGTCTACATTAAAATGGATAAAGATTATGATGCCAAATATTTGAGTCTTGACTAGGACGTCAAGAGTCTAAGTGGAACAGATTGTAATATCTTGGGATTGGAGGCCTCAAATAAAATGATCTTAAATAAATGATTGGACTACCCATACCACTAAGGTGCACATCCTTTCTGGGAAGACTGATGTGGATTATTACCGCACAAACAAATTCATGAAGACTATAATTCTGAGAGTTTACCAAAACCAAATTTCAATAATGCCATCCACATGTCGATGAATCTTATCCCAATATAGTTAAGGATCGAATCCCATGGGACAACATTTTTAATAATCTATTAATCAAAGTAACCTATCAAGAACTAGTATTTATCACCAAAGTTGAGATTGGTTTGATTAATCTAAGGTTGGAAGAATAAAAAGATCTATATTAAGGTTCTAATTACCAAGTGATGGAAATACTAGGGTGGAACTAGGTTTCACCATCACTACTTGAATCTTCACAATCATTCGAATCCAAGCCCTTATGAAGATATAATTGGACTTATGCAAGTTTCCCCTTTCGACGTCAGAAACTCGCATGAGTAGATATCTCTATATGCTTGATGTCTCATTACTTATGGGTCCTCTATCCACTACTCTAGAGACATTCTGTCAGAGGTTCTCATGAGGGTGTCAACCAAAGCTAATCGATATTCAAATCTTAAGCATTGAAGTTATCACAGTAAAAAGATTATGATAAATCATGTAAAGTGGGCGATCAATCCACAAAACATGCAATAAACGATTGTCTATGAATTATATGAGTTCATACAAGGATTGGAACATGAATGAAATTGCAAGAAATGGGTAGTGGGGCTAATTACCACATCCTAGTGAAAAGACTACTCCCTCGACATGGTGAGGTTAATATCACTAGAACAGGAAGAGGACACCATCATGGGCATGATGGTGGCGGAAGCGGCTTGGCATGGTGTGTGGTGATTGACTTCCTTCCTTATTTCTCATCCAGGAACTAACCCTGACTTGAAGTGGAAGTGGGTGGAGGAACGACATCTCAGGACAGAGATTGATCACCTTGAGCAACGAGATCGACGACCTTTTGAGTTGCATATGAAGGAGATCTATTGATATGTACTTGGATTTGATAGGCATCGATAAGCTAGGTCGATGGGACTATCTTGGTCAACAATTCTTGTCCATGATCTCATCCCAACGACAATGCTTTGGTGGTTCTATCTATAGAATTTCTAAGATGAGTTGTACAACTGTGTTTGGGGCCTATTTATAGGGTCGAGGCTATCAACCTCTTTTCATTGGTATTAACTTTGATGTCAGTTGACAGGTTTGTCGATCACTGAGTTTTAGACTTCCTATTGTCAGTCTTTCGGTCGATGGGATTGTCAACCTTGAGAGTCAACAAGACTGTCGAGTAGTTGTGGTCGTCGATAATCTTGTCGACCAATTCTTTATTTGCTTGTTGGTTGTTGCTCGATGACATTGTCGAGGAGAGGGATTGATAGGGATGTTAACCTAGATCATCGATGAGTCTAGGTGTCATTCTACATGGATGTCAACCAAGGGGGTGATGCTATTGTCGAGCATTGAGTGTGGAGCAGGGAGGTCGACAAGACTGTTGACCTCTTGATTGTTGGTCGATTTTGATGTCGATTTGTAGGTTGACTTTGGTCTTGGACATAATTTTTGCAGTGGGACCCCATAGGCAAACTTGTTGCTGGATGATATAATTCAAAACCTACAAAGGGAGTCAAGAAAAGTATCAAATTCCTACACATTAACATAAAACCTAAGTAGATCAAAACAAAGCTATTCTAATGAAAACTATGCTATATGAATGCTAAATTAGGCTAAAAATGCAACTAAAAATGGGATGAATATACATTTATCAAAGACCATCACCAACAACTCTAGGTAAAGCATGTTTGGCCCAAAGTAGTACTAGGATGGGTGACCTATTGGGAACTTGATCCCCTATTGTGCATGAGTGAGGAAAAATCATAGGCCAAGGCTAGTGGTGGTCTGTAGGGGTAATATTTGAGTTGTGTGGTCTAGGCATGTCAGAAAGGGATATCCCTAGTGATGGAGTCACCCTTACATTGGTAGCCATGATTAGGATCTAGGTGTACATGGCCCATTCTAGGTCTTCACTGAAATGGTTGAAGATTTTTAAGGTTATATAGTTGAACCTTGATGAGGATGTCAAGAGTCTAAGTGGGAGAGATTGTAATATTATGAGACTAGAAGACTGGGTTGTTTTTTTTACAAATGGAATGATTTATCACCAAGATACATTTCCTTTTAGGGAGCCTATCACTATGAAATTTGTGGTTAAGTGTGATTGTCTCAAAGTAGTACTATGATGGGTGACATATTAGAAAGTTGATTGGGGATGTTTGTGAGTGAGGATAAAGTATGAAACTGAGACTAGTGATGATAAGTGGGGCTATTCCCCGTTCTTGAAACTCTATAAGACCCTTGGGCATTGGGTGTAGACATTTATAGTGGGTGAAAAATATTTACAACCTAGAATGATTGACCCAGAAATTAGAAAGGTGGTTTCCAAATAGCCTAAGGGGGTGACACCACTAACAACTTGAATATCATTAATGGTAGGGAAAATACATAGGCTTGATTTGAGAAGGAATTTCATGCCCTATATCTAGTCGGTGTACCATAATGATGTGGTGTGTCATAAATCACCAATTTAGCCAAATTTGCAAGGATTGGATGCTACATGGGATGTTTGGCTTTCTACAATAGACAACTGGTGTCATTTGACTTTATCAGTCCATGTTTTCTTCCAAAACATTAAGCCAATGTATGTTTCAATGTGATAGGAATTTCCTACGTATTTTTAAGCAAAGAGAATAAACAATATCTATTATAGAATTTATACCTAATCCACCCCTTTTTAGAAACTAGATCTTTTGCATTAGTTTTTTTCTTCACATTGATTTCTATTAGGGATTTATAGAAGTCTTTGTGCAATTGTGCTTTACATCAGAGTTCATGGAAGCCTATACATACAAACTACAATTTCAAACATACATGAGTCGTATCTATTCTTCAACTAAGGAGTCATCATGCATGTCTCTTATAAGTTTTCATTCAATCCCCTATCCCTGTATATCCTAATGGGATAAATACATCTACTACATGGACCAAAGAGGAAAGGTTAGACAATGTTGGTACTAAACTCTTATTGTTGAGACGTTATAAAATATGAACTAATGAAGCACTGAATATGCAATTTCAAACCTAGGTATAGACTGTATTGTGGTCTAGGATGTCAAGATAAGAATTAACCTTGCCAAGGTTTGATCTCCAATACATCAAGTTCACAAGATTATCCAAATAGAAAAATTGCAAGGTTATTCAACATTCAAAATAATCTAAGAGATATGAAGTGTTCAAAATTGTGAAAAATATATAAATATTCATAGTGATAAAATCAGTTCAAATACAACATTAAGCATTGTCATATGATATTTTTTCTAGGGCTAGGTTCCTTGTGTAGGGAAATAAGACATCAAGTAGGTAGTGGAAATAAAATTATTACTGACATATTTCCCATAAACTAGTGGAGCGCGTCAATAACTATGCAATGGAAAGGATGGTTTCACAAAGATATACCTGATCCTGGAGAAAGTCCAACGAAAATCCTCATCAATGTAGATGTGCACTCTATCTTGGATGGTGACTGAACAACTCCTAGTTGCATTGGGACTCATATGACTGCTCCTCCAAGGACAACAGACTCAGACAACTGATGCACCGTGTTCTTTGATCTCACCATGGACTGCGAGTTGATGTTGCTCTCCAACTGGAAGACAAAAGACTCCTACCTCTAGAGTGGTCCACACAGACCAACTAGAACTCTTTTTGTCCTTTTGAATCATATAGGAAGTTGTATTCCCTCATGTTGGCATACTAGTTTCCAACCTGCTCTCCCACAACAATGATCCTCCGTTGTTTCTCTCCCTTAGATATCCCTCCCTAGATGATTAGGACATGTCTAGGCTCTCGTGGTTACCAAAACTAGAGAGGACGACATTTTTTCAGAGCAACTGATTCTCAAGTATTTTTGTTGTGCTCTACAAAGCCCTAGTACCCCTCTATTTATAGGAGGGGTTTGGGTCCAGGTTCCCAATCAATGCGGGAGTGAAAGGGACTGGAAGAACTTGAATTTTCACAACCTACGACAGATGAAGTGGTTGTCTCATGACCCAGATGGTCATATGGTCATGTGAGATGTTCATCTCGTACTGTGAAGCAGCCATCTCACGGTTTCCCAGTTGTACATGAAATCGACTATTCATTTCTGATTAATATCATATATTAATTTTCTTGCACAACAAGTTATGTGCAATTGAAACCAAAGAGGAAATATCCGAAACCTTCTTTGGGCCGAGTCGAATATCTCACTCATGCGAGATGACCATCTGCCTCACCCAGACCGTCGTCTGGTGAGCCGAGTCAGGCGGAACGGTTCATCCAAAGCCAATTTCAACTCGAATCAACTTGGCATCCAAATGCATATCTCAATGCTTGAGACAGTCATTTGGCACTCTCTTGACACCCTTCTCAACACTTGAGATGGTTGTTTGGTAATGTTGTCAAGTTGATGTTGCATGAATCAATTATCTAAACACTTTAGCAATTAATTTAATTGTTATTTAAGATTCAACTCTTCTTCTAGTTGAGTTCCTATGTGTGTCACCCTATAGGTCCCATATTACCTTGGTAGTGAATGTCCATAACAACTTATGACATCACAAGCAATGAGAAGTTCCTAATCACACATCAATGATGCCCAAGTAAATGGAAAGTTGGAGAACAACATAAACCTACAATTTGTGCATGGTGTTACCATGTTTGTATAGTTCCTTTGTCATTGATATCCAGATTGAACTAAAGACATGGAGCAATCACCCTCATTCTTATTCATACTTGTTCCTTGAACCAGAGTTGACTGTTTGAGATATATGTAAGATCAACATATTGACTTACATGTGCATTCATGTTTTTCTTAGTCTCACTAATCAAGAGGCCTAGGATGTCATACTCCCTTAGGACTTAGGAGGGACAATTCCTATGTCTATTACTCACATTCAATCCCCATGTGTCACAATCATCCATTCATCACCTTTTTAACAACCCATATTTCAGGACTGTGTTTGATGATGTCAAAACATATTGGATGACATGTGATGAGTGCGGCGATTTTAGGTCTGAGAACCACAAACACCACCATAACTATGAAAGATGACTATGACTTCCATGTGACAATCTCATGGTGGGTCTGTCCAATACATTGTTCCTAACATGTATCTATGTGCTTGGTTTTATATCACCATATCATGACTAATGTGACTCTATCATCAACCAAGTCACACATCGATCTTGTGTGTTATTGTTGTCTATCTACCTTCAACAATAACTACTGATCAAGGAAATAATGAGAATGTATATACTCTTAACATCTGTATGATCTCATTCTTCCAAGTCATGTACTTGAAGACATACGTCATTGAGTAACATCACTCTCTAGACATTTATCATATTATTTCATTATCTCATAACTGAACAAATATAATAAATTAGAAGATTGCCTTATATTAATAATAAAATCAATTACAATTATGGCAATACAATCATCACATGATTGTCTCTCTGGGCATATACACGAACACCTTGATGTTCTCATGTTCTATGAGAGAACATCATTGTCACCTAATTTCTATTTTAACCAATGTATTGGGGAACAACTAATCCATTATAGACACTATGAAGGGTGGTGGACATTACCCAACCTCATGAGCCAAAGATCTAAGCGGCCAAAGTCTAAGAAGGGGCCAAATACCAAGGGACCAAAGTCCAAAAAGGCACCAAAGTGCAATGGAGTCAAAACTCCAATATATGAATTCCACTACAATGTTACCATTCCACAATAATGAGATTTGAAAAACTATTTGTGGTGGCCTTCAACAAGAAACATAAGGCTAATTAACAAGTTTGGTTCACCAATTTTAAGATTCCATGCATGCAATTTCAAAAGAGAAGTAAATTGGTCAATAATTAAAATAGAAAATCTAGTACCTCAATCATCTTAAACTCCAAGGGTTGTGCATTCACAATATGATTCCAATAGAGAGAAATCTACAAAGTGTAGTACAACGGGTTTATCACTAGAGTGGAACCAATTATTCTTCAATATTCTCTTAATTAGATTTTGTTTGTGATTGAAATTTTAGGTTTCTCCTAGGATCACTATTAGATTGTACACATATATCTACATAGTCCATTTCACTTGATTATGTATGTCGCTCTCTTATCATATAGGTAGCCACCATATTATGTTTTGAGGTTCCATCATATTCTACTATCAAGATTTTGAATCTTATTAAGTGAATTTATGATCCATAGTATGTCTATGAGGTAGTTATTATATGTTTATATTTACACTAAGGAAGGATCAATCCTTTTATACATGCATAATTATCCATGGTCATATAAACATCACCACTTATATATGGATGATAATGTGGGAGTATTACATAAGATTCACATATTTCATTATCATTTCATGATACTTATTTGTATGCCAACATTACTATTTGTGGCTTTATTCTTTTTTATTTTAACACACAATTATTCATTCTCTTTATATACATTTCCCAACTGAAGTTCAATAATGGTCATCTATTCATCTATATAATTAATAAAGGGTATTCACCACTATGAGAGACATTATATCTAATTTGAAATGAAATCTCATATGTTATAATATAAGGTATCCACTTTATTATACTTCCAAAGGTATATGTCCATTGAGTTCCAAGTCAACTATCTGTTGTTGTCTAGTTTTCCATGGTATCTATTCTATCCATTCATAAGGTTTATATGTTTCAACATAATATAACATATCCCAGTTTGAGCTATCTTGGTCATTAGGATTTTGTTATGTAAAATTACCATTTTTCCCTTCATCTTTTATGCCCAACTATTTCTCTCTCGTTGTTACACCTTCTCTTTAAGATCAACAAGATTCATATTGTATCACTAGATTCACAACCATCCTACTCATAATGACATATTAACTATTCATTATTCCACATAAATATTTATGTCACATGCATATACATATATCTGCATACTTTAATAGTCTCATGTTAGTGTATATATTGAATAATGCGAGAGTCCATTTTCATAAATCTTGCATTTCCGATTGTCAAATATTCAAAGTATGAAATATCATTGAAACAAAGAATAAATCCACTACATATCATTTTTACCATTTTACCCTTTAATACTTTATTTAATCAATTCTTACCTTTTTAAGCACTTCAGTCAAAATAGTATGCTAGAGAGAGTACATATGGTCAAAATAAGTTCAATATAAATTCTAAATATCTTATTAACTTTTTATATTTCTTCTTGATTTTCATATTCAATAACCATTTATTCCAATTTACACATGTTTATCCACTATCAAGCATATTCTTCATTCACTATCTTAAATAGGGAAATGTAATCGCAATGTATAATTATTAGTCACAAGGATCAAATTAAGTCAAATATATGTTAAATTAGAATTCTTTGGCGAGCATGTATACATTTTCTTTATTAGTTGTCAAAATTATATATATACATATATATATATACATATATATATATATATATATATATATATATATATATATATATATATTATAGTTACATGAAAGCATATGGTCTAAGGTATTAGCATCTAGGAGTTTTGATTAATGTGTTATAGAATGCATTATCTTAGCTCATTTCATTATTGACATTATTGTTGGTAAGGTATGCTGATAGAGCCAATCATGTCATGATTGACATGCAATATACCTTAAAAATTTTGATTAATACTTATAAAGGAAAGCTTCCCATTCATTTTGGTTCATTCAGTTATGAGATAATATAGAAACACTATGAATGTCTAGAGAATAATATTACTCGATGATGTATGTATTCAAGTTAATACCCTTGTGGATGAGATCATACAAATGTTAAGAGTAATTATAAATATTCTCATTATGTCCCTGATCGGTTTTTATTTTGGATGGTTAATAGACAACAATAACACATAAGATCAGAGTGTGAGTTGGTTGATGAATAAATCACAGTAGTCATGATATGGTAATATCAAACCAAGCACATAGATACATGTTAGAGAACAGTGCATCAGACTGGCCCACTGTGAGAGTGACACATGGTTTTGGTGGTCATAGTCATTTCTCATAGTGAAAGTGGTCATTGTGATTCTTAGATATGAAATCACTGCACTCGTCACATGTCGTTGGGTACGCTTTGACATCATCAAACGCAGTCCTGAAACATGGGTTGTTATAATGGTGATGATTGGGTGACTTTGACAGATGGGGATAGACTATGAGTGACAGATTTTGGATTTGTCCCTCATACTGGAGTATGATATCCTGGCCACTTGATAAATGAGACTGAGAAATGCATGTGCATGCACATGTGAATCAATACATGATATTGAGATCACATTATCTCAAACAGACTACTCTAGATTCAAGGAACATGGATTGAATGTTGATAGGACAACCTTCCATGCCTTGATTTCATCTTGGATATCAGAAACAAAGGAATTATACAATCACTACAACACCTTACACTGATTGTAGGTTGAAGTTGTTCTCCAACTTTCCATTCACTTGGGTAGCAATGATGTGCGACTAGGCACCACTCTTTGCTTGTGATGTCTTAAGCCAGTTATGGACATTCACTACCAATGTGGCATGGGACCTATACGGTCACACACATAGGAACTCATCTTGAAGAGGAGTTGAATCTTTAATGACGTTTTGATTGGTTACTAAAGTGTTTAGGTATTCAATTCATGTAGCTGATTGCTCAATTATCTAACTAGCTCTGCCAAACGACCATCTCACTGAGTGAGACAGCCGTTTGGGCAAGGCCATACAGGCGTCTCAAGAAGTTGAGATGGCCATTTGGGGTCAGGTTGAACCATGTTTGAATTGGCTAAGTGCTATCTTGAACCAACTGGCTCGATGTGATTGAACCGATCGATTCAACTCAACTCACCAGATGGTCATCTGGGTGAGCGAGACAGATGTCTCCCTCTTGGGTGAGACGGCCCGATTGGGAGATTAACAAAGGTTCAAGATGTTTCCCGAATAGTTTTGAATGTATATACTTGGAGAGAAAGTAAAATTGTAATTGACATTTCCAAAATGGTGTTCAATTGGGAAACTACCAAATAGTTGTTTGGATGAGTGAGATGACCATCTAGGTATGTCAGACGACCATTTGGTGTCTTGTAAGTTGTGAAAGTTCACGTTCTTCTGATCCTTTATACTCCCACAAAATTCCATATAGACTGGGAACCCTGACCCTGACCCCACCTATTAATGGAGGGGGGCTGAGGGCTTTTCAAACCACAACTACAACATAGACAACCAAGAAATAGTTCCTATGACAACTATTGTCATATGTAGTTGTGGTAACTAAGAGAGACCAGACAAGTCCTACTTGACAGAGAGGGATATATAATGGGAGAGAACAACTGGGAAGATGTCATTGTGGGAGAGAAGGTTGGTGACTAGTACACCAACAAGAGGGACAACTCGTTCATATCCATTCTTGGTGAATGACAGGAGTTCTAGTTGGTCCGTGTGGACTACTCTAGAGGAAGGAGTCCTTTGGCTACTGCTCGGAGAGAAAAATCAACCTGCAGTCTATAGAGAGACCACCAGAGTTGCTACAGATGTTGTGTAGACAACTATTCATGGTGAAGACCAGGAGCTGCACAGCTATCGTCCAAGATCAACTAGTCAGTAGTTGCAAAGAAGTGAGTTTTGTCATTGGAATTTCTCTAGGACCAGGTATAACTCGCTAAAACCATCCTTCTTTTTTCATAGTAGTTTACGTTATCTTTCTGTTATGATAATAAGGATAGATAAAAAATTCTGCTATTATACTTTGTGCCCATATTTCCCAGCAAGGGTATTAGAGTCACATCAATTTACTATATTTTATGATAATTGATATGATCAAATTTTTGGTTTTACCATTTATTTATTGCATATGATGTGAATATTTAAACTTCTATCATATGCGTATTCGATCAAAGACCACTTATTCCCAAACTAATATATATGTATATATATGGTATATATATGCAATTTACATGTGTTTCCTTAAAAGTAGTTTTATGGTGGATGTGTAGCATGGTTATGGCATGAACCATATATCTGTGCGTGGTTGGATGTTTTGGTTCCTTTTGTCTCAGTTTGCGTTCTGAGCCTCTACCTCTCTCTTTCCAATATAAAGTTAATGTTTTCCTACCATTTCTCCCATCAAATGTAAATCAAGGTTTCTCTTATTCAATGTAATAAAGTAGCAATATGATAGATTATTTTCTTGCAATGACGTTGAAGATGTTCATCGTTGGTTGAGACAACCAGTTCATGAGATGAGCCAACCATCTGGAGGACCAAGGATGACAAAGTGATGGAATGAGATGACTGCCAGGTGGACCCAACTGTTTGAAAGGAGTCCAGAAATCGGTTGGATAGGAGACTAGACAAACATTCTAGTGGGCCCAACCAACCATTTGGAAGGAGTCCAAATATCTGTTGGAATGGATGACCAACTAACCAGCCAAGAGGCAATATGATCAGTTCAAGGGTTGAACCGATCTACCCAGATTGGTAAGCAAAGATCTACATCAACCCCAGGTTCATACATGTGATGTGATGATTGAACTAGGTGGTACTAATTCCTTATGGCTCCAAGGAATCACAAGTAGGCATGGTCATAACCATCACCTTTTGTTTTATATTGCATATTCACATTGTGGGATATAGCATGTATATGATAAGTACTATATATGTGGTGATTGGATACAGTATATATATATATATATATATATATATATATATATATATATATATATATATATAATAACCCCTTTATTAAAAAAATATAAGTCTAAGATTCTTCCCAATAGCAATACACATGAAAAGCTTGATCGACCAAGCATAGATTTTCACAAAGCATGGTGGGTCGTGTATCTCGTGGAAGTTTGATGGTAAGTATGTAGATTTGCACAAAGCATGGTGTGTATCCATTGTATTGGCTAATGGGTCAAGCTTAACTGGTCACTTGGAGAGCCCAAGTCCAAAGGCATGTAGATGATCATGTTAAAGAGTTGCACATATCATCTATCCAAGAGTTGCATGTGATGCAATTGGCATGATGGCCTACCTAAATAATCAAGTTGTGGGCGATCGGAAAAAGATGACTCATGATTTGATGAAATATGGATCTTGGTTCATTAAAAAATGTTCGTTGTAGTTTTCCTAAAGTATACTTGAGGGTTATAAATTTGAACAAAATAATGAGAATGATAATTAACTAAAGACGTAATTATTATCATCCAAATTTTAATCAAATCAAATTGAATCAGAATGAGGTTTTGACAAAATTGTAAATTCTTTTGTAGAACCAAATGGCAAAAAAAAACAATCATTGTTCTTTGTAATCGATCCTAGAGAAGGAAAACTTACTGGGAACAACTTCCACAATTGTTTCAGGATGCTGAGAATTTTTTTCACGCAGGAGAGCAAGCTCTATGTCCTAGAAATGCCTGAACCAGAAGAACCAACTCAAAATGCTCCAATGGTTGACAAGGATGCTTATAAAAAGCTTACTAAAGATGTCATGGATGTCAAGTGTGTGATGCTATGCTTCATGATCTATGAGTTGCAGAGGCAGCATAAGAATATGGGCGTGATTGAGATGGTTACACATCTTAAGAACATGTACCAAGATCAAGCAAGACAAGAGAGATATGATGTCTCCAAGGTGTTGTTCAAATGTACCATGGCAGAAGGTGACCCAGTAGGTCCTCGTGTACTCAAGCTGATTGGGTATGTGGAGAACCTAGCTATATTGGGATTCTCCTTAGGTCAAGAGTTGTCCACTGATGTGATTCTATAGTCCTTTCCAGATTCATATAGTCATTTTGTCATGAACTAAAACATGAACGACTTTAACAAGACACTAATAGAGTTGTTGTGCATGTTAAGAACAGTTGAGACACAATGAAGAAAGACAAGCCCAAGTCTATGATGGTGATCAGTAAGATAAAGGGGAAGTCTATATAGACAAAGCTAAGAAGAGTTTTAAAGATAGCAGAAGCCCAAGTATTCATATCTCAAGGCAAAAGTTGGAGTAAAGAAACCAAGAGGTAATTGTCACCATTGTCACCAGCCTAGACATTAGAAGAGAAATTGCCCACTCTGGTTAGAGGAACTAAATAAGAAGAAGAATGACACTAAGGCCTCCACTTCAGGAGTAAATAATATGAGATAAATTTGATTAATTCTCAAAATTTGGTATATGATACCAAATAGAGATCTGAAATATTGAAGTGTAGGATGTGACAAGAAGTAAAAGCCCTCATAGAAGGACAAAGATAGACAAAGCAGAGCAAGTGTTGCGAAAGCCATAGTCTACATTTAAATATATCTTAGCCCAATGGGCATGCAACGGAGTTACTAAAACTGCTATTTCATTATGCTATTAGAATAGAAACATTTTCTTTATGGATCATGTATGGACAAATATGATTATCCAAAATATTTGTTACTGCTTCTATTTCAAAATATATGATCTTGTATGGCATTGGCCTAAAAACATCTTGTGATATTTATGTGAAATGACCCAAAGATGAATGTTTATAATGTTTATACCAAAGGATTATAATTGATAACTCAAGACAATCATTAGCATCAGTCGTCTTGTGTGAATATGAGAATTGGATGCCTAGAATACATATTGATGTTTATCTAGATTCCCTTGGTTATTGAACCTAGTGAAACATGCAAGTCTTATTCACACACAATATGATATTACATCCTTCAATAAACGTAGTGGGAGGATAAGCCTTCCATTAGACCTCGTACATGTGATGCATCAATATCTTATGGAATGAATGATATTAATAAATTATTATACTTCATTTCATTTGCTGGTAATATGATGATATATACTTAATAAAGAGGAAACATAAATCTCTTGTAATGTTCAAGAAGATTATAAATGAAGTATGACTTTGACGAAAGTATCATGAAACTTTGTTGAGATCAAATGTTGAAATATTTTCCATCAATATCTTGAGAACCTTTAAAAAATAACTGTAATGACCCTGCCTCCCAGTAACCCCCAATTAAGGGAGACCAAATGGTCAGAGTCGTTATCCCAATTAACAGGATCAAAGGTTCAACAATTAATCAATAATAATTATCGAATTCTACCGAACTATATTGAAAGGCTATAATAAAATAAAACTTTGCATACCTTTTTCAAAAACTTGGATATCTACTTCTATCCACATATGGAGTCTATTCTAACTGATCCTCCTTTGTACTTTAATTCATATTTAATTCCACATATGCCACTTTAATGTTTTTTATTTTCACTTGTACCTAAAATGTCGACAAACAAAATGGTAGTCAACATAAAGCTGGTATGTGGGGGAAACAATAATTGTGCAATTAACTGTAACAACATATTGCAGTCAACTATGATTTAACAAACAACCTTACGTTTTCAGCATAACTGCTCAATCCATGCATACCCTAACTTCTACGTTGTCCCTACAGTGGACCTCGATGCTACCTTCCTTACGGTAGATCCCCATTAAACCCCTCATGACCCTACCTAACAAGTGAATCAATTTCTACGGTTGAGTCACATGGCACTACCCATAGGTATCCCACTTCTTAACTCATGGTGTTCTAAAGAGTCTCATGGCACTACACATGGGTAGCCCAATTTCTAACTTATGATAGCCTAGGCCTTGCTCTAGGTTACCCTTTTTAGCACTTGCAAAGCCACAGAGGAGGACCAGGATCTGAGCTAGTCATGTATCTATATTTATAGTGATAATCATAGTCACTTTATAGTTGCATGAAATAAAAGTCACCCAAGCAGTTATTTTCAAGCAACCGATAAAACATCTGGAAATCACCATGAAACTAAATCAATTAACCATGAGCATAACCACATAACCGTCAGGCTGATTTGAGACAAAAATAATCCAACCAATCAAGAAATCTAAATAGGCAAGCAAGCACATAATGAGATCCTGAAATATGCATACAATTTCTTATTATTGGTCATGCCATCAAGATCTATTAAACCTAGCTCGCTTCCTAGGGTTTCTAGTCCACTTTTAGGGTTTCTATTGCAATTAGGGTTTCACTTCATTTATACTATTACTTCATAAACCCTAATTATCTCATCTATTCTTCACAACAGATATTAAGATTATCCTTTAACAACATTTAACCTTAATTTCAGATTAAAGGCACAATTAGCCATCAATTAAGTCCATTAAGCCTCTTTTACATCAAAGCTACCATTTTTATCCTTTTAATACATGACAAGATCATTATTCTCATTTATCATCAATTCATAGTTCATTATGGTATAATTCATATATGAACTCTATTTGTCATTAATTCTACCTTTATCCATTAGAAAACCATATTAAGGGTATTTATCCACAATTAGTAACTTTTATACTAGAAATAGCTTAGAGCCATCATATCTCAACTTTAATCATGAATTTGAACAATTAAAGCCATTAAGAGTCACAGTTACTAATATTAGGATTTCAAGGCCCATTAAAGCATATTTATGCACATGAAATTCTAAATTAAACCAATTACATGCAAAGTTCATCATTTTTGTTCTTAATGTACCTTTTTATCATTAATAGGTTAATATCAAATTTAATCATCCATTAAACCCTACTGAATACATTAATCATCTCAAAATAGGGTTTCTTAATCATTAATACATTAAAGTTGATAACTTCCATTACTTTTCGAATTTCAAGAGGTATTATCTTCTAAACATATTTTTAATGGATTCCTCTCATTTTTCTGAGCAACGTTCATATTTTACATGTATCGATTCGAGCTACCAATATTTAGATATGATTTTTGTAAAAAATTACTTACCAAAGCCAAACAAAGAGCGCCATGTGCTCCTTTCCATGCAACATATCTCGGCTGCTTGGAAACATAACGAAAAGACCGATCTACCCTCATTTAAGTCAGTGGTTTCTTCATCCCATGGAGGGGTATTTCTGTCCAACGAATGTTGATTGTCTTCAACCTCACATAACATAGAAGAGTTGCCGATCTACAACATGTTGCGGGTGTGCCCTCTCTCCTCCAGGGACTCGATGGCTGCCGCTGACCCCTACGCAAGCTTTGTCACCCTCCGCCACCCTTGGGGCACCACCCAGATCATGACTAGCATGGTTGGTCTGAGCTGGGCCGATTGACAACACGCCGCCCAAGTGCAGCCCTCCCATGGGTGTAACTCTTACGTGAGTGTCCAGGGATGATGGTTAATCATCCTCGGTCATTGTGGGAACGTCAAGCCACCATCCAGACCACTCCATGGCCCTTCGTTTGCACCAACCTCTACCCTCATGGTTAGGGTTTACACGAAATAAGAAGGAGATGAGAGAAAGATGTGTGGAACTCTCGTTGGGCTTAGCCATGGGCTGTATCCTTTTATAGAGGATGGTAACGAAGCCCTAGGTTGGCTATTCACAGATTAATAAGGCCCTCTCCCAATAGGAGTCATATTTCTTCAAGGAGAAGTAATCTTCTCTCTCTTATTTATCTTCTTAATATTCCTTATGTCATGGATAATTAGAAATACGAAAATTATCTCTTCCATTATCTCTAGCCTTGACTTTTAATCTATTGGCCACATAATTCTATTTTCTTAAAGCAAATAAAATCTCTTTTTGATATTATCAAAAAGTCATTAATGATGTATCACATTATCCTCTTATATTGTTATTATTTGCCGTTTCTCTTTATTTTTCTCCATTGGGGCTCCTTGGACCCCAAGAAACTCTAATATTTCGAAATCCTTTTTAGTGGATACTTATTATCCTTCTAGATGCATCTATATCCATTATTTCTCATTATCTTGTTTATTTCTTTATTAAAATATATATTTTCAAGGATTTCTCATTATCTTTCTTTTTATTTTCTTCATTGTCATTCCTTTTAACATTAGGAATCCTTTGGATACAAAAATCCACTAAGGATAACTCAATTATACCTCTTTCCACTTATTTCCACATTTTATCATTGTTTTCCATTTGTTTCTTAATAAATAAATACTTAATTGATCTTTTCTTTTCTTGTTTCATTATCTTTGCAACTTTGGACTCCTTGGAACCCAAGAGGTATGAAATCCAACTTTGGATTATATTCTTTTGCCTTCTAGAGGTTTCTACATCTTTCCTTTTCTCTATTTTCTTATTTACTCAAATAATGGAGTTTCTTTTGTCTTTTCCTTGTTATTGGGCCCAATAGCCAATAAAGCCCACAAAACAACCATCAAGGCTTTTGTAAATGAAATCAATTTATTCAAAACAAATTATATCATTATTTGTTCAAGTATTTGTAGTATGAGAAATTACATTTCTCACCAAATGAACCCAAAAAATTGGGGTTGTAACATCCTTCCCCTCTTATAGGAATTTTGTCCTAAAAAATCCATCAAACAAATAGACAATTCAGGATAAGACCATTCCATGTCCATCATTGGCCCCTATGTGGCTTTACCTTATCCGTGGTGCTTCCAAAGAACCTTTATCATCACATATTCTTTTCTCTGAGTTTCTTCCACCTTGGCATCTATAAATCTGATAGGTGACTCAGGTCATTTCAGCCTCCCTTAGGGCTTACTAGGTTCATTGCTCAGCACATGGCCTAGGTACCTCACATAGTGCTCTAAATTGGACACATGGAACTCATCACACATTACTTTATCCTGAGGGGTAAGGTCAAACTTAACCTTCTCCACCAATCCATCTCAAATGGACCCATATATCAGGGACTCGGCTTTCTCAATTGTAGCTTAGAGGGGTCAGATTTTCACATCACATACTCTCCCACAGTGAGCTGCATGTCAGTCTTCTTTGCATCAGCTCATGACTCATGTCACCCTTGGGCTCTCTCTCAGCCATTGCACAATCAAAGCGACTTCATCTGCGCACACTGTGGTTCTTTTCTGACCTTCACGAGGCCCCTTCACTAACATCATCTTAATGAAATGGTGATTGATACAACCTCCCTTGCAAAGCTTCTTTACATCCTAACACTAGCTATGGTAATGATCATCACATCTTATAGAGAACCAAAATTGTCTCTCTGTATCACCCTAAATGAGCACACATGCTTTCATCAGACCCTCTAGTATGGATCATACTAACCATTAGTTAGGGGTGATAAACTGTACTAACATTGAGTTCTTCATGTACCTACTCCCGCTTATGGAAGTGAACCTTTAAGTCATACTCAAGTACTTTTGAACTCGCATCATGGTGTAGTTGAACCATCTCCTTCATATGTAGTTCAACCGGATTTGTCCCTTGACAGTACTCTTTCTTTCTCATGCCATCTAGGTAAAGAGATCTACCATAACCCATATTGCATCTCGACCTTCCTTGGTCCATGGGAGACTTACCACAACATCCATAGTGATGAACTCCCATTCCCTCTCGGGGATTCTTTATCCCCTATGTCAATACATTGGGTTACCGGTGTTCGTCCTTCACCTCCTATCATGCATGGCAACATACCACATGCAACTTCATCTTAGGCATCTAAAGTACTACTGTCACTTACTATCTTTGTAGCACCAAGGTGTATTATGATCTCCTATATATCATGATTCCTCAAGATTGATTCCTCCCTAAACCACTCTAGTTAGGTTTCATCACCTTCTTTTCCAGAGATGTACATCTAAGGTTCTACAACCATCCTTTTATTGCATCAAGGTATAGGCTAGCTAACCAAACAACTACTAACTTGTTCAAGAGATCTTATTACATATGAGTGTTAGCCAAACACATCTCCATTTTCAAACTTAGGGTTAGCCCAACAACTTCTTTTAGCCTCTAGCTAAACTAGGAAGCTACATCTCAACCACTTCACATCCTTATGTGTAAAGGTAATGTTGAAGACATACACCTCCATGTATTCCACTTATCATCTCAGCTCAAATTCTAAGTCTATCTTCATAGAGAACAGTTTGAGCTCATCCTCATGGTGATCAAACTCAACCTTGTATCACTTGCAAATGCCACATGGCTCATGATAAAACATCCTCACAAGATGATTACTGTAATACTCTTAGTGTTTACAAACCATCCACACACAGTTTACTACATAAGGGTATGTTATCATCTCTGTCCTCATACCTCATAGCAATGTTCCAACTGACATCATCCTTATCCTTGGTGTATGGCACGGGTACTGTCCTATCTCTCACTCCCATAACAAGAGGAAATAAGCATTTGGTTGCAGTCCAAATACAAAGTTCTTCCTATTCCAAGAGTACAGATGGTACATCCCACCTTGCCAGTACACCTTCGAATCTATGTTGAAATGTGCAACTTATGTCTCTACATCACAATCATCTCGATATCAAGGTTACTTCCATGGAAAATTGGTTTCGAACCTACTTGGGCCACCAACCAATCCTTGGTCATATCCTCTAGGTTTATAGGGTCTCGACACTTTTGGGGTCATCCCTCTTCTGTAACGACCCCGTCTCCCGGTAACCCCCACTTAAGGGAGACCAAGAGATCAGAGCCGTTATCTAATAACCCGGATCAAAGGTTCGACAAATAATCAATAATAATTATGAAATTCTACAACTAAACTGAAAACTGGTATAAAATAAAAACTTTACTTACCTTTTAAAAACTGGGATTTCTAAACTTCTATCCATGAAGATACTAATCTAACTAATCCTCATGGGCACATTATTTCTCATTTAATTCCACATCTGCCACTTTACTGCTTGTTCTTTTCATTTGTACCTAAAACGCCGACAAACAAAACGTCGGTCAGCAAGAATCTGGTATGTGGGGGAAACAATAATCGTGCAACTATAGTAACAAAGTAATAAGCCAGTTATCATTTAACAGCCAAGATTATGTTTTAAACCATACTACTCAATCCTTTCCTATCCCCTATCTCTGTGTTGTCCCTGCAGCGGACTGAGATACTACCTCTCTCTAGGTAGATCCTTATTAAACCCCGCATGATCCTACCTAACAAGTAGATCAATATCTAGGGTTGAGTCGCATGGCACTACCCATAGGTAGTCCAATATCTAACTCAAAGTGACTTGATGGACCTACCTCATTGGTAGCCATTTACTAAATCATCCAATGACCTGATGGGCCTACCCCATTGGTATCCATTTACTAGGTCAACCCATTAAGCTACAGAGGGGACTAGGATCTGAGCTTGTAGGCATATTTCTTATGTGATAGTCATATTCACATCATACTTTGCATGAATTAAATACATCCAACAGTTTAATTCAAGCCACAATGGAAACATCGATAAAATCCCAAAAAACTAATCTGGGTAGTCATAAGGGTAACCACATACCTTTGCCATGCTGATTATTCAATCATACTTCAAGCATATTGTCCAAGCAAGCAAATAAATCAAGCAGTCATCATATAATCTGCATTATGTAAATTCTAAAGTGTCACTAACATATTAAATACATTATACCCTACTCGGTCCTAATCTAGGGTTTAGGTTTTGGATAAGGAATAAGGGCACTAACCCTATTTCCATCACATATTTAACATTTGGTGAACCCTAGTTACTAAAACCATCTTATCCTCTCATTAATATCACTTATATCAAATATGTTCATTAACAACATAGCAAGTTAAGATCTTATTTCCACACATTATAGATTATCTCCATTAGAGATCCTAAATACCTTGTCATTATTATCATGATTACATTTATTATCATCATGCTCAAAAGGATCAGATACTATCATAAAAGAAAGGCTTTTGACATTTTCAACGTCTTAATACCCAAAACTATGGTTTTTAAGCATTATTCACTACTTTAATCCTTCTTTGCACTACTTTTATAATTGGGATCATATTTAGGTCTCAAACATATTTTATTTAGATTCTACGTGTTCTCCTGATCAATTTTCATATATAACTTATTTTCATTTGAGCTACGTAGTAATTTCTATGATTTTTGCAAAATAAAACTAACTGGGCCAATCCCTGATTGACACATCAGTACATCTATATCCTTCTATTATTAATCTGAGATTCTTATTATTAACCTTGGAATGACCAATGTGCCCTTGCACAGTGACCATGTGCGATCACACAGACTGGGGCATCTTGGTCATTCTCCAGCGGTCATCTCCTTCCCCGCTCCTGACTTCATGCACGCGGAACAGGCCGCCGCGGTACCATCTCCGGGCAGGGGCCTTCATTGCAACGGCAAGGGGGAAGCACCTAGACCCCCAACCAACCTAGTAGGTCCTTGGACGATGCTTCGTGCAGCCACAGGTGATCGGCGGTGACCACACGGGGTTCTACCTCACTAGGGTTACTGCAGGTCGAACCATGGAAGTGACGGTCAGAAGTGTACCTGGTCATTTCGTTCGTAATGCATCTCGTCGAGATAGTCAGGCACTGTCACCACAATGGGAGTTGCTCTTCTCCTTGCAGCTTGCTGCCTACAGTTCTGAAAAGCTAGGCACCGCTCAGCCCTTCTCCTGGCGCTCTGCCACCTTCCCCTAGGCGACGAAGATCAAGGCGGAGTGCTGTAGTCTTGAGGGATCATCTGGGCAGACGAATCCCCTCCTAGAACCTACTTCTAACGAAGCTATGAAGTTCTGGTTGTGGTATCATCTTGGTGAAGATCCAGCGGCTGGTTCCCTCCCGTTGGGTGTTTTCCTGAGAATGACGACATCTTGGGTCCTTATATATATATATAAATATATATATATATATATATATATATATATATATGTATCCTCGTAGGAACCCTAAGGTGATGTTGGAACAGGGAGGTATGCGAGGGATGGGACTTGTTTCCCTTTTTATGCATAAAGTTTGAGAGATTCTCGGGCTCATAACTTGCTAGTATGGGAAATTCTAAACATATTATCCACAGACTTCCATGTTTTAATATTCCCCACATGAAAAACATCAATAAAGAAATATTCTTTCCATCATTGTTCATTGCTTTTCCCCGATGGCATAATCCAAAATCTTCTTAATAATTTATATTCTTAGTTATTATCTCCCTCATATTCCTTGTTCTTGGTTTTTAATCCATTGTCATGAAATTATATTTTCTTTTAATAGAAAATACCTCCTTTTTAACAACACCACAAAATCCATTAATTATGTATCACATTATTCTCTTATTTTCCAATTTTGGTATTTTCTCTTTCTTTCCTCTTCATTGGGACTCCTTGGATCCCAAAAAGCTCTATTATTTTGAAATCCTTTTTATTGGATACTCATTATCCTTCAAGATGCATCTAAATGCATTATTCTTCATTATCATGTGTATTTCTTATTAAAATATTTCTTTTTGAGGATTTCTCTTTATTTCTCTTTTATTTTCCTCATTGGTATTCCTTTTAACATTAGGAATCCTTGGGATACGAAATTCCACCAAGGATAACTCAATTATACCTCTTTTTACTTATTTTCCACATTTTACCATGGTTTTCAATTTCTTTCTTAATAAAGAAATACTTAATTACCCTTTTCTTTTCTTATTGCATTTGCTTTGCAACTTTGGACTCCTTGGAACCCAAGGAACCCATGTGGCACGAAATCCACCTTTGGATTAAGTTCCTTGCCTTCTAGAGGTTTCCACATCTTTCTTTTCTTGATTTCTTAACTAATTGAATTTCCTTGTTATTGGGCCCAATAGCCAACAAAGCCCACAACACAATCATCAAGGCTATTGTAAATGAAATCCATTTATTCCAAACAAATTATATGATTTGTTGTTCAAATATTTTTAATATGAGAAATTACATTTCTCACCAAATGAACCCAACAAGTGGGGTTGTAACATCTTCCCTTATGCATCTAGAGAGTGCCCTCCTTATCTTCCCTTTGGCTCCCATGAGTTCATGAAGGTGATCAATCTCCTAACCCATGGCCCTCAGACAATTATAGTTGTTACCTCCTGACCCTATGGTCATGTGTAACTAGGTAATTAGATGACTCCTAGTTCCATCGATCTTATCCCTACCTAACCCTAGGATAGACTTAAGATTCTATTATAGTTCATGTCCAACTTAGAACCTTACCCAAGCCTTCACCATTTCTCTCTCTACATTCATGGGCTGACTTTCATCCTTTCATAGGGGTCATGGCAACCTTCCTACCTTGGTCAGGCCCCATACTGATTACCTCCACGGTAACACATCCACATGCACTTAGAGATGGGTATGTATGGGTCTACAGGTTCATTCTCATACCATGTACTTTTCACTTAGCTTCTCAAAATCCTATGATAGATCTTTAGGTTACCTTAAACCAAAAAAACTGGTATACACCCTACAAAAGGGCCCCTCTCCCAGGATAGGAGGAAACTACATCTTGATAACAAAGGTCACAAACATCCTTATGTCTAGGGTTTACATCCACATGAGCGTGCTTAACCCTAGCAAGCTACTAAGGCACAAGAAGACCACTTATTAAACCATGCTAGGTCATATTTGTTCTCGTTCCTCAACATTGGATCAAGAACAAACCTTCTCATGTTACCACCTTGGCTGTGAGGGATTCATCAAACATACCTTTAAACTTAAGGGGTTTCCCCTTTCCTCTAAACATGAGGAGTGCCATGCTCGAATCTATAAAACTCCAATCTCATCATGAGAACCAGGTACACCACTTCCCCTCTTAGGCCTAGGAACCCTAGGTTCACTTTTTGGGTGTCCAACTGCATGCTCAACCTCTTAACCACGAACCAAACATGTACAACGTATGCCATACACTTCCTATCATCCTTCAACTCGAACAACACTTTAGAGTGGAGTCCTCCTAAAGAACAACCAACAAGGTATGAGTCCCCACAACCTGATACTAAGTCTCTTCAGGGTTTAAGGAACTCTTCTTCCTAACCCTAGAAGGTGAACATCTATACAATAGGCTCATAGGTACCAACAATCTCACCTTTTCTCTAGGTTTTGGGTTCCCCATAGGTAACCAAGATATCCTCAGTCTCCAGTGATCAAGTATGAGGCAACCACTATCATCCACTTAGGTCGCATCATCTTCAACTCCCACTGTTCCTCATATCTCAAAGTCTAAGCTTCCAACCTTCTTGCTTGGATCCTACTCTCTCTCTCTATAGCTAACCCTACAAATAGCCTTACTACCAGAGGTCCTCTCTCCATGAAGGTGGATCAATCTCACAAGCATACACCTACCTGGGTGAAACCTATGTTTGCCCAAGATTATCCATAGCCCTTTATGATTATCTCATAAGTTGTCCATCATACTCTCTTGGCCAAGGTTTCGACCTACTGCCCATACTACTGACGTACTCTGGGTGCATACTATGCCATGCTCATATAAGATCATGTGGTTTCCATAGGTTCTTCACTAACCTCATCATTGAAGGAACTATCCTTCATTCTAACATGCATGACCCTACCTCGGGTTGGGTTGCCAAGGGCTCTAGGTCATCCAACTTCACATGGCTAATATCATCATGGGTACCAAACTAAAAGCATGATCTACCATGACATCTATCTCATCGTGTCATCTCTCTCTAACCTTCAATTAGGGTTAGGTTTAGTATCATCCTCAAAGAATGTGTCATGTCTCTACTTAAAATGGACGTCTCTACATCCCAGACTAACTTTCTCTACTCATCCTCCTGACAAGGAGGTCTCACCTCAGGTCTCTCCTGAGGTCATGAAAACATATGTCATATGACATAAGCATGTATCTATTCTTTATTTCATGATTAAACTATTAAGCTTATGTCCATGACATCTTATTTACATGCTTTTCATTAATTTGGTGGAGGACTCCTTAAACCGTATCAACTTTACCCATACCTTGAGAGGGTGAGGAAAAGAGAGAAAACCCTGATTCTTAAGGTCCTTAACATCATTTGAGTTGAGAAGGGATGAACAAGGTGAGAGGGTCCTAAAGGTATCTTATTTCGAGTCAATTCCTGAGACATTGGCTAGGCAGTCACACGGATCCGGGAGTCCTCGTATCCCGACTAGCGGTGTAGAGGAAAATCTTGCCAGCCCTCGGGCGTGATCCTTTTCTAGACACCTCTATCTTTCAGATAATCCTCTAATAACTCCCTTGGGTTCTACATAATTTGTAAAATTTAATAATTATTACAGATTAAATGAGGAACCTATGCTCTGATACCAAACATAACGACCCCGCCTCTCGGTAACCCCCAATTTAGGGAGACTAAGAGGTTAGAGCCATTATCCCAATTAATAGGATCAAAGGTTCAACAATTAATCAATAATAATTATCAAATTCTACCGAACTATACTGAAAGGTTGTAATAACATAAAACTTTGCATACCTTTTTCAAAAATTTGGATATCTACTTCTATCCACATCTGGAGTCTATTCTAACTGATCCTCCTTTGTACTTTAATTCATATTTAATTCCACATATGCCACTTTACTGTTTGTTCTTTTCACTTGTACCTAAAATGCCGACAAACAAAACGGCAGTCAGCATAAAGCTGGTATGTGGGGGAAACAATAATCGTGCAATTAAATGTAACAACATATTGTAGTCAACTATTATTTAACAAACAACCTTATGTTTTCAGCATAACTGCTCAATCCATACATACCCTAACCTCTGCGATGTCCCTGCAGTGGAACTGGATGCTACCTTCCTTATGGTAGATCCCCATTAAACCCCTCATGACCCTACCTAACATGTGAATCAATTTATAGGGTTGAGTCACATGGCACTACCCATAGGTAGCCCACTCCTTAACTCATGGTGTGCTAAAGAGTCTCATGGCACTACACGTGGGTAGCCCAATTTCTAACTCATGATAACCTAGGCCTTACTCTAGGTTACCCTTTTTAGCACTTGCAAAACCACAGAGGAGGACCGGGATCTGAGCCAGTCATGTATCTATATTTATAGTGATAATCATAGTCACTTTATAATTGCATGAAATAAAAGTCATCCAAGAAGTTATTTTCAAGCAATCGATAAAACATCCAGAAATCACTATGAAACTAAAGTGATTAACCATAAGCATAACCACATACCTGTCAGGCTGATTTGAGACAGAAATATTCCAACCAACGAAGAAATCCAAATAGGCAAGCAAGCACATAATGAGATCCTGAAATATGCATACAATTTTTATTATTGGTCATGCCATCAAGATCTATTAAACCTAGCTCGCTTCCTAGGGTTTCTAGTCCACTTTTAGGGTTTCTATTGCAATTAGGGTTTCACTTCATTTATACTATTACTTCATAAACCCTAATTATCTCATCTATTCTTCATAAAAGATATTAAGGTTATCCTTTAACAACATTTAACCTTTATTTCATATTAAAGGCACAATTAGCCATAAATTAAGTCCATTAAGCCTCTTTTACATCAAAGCTACCATTTGTATCCTTTTAATACATGACAACATCATTATGCTCATTTATCATCAATTCATAGTCCATTATGGTCTAATTCATATATGAACTCTATTTGTCATTAATTCTACATTTATCCTTTAGAAAACCATATTAAGGGTATTTATCCACAATTAGGAACTTTTATACTCGAAATATCTTAGAGCCATCATATCTCAACTTTAATCATGAATTTGAACAATTAAAACCATTAAGAGTCACAGTTACTAATATTAGGGTTTCAAGGTCCATTAAAGCGTATTTGTACACATGAAATTCTAAATTAAACCAATTACATGCAAAGTTCATCATTTTTGTTCTTAATGTACCTTTTTACCATTAATAGGTTAGTATCAACTTTAATCATCCATTAAACCCTACTAAATACATTAATCATCTCAAAATAGGGTTTCTTAATCATTAATACATTAAAGTTGATAACTTCCATTACTTTTATAATTTTAAGAGGAATTAGCATCAAAATATATTTTTAGTGGTTTCCTCTCATTTTTCTGAGCAACTTTTAATATTTTACATGTATCGATTTGAGCTACCAATATTTAGATACGATTTTTGTAAGAAATTACTTACCAATGCCAACCAGAGAGTGCCATGTGTCCCTTTCCATGCAACGTATATCGGCTACTTGGAAACAATATGAAAAGACCGATCTACCCACATTTAAGTTAGTGGTTTCTTCAGCCCGTAGAGGGGTATTTCCATCCAACGAATGTCGATCGTCTTCAACCTCACGTAACCTAGCAGAGCCGCCGATCTGCAGCATGTTACGGGCGTGCCCTCTCTCCTCCAGGGACTCGATGGCTGTCGCCGACCCCTACCCTAGCTCCATCGACCTTTGCCGCCCTTGGGGTGCCACCCAGATCACGACTAGCATGGCTGGTCTGAGCTAGGCTGATCTACAACTCACCACCCAAGTGCATCCCTCCCACAGGTGTAGCTCTTACGTGAGAGTCCAGGGATGATGGTTAATCATCCTCGGTCGTTATGGGAATGTTAGGCCACCATCCAGACCACTACATGACCCTTCATTTGCACCAAGGTTTCTCTACCCTATTGGTTAGGGTTTGCATGAAAGAAGAAGAAGGGGATGAGAGAAAGATGTGTGGAACTCTCCTTGGGATTAGCCATGGGCTCTATCCTTTTATAGTGGAGGGTAACGAAGCCCTAGGTTGGCTATTACCAGATTAACAAGGCCCTCTCCCAATAGGAGTCATATTTGTTCAAGGAGAAGTAATCTTCTCTCTCCTATTTATCTTCTTAATATTCCTTATTTCATGGATAATTAGAAATACAAAAATTATATCTTCCATTATATCTAGCCTTGACTTTTAATCTATTGGCCATGAAATTCTATTTTCTTAAAGCACATAACATCTCTTTTTGATATTATCAAAAAGTCATTAATGATGCATCACATTATCCTATTATTTTGTTATTATTTGCCATTTCTCTTTCTTTTTCTCCATTGGGGCTCCTTGGACCCCTACAAACTCTAATATTTCGAAATCCTTTTTAGTGGATACTTATTATCCTTCTAGATGCATCTATATCCGTTATTTCTCGTTATCTTGTTTATTTCTTTATTAAATTATCTCTTTTCAAGGATTTCTCTTTATCTTTTTTTTATTTTCTTCATTGGCATTCCTTTTAACATTAGGAATCCTTTGGATACGAAAATCCACCAAGGATAAATCAATTATACCTCTTTCCACTTGTTTTCCACATTTTATCATTGTTTTCAATTTCTTTCTTAATAAAGAAAAACTTAATTGATCTTTTCTTTTCTTGTTGCATTATCTTTGCAACTTTGGACACCTTGGAACCCAAGTAACCCAAGAGGTATGAAATCCAATTTTTGTTTATATCCTTTTGCCTTCTAGAGGTTTCTACATCTTTCCTTTTCTCCATTTTCTTATTATACTCAAATAATGGAGTTTCTTTTGTCTTTTCCTTTTTATTGGGCCCAATAGCCAATAAAGCCCACAAAACAACCATCAAGGCTATTGTAAACGAAATCAATTTACTGAAAACAAATTATATCGTTATTTATTCAAGTATCTGTAGTATGAGAAATTACATTTCTCACCAAATGAACCCACAAAATTGGGGTTGTAACAATAACTGTGATAGTGTATCATAAGTCCAATCTATATGAACATGATGATGTGATAGAATGAAGGAAGTATACCATGATGTGACATGATATGATCATCAATTGTTCCAATCTTCTTATATACACATAATTATATACCTGAAACTAAATCATGTACCAAATGAATGGTTTATAAAGACATCATCTATGATATGATTTGGGAATGTCCCAATGTGTATATAGGATTGTAAGCTACATTGAGAAATTTGTTTCTTGAAAAGGTTTATCCAAAAAACATAATTTTTGAATGCTATTATTAGTCCCAATCCAATAACAAAAGTGTTATGTTGATAGGATAATTGAGTTCCTAAAGAATCACTGGGAGTAAAAGTGGAACTCAAAATGTTTAAAATCGACAAAGAGGTACAATGAGAACTAAGAGAATCACAAGTCATTGTAGAATCTCAAGTTTTTCGTGTGACATAGAAAAAAATAGTTCCAGTAGAACACATTTGAGATTAGAGGATTGTGAATCCAACAATTCAGATGGGTTGGTCATATAGGATGAACCAGCTGATCAACTAGAAGATATTGAATACCATAATCTAAGTAATGACTCAAGGTCATGATGGGATCCATGTAAGCTAATAATGTAGGACCTTGATAGCACTACCTAAAGGGGTAATACCCAAAGGGTTCAATAGGGTCTTGTTGAGAGCTACATGGATAACATAAAAGGATAAATTGGTTGAAAAGATATTTCAAATCAGTTCAAGTTGTTGAATATGATAGCAATTCCTTTACCAATTGTCATGCTTGTTGTTGTAGTTAAATATACTAAGAGATTTGGCATATGGATTGGCTCGAAGTGTAGGTAGAGTCAAAATCTTCAGGGGTCGTGCAAATAGATAGGCCCCTTGAAACTGTATTCCTTAAGGGAATACATTATAGAATGTGTACGTGATACAACCTAAAATGTTTTATAACTTCAAGAATGCAAATAAAGTATATGAACTACAAAGTTCAATTTGGGATTGAAATAAGTATCTCAGAGATGGGATATTTTGATTTTGACAAGATAGTCAAAGAGTTTGACATAAGTCAACATAAAAGATGAAATGTGTGATTTTAAAAGATTTAGTGGGGTCATATATGAATATTCCACATATGATGAGGAATGGCATCTCAATATTGTGAATGTTGAGAACTGGCATGAAAAACACTTTCAACAATGAAGGACAAGGTAAAAGATCTTATGAGATAAGGATCAAGACCTATGAAATAGTTCTTGAATGTTTGCATTGGAAGTTTTAGCACATACAATAGAAATGTGTTGAAAGAGTTCAACATGGGAAGGATTCAGTGAGAGAGAATTTGGATTAGTTATCATGAACTCTATATTCCGATTCTTATAAAGAATGGCATATCATGAATAAAATTCCATGGGCCAGCCCAACGGTGGATCTATCATGTAAGTTGTTAACACACTTATCCCATATAATAATGTATGTATTGGACTTGACAAGATGATATAAACTCCAATAAGGGTTATTGTAAAGTCATTAATGATATCCACTAGTACTTGTGAAGTAACTAAGGATAGATTGGTAGTCAATAATGATAACAATAAAAGGGAGAGTTGGATGTAAATAGTTACATTGATGAAAGCTTCCATAAATGACAAAGCTGATACAAATTAAAATATGTTTTGATCTAAAAGTGACAAGTGATGATTAGTTGGAAAGGTTACGAACTAATAGCCATTAATGTTATTCTTCAACAGAAGTTGACTATACTTGTGTTATGAACACATAGTAATACTATAGGGATCTAAAGGTTCATAGGATGAACTTGTAGGTGTTCCAACCATTAATGACTCAGTAGAAATACTGTGACAACAATGGAGCTAATCGTTAGGCAAGGAGTATCAGATAACATATTACAGAAGTTTTGTATCATATGAGAAATCACACAATGAAGAGATAAGAAACATGCAATATACCAACTATAAGTAAACTTTTACTAACCCGCTAAATCAGTAATTGCATAGTAGAAGCATGTTGGACATGTTTATGTCACTAAGGATGAGATCCATTGGAGATTGGATCTAAGTGCAAGTGGGAGTCTATTGGTAAGGTATGCCCATAGAGACAATCATGTGATGATTGACATTGCATGCACCATAAAAGATTTGATTAATACTTATAACAGAAAGCTTCCAATTCATTATGTTTCATTCAATATTGAGATAATGAAGAAACACTATGAATGTCTATAGAATAATATTACTCAATGACATATGTATTCAAGTTATTACCCTTGTGGATTAGATCATATAGATGTTAAGAGTACATATACATACTCTGATTACGTCCCTGATCAGTATTTAATGTGGAAGGGTAACAGATAATAATAACAAATAAGATCAGAGTGTGAGTTGGTTGATGACTAAATCTCATTAGCCATGATATGGAAATATCAAACAAGCACACAGGTACATGTTAGAGAATAGTGTACCCAACTAACCCACCCTGAGAGTGACGCATAGTTATGGTGATCATAGTCATATGTCATACTAAAGGTGGTGATTGTGATTCTTAGACCTGAAATCATTACACTCATCACATGTCGTTGGGTACACTTTGACATCATCAAATGCAGTCCTTAAACATGGGTTGTTATAATGGTGATGATTGGGTGACTTTAAAACATGGGGATAGACTTTGAGTGATAGATATGGGATTTGACCCTCCTATTGGAGAATGATATCCTGGCCACTTGATAAGTGAGACTGATAAATGCATGTGCATGCATATGTGAATCAAAATATGATATTGAGGCCACATTATCTCTGACAGTCTTCTCTTGGTTCAAGGAGCATGGAAATAGGATGACCTTCCATGCCTCGAGTTCATCATGGATATTAAAGACAAAGGAATTATACAATCACTACAACACCTTACATTGATTGTAGGTTGAAGTTGCTCTCCAATTATCCATTCACTTGGATATAAATTATGTGCGACTAGGCAGCATTCTTTGCTTGTGATGTCATAAGCCAGTTATGCCCATTCACTGTTAACATGACATGGGACCTATAGGGTCACACACATAGGAACTCATCTAGAAGAGGAGTTGAAACTTGAATGATAGTTGGATTGGTTACTAAAGTGTTTAGGTATTCAATTCACACAACTGATCACTCGAGTACTTGACTAGCTCTTCCAAAGGACCATCTCACTGAGTGAGATGACCGTTTGGGCAAGGACAGATAGGCGTCTCAAAAATTGAGATGATCATTTGGGTTCAAGTTGATCATATTTTGAATTGGCTAAGTTCAACCCTTGAACCAACTGGCTCAATGTAATTGAACCAACCAAATCAGCTCAACTCACGAGACGTCCGTCTCTCTTGGGTGAGATGGCCCGGTTGGGGCCAAACAAAGGTTTGGGATATTTCCCAAATAGTTTTAATTGCATATACTTGGAGAGCAAGTAAAATTATTATGCATATTAATTGGAATTGAAATTACCAAATTTGTGTGCGATTGGAAAACTACCAAACGGCCGTTTGGCAGAGTGAGACGACCTTCCACACACTAGAAGATTGCCTGGGTGTGTCAGATGACCATTTAGCATCTCGTTGGTTGAAAAAGTTCAAGTTCTTTTGATCCTTTCCACTCCCACACAATCCCGTACAAGCTGAGAACCCTGACCCGAACCCCTCTGTAAATAGAGGGAATTAGGGGCTTCACAGAGCACAACTACAACACAGACAATTGCATTATTTCCTCTAACAGTTCTTGTCCTCTCTGGTTGTGGTAACCAAGAGAGCCCTAAAAAGTCCTACCTGATAGGGAGACATAGCCAATGGGAGAAAACAAGTGAGAAGTTGTTGTTGTGGTAGAGCATGTTGGTGACTAGTACACCAACGGGAGGGACAACTCCTTTCTATTCATTCTTGGTGAATGACATGACTTCTGGTTGGTCCATGTGGACTACTCTAGAGTCAGGAGTCATTTGGTTGCTGCTCAAAGAGCAAAGTCAACCTACAGTCTATGGAGAGACCACCTGAGTCGTTGTAGAGGTTGCACATACAACTGTTCATGGTGAAGACCAGGAGCTACATAGCCATTGTCCAACAACAACTAGTCAATAGTTGCAAAGAAGTGAGTTTTGTCACTGGACTTGCTCCAAGACCAGGTATCACTTGCTAAAACCATCCTTCCTATTTTGTAGTAGTTGATACAATCTTATTGTTATGGGGATAAAAATAGATAAAAATTTTGTTTTCGCTAATATATAATGTGCCCATATTTCCCAACAATTATTACCATCTACTATTTGTGTGGTGAATGTGAAATGGCTTAATTTTGAGGGAAAAAAATTCTTCTAAAGTGTGTAGGATGTGATGGAGTAAAGTCTTGGAGCTATTGGATGTGAAATTAGAACCTTATGTACATAAGTGGTGATATTTTCAAGTGACTTACTTTTTCACACTTATGATGTAATTACAAAATAAGAGAAATTTAAGATTCTTAAAAATATAGTTATCATTTATAAAATAATATTTGATCATCATGTAAGGTATACTAGGTGGTTTGGTTAAAATTGAAAATCATTTTAAGTTAATATCATGATTAATATCCTATCGTGAATTGAGGTTTTGTATGTGTTGATGCACCATGGAGATACTATTGCAAGACAAGTATCAATGAAGTGGGGTGCTATGCATATATACATCTTTTTGGATCAGCCACAGAAGAAGCCATGGTGACTTGCACATGGAGGTAGAGCTCAAGGTAAGCAACCAGAATGTGAGCATATCGTCAACATCAGGAAGGTAATGAGAAGCCTTATGGAAATAAAATCTGAGGATGAGTTTTGGTTGTTTTGCGTTTGATAATCATATGTTTTCCTTGTGGCAACCAATGACTTCTTGCGGCAAATAAGAATGCACACACACAATGAGCATGCAAAGCGGGAGAGCCCTGGACCAACACCATGAAATGAGATAAATCCATTTATAATTCCCAACTCAATTGTTCATACATGTCATGTGGAATATATCAATGTTCTAAAGTGGTAATCACCTTCAAAATATCCTAGAAAATACACTGATCTTGCATAACTCATTTTAATTAGCCTAGTTGTCAAACAATTGTGAACAAATTACCAAAATTCTCTGTAAGCATTTAGAAAATTGTGAACTAGTAAAATAAATCTTTTTTTGGTTATATTTATATGATATTAGGTTAGACATATTAGATAATCTTCATGAATAATAAATATCATGCAATGGCCGAAAAATTTGAAAACATTTTAGCAGCTCCAAAATAGGACACAAAATACATATGAAGTCATAGATGTGTATGTATAGACATGAAACCATGTAAAATGCTTCATGTAGCTAATCATAGTTAAGTACACCATATAAATTCCAAGAATTGCATTATTGTCAATAAATGATGAAATAAGCATAATATTCATATAATAGTATATGGAATGTAATATGTAACAATGAGATCTTTTAATACATGGAATTCATATTATATGATGATGAATCTTAATACTTATTTTATAACCCTAATATGACTAATGTGCGTAACCTAAGGTTAATATGTGCACATTATGATGTGAAATAAAAAATTAATGAACCCTAGTATGGAACATAACTAGAACATAAGATCATTAATCTTATTCGAAAGAGATAAGACCAGAAATGATAGAAATATCATAGTGAACTAAGATTAACCATACAATATACATTACTATGGTTAATCATGAAAAATATAATGCTTGTAAAATATGATGTTATGTTAAACAAGGTTGACCAAGGATATAGTTTACTCATGAATGTGATGATTAGGATATCCCTTTTTTAATGTATGCTTTATCTCTTACATGGCCTACTATATAGTATGGTTGTGTTATAAGCATACAAAATACTTGGCATATGATATTGGATGAAATAATATTTCTTGAATGTTACCTATTTGAATATATGTATATATAGTTTTGTACATACGAAACATGAGATATTTGATGTATTGTATGAACACACTGAACTCTTTGGTAGAACACTTATTGGAAGTGACTTAACTCTTTGGTAGTCGGGAAGATTGTACATATGATGTAACTCTTTGGTATTTGATCGTAAAGGCCTTTAATCTTGAACTCCTTGAGAGTTAAGAGAAAGCATCAAAACTTTACACTATCAATGCATGGATGTTTAATGGAAAATATGCTTAAAATATGTGATCTCTTCTGTTATAAGATTTTTGTTCAGATTTTTTTTTATACATATTACTATCAAGTCCTAGATTTATATTACTCCCAAGTCATAGTATTAAAATGTATATGTATCTTTTAGCATACTCAACATAATAGTTTAACATATTGTGTTGATGTGTACCAGCTGTAGTATCTTCTTTAGGTGATTTGGATATATGACCTTGAAGAATCATAATAGTTGAGAGTTATGTTGTGTAATGAATAGATGTACATGTGGACCAATTGTATATAGGATCATGTATAATGTGGTATGTTCATACGTAAAAGTTCATTGCTCAATGTGTTATACCAACTTGTAATAATAATGCATTTTGTAACTATGTGTTGAATGTTGAGCTTTTGGATATGTATTGTTATTTCTCATATGCATGTGCTATTTTTGTTCCTTGTAACTTCCTATAATTATCTTCTTCATGACCTAGTGTGTGGTGTTAAATTTTGATTCTTGTTGAGGTAAGGGTTTTAATTTAAATGTCACACTTGCAGTCAAGGTGTTGAAAATCCTTAGACATCTCAATTTGATCAAGTTAAAGAAAAAGAAAATAAAGAAGAGGAGGGACCTAAGAAGCTAGTGGTATGGTTCATCAGAGATTAGTATCCAGGACCTATGGCTTGTTGAACTCGTAAGTGTAGGGATACCTAATTGAGGGGTTGGTGGTTATATAGGTTTGACAAACCTAGGGTTTTAATCCTTTGGTAGGGAAAATCTTTCAAGTGTATCAATTTTATGGGTGGCAGTGAGCACTCCACTAGGATCTCATAGGCTATTTCCAAGTCAGAGCTCGACTATTCTCATGGCCTTTGGCTATTGGCGATAAATTAAGGCTCAATTTCCAGCCATTTGGGAGCAGAAAGGGGTTTCTAAGGTGCTGGAATTGAAAGTAAAGGATGCGGTAGTGGAGAGAGTGAGGATTCTCTTTCCATTTCTCCTATAATAGATGATGGTATTCAAGAAGATGACCAATCATGTGTTTCTTTGTACACTATTGGTCTGACCAATCAAATGTTGTGATTGTAGAGTGCATCAAATGGATGGTTAGAGTTAATTGCAAAGGAATTTTTTCACTAATATCCATGGTGAAAAAGTAAGCTCCAATAAATCTCAAATTTAAATGGGCTCATAATAACTTATTTTAGTTTTAAAAATAAAAATAGTCATTTTTTTAAAATCAAACTTGTATATTTAATTACTCTTTTAATTAGCTCAACTAAACTAATCAATTAATCTAAAATAAATTTTGGTGTGATTCCAAAGCCACTGGATCTCAATTCGTCCAAGATAACCAATAATGTCTAATTGGATAGAATAAGATCATAAAGAATAGAATTTTATGCTCATGGTTCAAGTGTATTCATATGAGAATTCAAATAATAGCTAACAAATTAAAAGTAAGGATTTTCAAGAGGTGGAATCATGTCATATTGCTCAACAATAAGTCTATAGTCCAAAATTCAGTATGTCACACTCTTATAGGAAGTAATGAATTTGGCTCACCCAAGTAGATTCATATTTTTTACCTTGGTAATTCCTCCCTAGATGTAAGAATGTATGTATAAATCAATGTTGGGCTGATATCTTGGTGTAGATTGGTAGATAGGTGTGAACAGATCTGATAAGAGTTATGCGGCCTTCTCTAGACAAGAATATTCATGACCAAGTGTCGAAGTGTTCTTTAATATTTCTTGTGATGTCTAAATACATGAATTTTTTATCCTCTTCTATATGTGTATGATGGCAAGATTCCCGCCTAAATTGTTAATTAATGAAATTATTACATTGTGAGTGATGGCTCTATGTGTTCATAGAGGGGTGTTTATTGAAATATATAGGAGAGATTTCTCCCTCAAAAGTTATTTCTCAAAGCTTTACATAATTCATACAAAACGTTAGACATCACATTGATCTATTCTTCAAAAACCTATCCTAAAGAGCATATTATCATTAAAAATTAGACATGTGAAAGAGGGATAGCATTGCATGTAGATGGACATGTTTCTAGTTTCCATTAATGAATTCAAAATATTGACTAAATAATTTCAATGTAAAGAGAAAATTGAAAGTGGATAGAAGATCTCCTTGCATTATCCCCTCATAGGGTTAATGTCTTCAACTCGTAATATATTCCATGCAATCTGTATGGAGCTAAAAGTAATGATTTGCATGATGATGTTTGTCAGGGCTTAGGGAATTCCAATAGAGGAAATAGTGTCTTGGATGAAAACCCATCTCATCTTATAAAAATACATGGAGAGATCGATCTTCAATACAAGGAGTTTTTTCCACTTCTTAATGGTCTCATTGTACAAATTTCTTTTTAGAAGAGGTGTACATTATCAGTGATACATATTCTAGGGACAAAGCTTCTTTGAGATTTATAAATCCACTTTTAAATCCATGGTGTAAGGTTTTCTTCAATGACACTAGAGAGTAGTTTGGAGCACACACTATCTAAAGAAATTGGTGTTCAAGTGTTGCAAGAAGAAGTTTGTATCACCTATAGAATGATAAGTAAAGTTGAATATATCATGTCATGGGGAATCCTTTTGGTACTAAATATATCTTGACTATATTAAGTAATAAAGAGTTTAATAATGTTTAAATTAGCTTGGATGGAGTGGAAATCATTCCCATTTGGCAATGGACCCTTGTAAGGTGCCTTATTCTTAAGCATGGAGTATGTTTTAGGCATAGTAGGAGCATTTTCTAGTTGGTTTGCATGGTTTTTATATGGATGAATGAAAGCACCTAGAAATGAGGGTTTGAATCTTTGTTAAAGTTTCATATTAGTTTTAGAGAATCAACATGATAAATGAGAGTGTACCATGATATTTAGTGTGGAATCATCATTGATAAAAAAACCTCATTGTCTTTTCGACTTTGGTGATGTTGAAATGACTATCTTAATATAATCAATGAACGGTAGAAATGGGTGTTTGTGTCACCTAGTTTCAATCAGTCATGTAGGCTTGCTGGAACATCACTCTATCCTCCTTGAATGAGATGGCATTGAGTTGGGATTGAATATCTAGGATTGTGTTGTAGATCCTTTCATCATACTTCATGGTGAGAAACTTTACTTTTTAACAAATTCTATATTTTAATTATCTTTCATTTTTTTGATATTTGTGTCTACAATCTTGGTCCATTGTTTTACTTATTTAATAAAGGATTTGGCTGCCAAGATGCAATGTGCATGGTTGTCCTATTAGGATAATATGAGATTGCGAAAAGATTTTCTTTCTAAGTTTCACTTCTGAGGAAGAGGTGGGAGGAGGTCTTCTTAATATTATGTGTTTTTAGTAGAATAGGAGTGTGATCTTAATTTATAATATCAATCTCCAATACTTCAATGTGGTTTGTTTTAATCTCACATATGTTAAAAAATACTCTATCAAGCATCTCTTTTAATATACCTTGCTTGAAGGTCCGTCTAGGCATAGGAGCCTATATCTTCCAACCTATCATTTTCTTATACATTAGAATAGTCTTGAGTGTTATTAGAGTCAAGATAATTTGAGACTAATTTCTCATTTCAGTACAAAATTGTATAAAAGTTTATTTAAAATTCCATGGGGGTGTGATGGAGGTGGATATATGATGAGGCAATCCCACAGAATTTTAAAAACATGTCGTGTTGTTGTAGCATACATTATGAGATAATGTGAGTTACTAACTGGCTAGTGAATGAATTTCTTGAAGGTCGTCTAATTGTTATTAGATTCTTTCCCTTATATGGTGCTTGAAGGTTCAAATACCTATCACAACCCCTTTTTGTGAAGATTTTTTTAATTGATAATGAATCATCTAATTTATCCCCCCATAATAAATTTCTGGATCCTCCACTACCTCCATGAGTTTTATAGGTGAATATAGATCTTTCGTATAAGTGTTGTTTCAATGTCACCTTAACATATTGTTAATATTTTCTTATTTGACTGGGATTTAGCATAATCAGTTTTGATGGTTATACTAAAATCCTCAGCCATGTAGTCAAACCTACTACTAGTAAAATCACAAATACTTAACTTATCTCACCGTTGTTGTGTTCAAGAGATCGATGTCAAAGATGTTGGATCTATGGGCTCTAGAGGGGGTGAACATAGAGAAAGACACTTAAGAAACACATATTAGGCCTTCAAGATATTTGTTAAAATACATTCCTATGTTAATAAGAATGGGAGAGAGAAACTGAACAAACACCATAAGAAGGATAAGGTGTATAGTGGTTCCAACCTCCCAAAAAGGAGATGTACGTCTACTACCTAAAGGGGTCAATCTCTAGGATTTTTAACTATGTCACACTTCTTATATTCCATTATAAGTGTTAAAAATATAGACTACCATGTTCAAGGTTAAGGGTACTTACCCTTCCCATGGAGGACAAGAGACCCAATAAACTACAAAAAAATTACCTATCCCAGACGAAGCATCTTCTAACTTGCCAAGGACTTACCTACTCTTGCAATAGCCCTCTTTCCTTATTCAAGGACTTACCTTCTCTTACAAAAAGTCTTCCACCTTCAAGGAGTTACCCACTCTTGACTTGGATCTTCAACCTTCTTCTTCACCTTCACCAAGAAGAAGCTTTCACTATCTATAGAAAGGTTGGTGAAAGGAGTGGGGAGCTTTACAAGATCAACATTGGAGAAGGTCTCTTACAAGGATCGTAACTCACTCAATTGGATGTAGATTAGTAGATAAGCTTGAGAGATATTAGGACATCTTGGAGGAAAAATCACTCAACTATAACTAAGGAGCATAGAAGGAAAACTTGTAATGAAGTCCAAGGGCCCTTATTTAAATTTGAGGGTGCCTATGAGCCAGTAGAAACACTTAGGAATGAATTCTAGCTTATGTTTGGGTGTTCCAACAGATATATTTTTTAGTTTTGCATCCCTACAATGTCTAGAAATACTTTTATGAACTTTATCGTATAGTGTTTGTAGCTGAGTTACCTTTTGGGAAACTCGATCGACGACACTATATGGCAAAACAATTTGAAGTTGTTGGTCAATTTTATATAGGATGAAACTCATTCGACGACTTCAATATTTTTTGCTAGTGTAGGGTGCCTCTCAAGTTGTCTGTAGGACGAACTCGACCAACACATGGAGTCAAGAGTCATATAGCCCATCAGATGAGTTGTCATCAATACAAACTCATTTACAAAGGCAACCTATAATGACTTTTGATTATTGCCCTAAAAGTGATGAAATGTTTAAATTAAGTGCTCTTGATTTTTTCTTAAGCTTATTTACAAGTCGTACATTCAATACAAATTATTTACAACATGATTCTAATATAGGTATATCTTATTCCATGAAACATCCATTTGCATTAATTTGAATTGTTTTTTGGCAAGATAGGGTTAGCTAAATTCATCCTCTTCATGTACCTGATACCTGAAATTGATCTCAAATAGACATATTAGATACACATGAATGGAAGGTTAAGTCATACTAAAAATATGGACAAGGAATAATTGTTAGGTCAACATTCTCCCTCTTTCTAAAGATGAAAAACCATTCCTTAACATATTGAAAAGGACATAAATTTTTAAACATAAATACCTTTAATATGTGTGGGATACATGATTATATGAAAGCAATTGCTACCCCTCAAATATGCTTACCTTCACCTATGAGGTTAATTTCTCCAAACACACAATCAACACATATATGTGCTATGCATTTTTCCAATAATCAAAAGATATGGAAATTTACATCAATTTCAATATGGTGTGAAGCTATTCCCTCCCTTTGTCATATAAACAATGAGGGTTCGAAGATATAGGTCTGGTCTTTTCCAACATAAGCAACATATACAAGTACAAATCACAAACCAGCTAGAGGGAACTGAGAATCATAAGTCATAATAAAAAATAAGTATGTATACACCAAAACTCATATAGTATCATAAAAAAGAGTTTGAGTTACAAAAGGATATTGGCTACAACCAAAGGAAATCCATCTATAATGAGAAAAAAACAACTAACAAATAAAATGATGTGAAGATAAATAATATTAGCCTCAAATATAGGTGTCCAATGCAAAATAAATGATAACAGTACAAAAAGACAGATACATGGGCACTCATAAACCTAAGAACTAAACATCTAGGTCATATATGTCAGGCTCCTCAACAATAGGGTTGTATTCCTCATCATTGGCTTGCTCTTGATGCAGTGAAGTGTATGGAGTAGCAGTGGCCTCATCACCATCATCAGGTCTGTCATCATTAGAACCTTCAAACTCACCATCTATGTCAGGATTATCAGACTCCTCGGCCTCAACATAAGCTTACTCATCCATCTCCTCATCCTCATCAGAATCAAAGGAGAAAGTAGCTGACCCCCAATGGTATTACTCTTCCTAGGACATGCCACAAGCAAAAAATACATTTCTTGCTCAAGTTGGGTGTAGAGACCCCATCAAAACTAGCAAGCATAGCTGAGGAAGGGCCAAGTGGAAGGGAAAACAATTGAGTGGCACTCAATTGTGGTGATATGAAGCAAAAGGAGGTACATCATAGAAGGAGGTGAAACAGAAGAAGCATACCGGTGAGTAGGGTAAAACAAATCTTAGGCATATGTTTCATGATTAGTTGTAAAGAAGGGTGGATGTAGGATGGGTAAGGGTTACGGCAGGATAAGTTCATGTTAGACATTATATGAACTAAATCTTGATGAAGGTGTTTCTTGACCTACATATTGTAGGAATTTTTGCACATCATGTAACCCATAAGGGTTTCATTTGTCACCGAAAAAGAATCCCTAATAGTTTGAGGTGGTGGATTATGAAGTTGGGTAGAGGAGGAGGAGGAATCACTTAAGGTGAAGGCACTAAAGGAGTGAGAAGACTTCTTCATTGTGGTCCTAGTGATACACACACCTTTTCTATTTTAGGGATAGTTCAAGTCTTTGAAGAGTGATTTCTCAGTGATGGAATGAAATAGACCACAAATCAGATTGGGATAGGGAGCTTGTGAGTCACATGTGTTCTTTTTAGAGTCAAAGTAGGTCACGTGAAAAAAAATGTATCTAGCCCACTTGACTCATAAACCTTAAGATTACAATACACATCCATCGTTGCATTCTTTGCAATATTCATTTGATTTTATTGGTATGGAAATTGCAATTCACTATTAGGGTAACTATGCATGACCATAGGTACATGGAGGAAGAGGGTAGGATAGGTTCCTTTTTAAAGGATAGGTCGGGCTTCTTTAAAGCTTTGTGAATATCTGATAGAGACAATGGGGGTTTAAAGATTTTGTAGAAGTCTTATTATAGAGAAATTCTAAGTGGTTAGGATAGGTAGACATACAATCAGATGTTTGTGTTTCTCCCATCAAGTAAAAATTGAGATCATCTTTAGATATTGTGAACCTTATCCCAACAACTATGAATGTAAGAATGATTTTGGTACTCATTGAAGGAACAAGAGTGGTTTAGTTCAATGTCATGTGGTTTAGAATTCATTACTTCCTTCGTGCTTGCATGAGAATTATAGAATCAATATCACTCAATGCATACTGAACAAAGGAATTGGCTCACAAAAATCTCACTTGTTTTGGGAAAGAACTCATCTCTTGACTCCACCAAGGGTTGGAAAGGGAAAAGGGTGTGAGGTAGGAGCTCTTTGTAGTGGTTAATAACCTATAGGTGTATGAAGGAAGGTCCATCATAGCCAAGGATGTGAGATTTAGGAGATGAGCTAGGGTTCCTAGCCGAGGAGCTTGTCGTCTTCCTACTTGTGTCCATAGAGAACAATCACAAAGAGAAATAGAGAAGAAAAAGGATTTGAGTTGGTGAAACAAAAGCAAGAACCGTACCAAAACAACCTAAATTGTCTTATGGTTGCATTGGGGGAGTGGATTCAGGTCAAGATAGGCTGGGAGAGGGTTTGGGAGAGGTCTAGGGTTTGAGGGTGAACCAAAATGGAGGGTCATTGGTTGATTTCTTCTAGTTGAGAGGGAAGAAATTGGCCGAGTGAACCCACATATTAGTTGCAACACAATGTTGTCGGTCAAGTTTTTTGTTTGGATAACTCGGTCGACATTGAGTATAGTTCAACCCTCAAGTAGGTTGTCGGTCAAGTTACCCATAGGACAAACTCGACCAACAAGAAGGTCTATCACAAAGATAAGAAATTGGATTCTAGGGTCCTAGAGCATTATATAATTGTATTTCTCTATCCTATCATGTATTTTAACCATAAATAGACATTTTTTAATTATCATGGGCTACTATTTTGCAATAAAACAAGCATTTGCAAGAAAGAATCATTTTGAGAAAAAGAAGGCATTAAAACTTTATAAAATTAGCAAATAGAAGCACATGGCAATCTTTTTTTAGCAATGTCATAGAGAAACATGAACATCTTAGATAGAAGGAATAGATATGTCCCAAATGATAGTAATTAGAAACTTTGATATTTTAAAGGTGAATTTCTCTCTAGCTAGACATTTAGTGAAAATGTATACCAGTTGATTTCCCATGTCTACATGAGCGGTATATATGTCTTTCTTAGCAATATGGTCATGAAGGAAATAATGGAAGACCTTTATGTTTTTATCACTACTATGTAATATAGTATTATAAGATAAAGTTAATTGTATGTTATTGTGGGCTCTGATCTCCAAACCACGATATAATCACGATTTAAACTTAGCGGAAGAGATTCGATAAATAGCGGAAGACAAAAATCACGGGAAATTAAAACTTTTCGAGACAAGAGCTTCAATCCTTAACAGCTTCTTTCATAACAAGAGATAAACTGTTTACATCTCATGATAATTACTTCTTGATTAATTATATACAACAAGACACAAAATCTCAAGAACTCATAACAAACGACTCCAAGACCTGAGAGTACAAAGGACACATAGGACTGACTCTAACTACACCACATGGCAGGCTAAATCTCCACCTGAGATTTACTGCTGCTCCTGGTGCTGCTGCTGCTGGGACTGGTCACCTGTAGACCTGTTTCTCCGTCCTCGACGTCCACCTAAAAAGTTGAAGTCTACGGGGTGAGACAATTGTACATAATTGTCCCAGCGAGAGTTATAACTCTCCGCCAGAAGCTTTATTATAACATCAAAGAATAACTTAAGCAGTAAAAGCTTACAAAGTATTCAATAGCAGATACAGTTGTATACAAGAGCTCAACATTTATCAAGCATAAAGAACATATGCACTATTCAGTGTAACATCAATCAATTAGCTCATAGTTATCTCTAACAGGTATACTACGCTGTAGAGTATGTTTTTCAAACATTACTTTTATTATTATGCCCTGTGGAGATGAGGTTTACCACTCATACCCCAACCAATCACTGTTAAGTGCCTTAGTATCATACTAGGTCATTGAAAGAGCCGGATTCTCATGACCTTCACCTTCCTCAGTCAGTAAGAGGATCACTTGTAGGACATCTTGTGTCTCTACTATTATAGCTCACCAGGGTAATCTGGTCCTTCGCTATTTTAAGTTACAGTGGCATTCTGTACTCTCTTCGTCATCAGGAGATTTCATGTTTATCTTCACTGATATGGATATCTATGTTTTCCTCGTCATCAGGAGGTTTCATGTTTACCTTCCACTGATACGGTATGAGTTTTGTAGTGAAGGATTGACGGATTATACATCTACATCAAATTCCTACACTAGGATGTAAGGTTCTACACATCCATATACCCCACATACTCAACAGTATGTGATCCAGGAGTTCCCGTAGGAAAACCTATTTCACCATCATTTGATCTCTGACAATGATGGATCTATGATCAGGGCTCTACATTTCACTTGATTAGTTAGGTACATTCAGTATTCATTTAACATCACACATTGTTCTTCAAACAATAACAGTAGCATAACAACTATAAAAGGAGAATACTAAATGTAACAAGCCTAACTCACATCAATCATCATTTCTCATTATACTCATCACAAGTCATCTCTAAAGCATGACCTTGATGGTATTCATGGCTCTCACAGCCCATTATTATCATAGAATGCCACTGACAAGGCATCAAGATACTTTACTTATTCATAAAGCTATCAATATGCCTTTAATGAATATAGTATCATCATCCATACCTGGATATGATCCCCTCCATATCAGAACCTGCATGGTTAATTCAACTAATAAAGGTAATTCAAAACAATAATTATACTTTCCACTCTTGTCATAAGAGCTAAGTTCTTTGATTCTTATCAAATAGAGTTTAATACTCATATAACATGTCATCACCTTTGAATTAGGGTTTACTATTCACATCACATGTCATTACCCTTGAATTAGGGTTTACTATTCACATCATATGGTGAATTGAACTCATAACATCATTATGTATGAGGAACATCATCATTGATGCTCTCAGATTAGCTTAAGATTCATCATATATCATAATTAGGGTTTCCATGATCTCATATAGGTGGATCATACCCTAATCATGCACATTCATATGTATTGAAGGTTCTTTACTTGAGTTTCCACTCTAAAAGGGTACTTTCTCTCTCTTAAGATACTTTCTCTCTCTTAAGATACTTTCTCTCTCCTCTTACTAGTAGATGGTGATAACACCACTCTAGATCAGGTTGGGTTAAGTCCTCATGGGCTGACATAAGCCAAAACATCACTATCATGTGATTAGGGTTTGATTTGAACAAGGTATTACCCAATTGAACTCCTCAAGGGTATTTTGGTAATTCACCCCATTGATCACCATCATGGGTTAATTCATTAGTCACTTAATTCCCTAATGTCCTAGGTTACCATTAGGGTTTAGATTTGAGCATCATTGAACCATTTACATCTTCAAGTGATTAAGTGAAATCAACCTTTGAAAACCTCAAACGGTTTCAACCTTCAACCTCCAAACGGTTTGAGACCGTTTGGATGAGTTGACCATTTGCTAGGGTTGACTCCAAGACCGTGTGACCTTAAAGATCGTTTGCCCAAACCGTGTGAGGGTGTAGACCGTTTAACAAGTTTGACTTCAAGACCGAGAGGGCTTACACGGTTTGAGACCGTTTGGTGTCTCTCGATCTTGAGATTGTTTGAGTCCAAACGGTCTTGAGACCGTTTGGCCCCAAACGGTCTTGAGACCATGAGGCCTCACATGGTCTTGAGACCGTGTGACCTCAAACGGTCTTGAGACCGTGAGGTCTCAAATGGTCTTGAGACCGTGAGGCCTCAAACGGTCTTGAGACCGTTTGGTCCATTTGGTCTCAAACCGTTTGGACCTTCAACATGGTTCAATGATTTCAATCGTTTATGATTATCAATGTTTAAGCCTCCAAATGGTCAAAGTCATGGTAACCATTTATAGATTGAGTAAATTAGGGTTATGCTTAACCAATTGGTCACTCAATTGACCCTCAATTGCTATCCAATTAGGGTTGAAGTTGGTTCAATTAAGGTCCATCAACGTTCAACCATCAACACTCAACAATGTGAATCAACACAAGGTTGAACCCTTCAATTGAGCTCCAATTGGGCCCAAACTTGGCCCAAACGGTCTTGAGATCATGTGGATGAACTCCACACGGTCTTGAGACCATTTGCCCAATATTTCATCAAAATATAATGTGATTTGATAGGAGTTGAACCTTGATTGAGTCTCAATTCAGTATTTTTGATTAATTCAATAACCCATTGCAATTGGGCCCTCAATTGATCAAGTTACCTTAACCCTAGACCTCCAAACGGTCTTGGGTTGTCACCACACGGTCTTGAGACCGTTTGGATGAGTTCCAAACGGTCTTGAGATCGTTTTCCCATCCAACTTTTGTATTCTAATGTAAATTCTTCAAGGTTGGATCCATTGAGTTGATTATCATATTAATACTTAATTGCAATGTAATTTGGTATCTTTGTACTTTCAATTGGTCAACTATACTTGACCCCAGACCTCCACACGGTCTTGGGTGATTCCCCACACGGTCTTGAGACCGTTTGATTGATCCCCAAACGGTCTTGAGACCGTTTGGGTTAATCAACACAAAAACACTTAATCAAATCATTGAGATTTCAGTACTGATTTCAATTAGGGTTTGCCCTAGTAATCATCCTTCAACTCTTAGCTCGTTTGGAATTAGTCCATCAAATTTGGTGAGTTGTTAATCAACATTATTTTGAACAGTAATCTCATACGGTCAATGTTTGGTCAACGTTCTTACACGGTCTTGAGACCGTTTGCCCAAAAAGGGCGATTTCAACAGATTGGAAATCAGGAGTAAATTCAATTAAAGTTGTTGATTAAAAAGGCCATATCTCACGATTCCTTTGGAGTTATCATCTCACATTTTGTGGGTGATTAGCCTAAATAATTATGAACAGAAATCTTATACGGTCCACGCTCGGTCAATGCGGCTAAACGGTCTTGAAGACCGTTTTCCCTTACACAGTCCTGAGACCGTTTGCTCACTACACGGTTTTGCAAACCGAGAGAGCAACTTGTGGAGACCGTTTAGTAAAGTGAAAAGTAGTGGATTAACTTTGGAAATAAAGTCTTCATCTCCTAGATCAAGAACAGAAAGGATTTCTCACGGATTTGCTTGCAAAGTAGCAAAGGAAGGTAGATAAGAAGAAGAACTATCATCTAAAAGCATAAACAAGATGTATATAACAAAGCATGGGTTTAGAGTTATAAAACCCGCCTAAAGCTTGCTCCTTGAGCTCCAAGCTTTTAATGGCGTCCTTGAGTTTCCACAGGTCGGCCAAGGTGATCCTTCCAAGGAAAGTCAAGAAGAGATGGCTAGAAAGGTAGAGCTATGTGAGCTAGCCATCAATTTGACCTTGAATTCGAGTTCTAACCATGAACTCAAGCAAAAGGGAGGATTCAAACCTACCTTGCCTTCCTTGGTCATCCTCCTGAGCTCCACAGCTCCTCTTTAGTCGGTTTGGGTGAATAGAACAGTGAAAGGAATGAAGGGAGGGTTTCCTTGCTAAGTGAAGTGGAGAGTATATATACTTGGGGTGAGATTTTCAACATAAGCTCATAAGTTCTCCATATTTTCAACTTAGTCCCTCCATCCTTCTTTGCTCGTCCCCTCTTCTTATTTCTAAGGACAACCTTATTTTAAGGTCAAGAAATGAAGGCAAAGAAGATCAACCTATAACTTAAGCATACACATAAAAGGCTATTGTACATACACCTTGATTATTCAATCACAAAGGTGTTTTTTCATTATATGATTATTCAATTAAAGTGACATCTTCATCATTTCTTCTCTAAATGATGACAAGAGTCTTAATAAATACTTTTGATGGTGTAAATTACAAGTTGCACCCCTCAAATTGGGTAAATTGCACTTTACTCCAATTTAGGGTTTTCAAGCACAGGGATTGCTTCCACAGCTGCACCTTGGTGCCCAAGCTTGGGAAATCCCTCAAACCTTACCATCATCATTCTCATGATGTCTCAACATCATAGGAACATCTCAACATGTGCAAATTGCAAGTTAACCCTTCTAACTGGGTAATTTGCACATAGGTCCCTGTATTACAAAACAATGCTACAACTTTATATAAAAAGGAGCAAAAACTGAAATATATGTTTCTGAGAAACTTAATTACATGCCCAAAGTTAATCACAAGGATTTAATTACATATTTAGGAAAAACACCTAGGGTTAACTCATAACCCAGGTCAGGTATGTTACAAATTATCCACCCCTTACAAGGATTTCGTCCCCGAAATCGATAAAACATACTAAGAGAAAAGGGCAGGATACTTCCTTCTCATCTCATCCTCTAATTCCCAAGTGGCTTCTTCAACACCACGGTGGTTCCAGAGGACTTTCACAAGACTTATATCTTTCTTCTTTAACCTTTTAATTCTATTATCAAGGATTGACACTGGTCCCTCCTCATAGGATATATCATCATTCAATTCTACCTCCATAGGTTGTAGAACTGACTCGGTGTCTGGGTGACATTTCTTCAGCATAGAAATGTGAAACACAAGATGTAACCTCTGTAACTCTGGTGGCAGCTCTAGTCTATATGCTACCTTTCCAATCCGTTCAATGATTGGATAAGGCCCCATAAATCTAGGAGCTAACTTCCATTTCCTTCCAAAACGAAGGACCCCTTTCCAAGGCGAGACTTTGAGATATACTCTGTCTCCAACCTGGAACTCTAAGGGTCTATGACGCTTGTCAGCATAAGATTTCTGCCTATCCTGTGCAGTCTTAATCTTTTGTTGTATTACTTTAATCTTCTCTGTGGTCTGCTGCACAAGATCAAGACCTAACAACTAACGTTCACCAGTCTCAAACCAACACAAAGGTGATCTACAACGTCTACCATACAAGGCTTCATAAGGTGCCATATCAATACTATGATGATAGCTATTGTTATAGGCAAACTCTATCAAGCTTAGGTGTAGATCCCAACTTCCGGTAAACTGGAGAACACATGCTCTGAACAGGTCTTCTAAGGTCTGTATGGTCCTTTCCGACTGTCCATCAGTCTGTGGATGAAAGGCCGTACTAAACCTTAGCTTGGTGCCTAAGGCTCTGTGTAACTGTTCCCAAAAATGACTTGTAAACTGAGGACCTCGGTCAGAAACTATCGTGACAGGAACTCCGTGCAAATGCACTATCTCTTGAACATATAATTCTGATAACCTTTCAGCAGAATAGGTTGTTTTGATAGGTAAGAAATGCGCTGTCTTTGTCAACCTATCTACAACTACCCAAATGGAATCATGTCCTTTGTTTGTCCTGGGTAGGCCAACAACAAAGTCCATGGTCACATGGTCCCACTTCCACTGTGGTATGGTTAAAGGTTGCATTGTTCCTGCAGGCTTCTGGTGTTCAACTTTAACTTGCTGACACACAGGACACCTCAGAACAAACTCTGCAACATCCTTTTTCATTCCAGGCCACCAATACAGTTCCTTTAAATTACAATACATCTTGGTGCTCCCTGGATGCATAGCATACATCAAAGAATGAGCTTCTTCCAGGACTAACTTCCTTAAGTTATCCACATCTGGCACTATCATCCTCTCATGATAACAAGCTACATGATCATCTGAGTCATGGAAACCATCTTGCTTCTCATTTCCATACTCTGATCTGATCTGCTGAACTGCAGCATCATCTTGTTGTGCTTCCTTAATCTGCTCTCTTAGGGTAGGTTTAATATGCATCTCAGCCAACAACCCGGCTAACAATGACACCTTTAACTGTACATTGTCTTGCCTTAAAGAGATAAGCATGTCTCTCCTAGAGCATACTAAAGAGTTTAGTTGTGCTCTATTCATGGTTGATGTTGCTGATTTCCTACTCAAGGCATCTGCAACAATATTGGCCTTGCCTGGATGATAATCAATTGTACAGTCGTAGTCCTTGATTAACTCCATCCAGCGACATTGCCTCATGTTAAACTCGTGCTGAGAGAAGATATACTTAAGGTTCTTGTGGTCTGTGAAAATCTGGAATGTTTCTCCGTAGAGATAATGTCTCTAGATCTTCAAGGCATGAACCACAGCAGCTAACTCCAGATCGTGTGTCGGATAATTCTCCTCGTGTTTCTTAAGCTGTCGGGAAGCAAAAGAAATCACTTGTTTATCCTGCATCAACACACATCCTAGTCCATTCTTGGAAGAATCACAAAAAACTACATATCCTTTTCCTCGTTCAGGTAGTACAAGCACAGGTGCACTTGTCAACCTCTCCTTCAACAACTGGAAAGACTGTTGACACTTATCACTCCAAGAAAAAGGAACATCTTTCTGGGTCAACTTGGTCAAAGGTAAGGCTATAGAACTAAAGTTCTTAATGAACCTTCGATAATAGCCAGCTAACCCCAAGAAACTTCGAATCTCCGTCGGTGTCTTCGGTTGTTCCCACTGTAGAACAGATTCTACCTTTGTAGGGTCAACACGAATTCCCGAGGCAGATATCATATGTCCAAGAAAAGATACCTCCGGCAGCCAGAACTCACACTTGCTAAACTTAGCATACAGCTTATGTTCTCTTAGCAAGGTCAAAGCTTGGCAAAGATGCTTCTCATGCTGCTGAGCATCCTTAATATAGATCAGAATGTCATCTATGAAGACGACAACACACTGATCAAGGAAAGGTTGAAAGACTCTATTCATGAGTTCCATAAATGCAGCTGGTGCATTGGTTAGTCCAAATGACATAACCGTGAACTCATAGTGACCATACCTTGTCCTAAAGGCAGACTTGGATATGTCACTATCCTTAATACGGAGTTGATGATATCCAGACCTCAAGTCTATTTTTGAAAAGACTGTTGCACCACGCAACTGATCAAAGAGATCATCAATCCTCGGCAGAGGGTACTTATTCTTTATTGTTACTTTATTGAGTTGTCTGTAGTCGATGCACAACCGCATTGACCCATCTTTCTTTTTAACAAACAAGACCGGAGCACCCCAAGGTGAAGTGCTCGGTCGGATAAAACCCTTCTCAAGTAACTCTTGAAGTTATTTCTTGAGTTCTGCCATCTCGGCAGGCGCCATCCTATACGGAGTCTGGGCTATGGGTTTCGTATCTGGGATCAGATTGATTTCAAAATCAATCTCCCGAGGTGGTGGTATACCAGGAAGTTATTCAGGAAACACATCCTCGAATTCCCTGACTATGGGAACTTCAGCAGGATTGGACCTTTCCTTGGTAACATCTACCACATGGGCTAAGAATGCATAACATCCTTGTCTCAACAACTTATCAGCAACCATAGCTGACACAAGACAGGTGGGTAGAATCTTTCTTTCTCCTTGAAAGATCCATGTGTTGCTTTCATCAGCAAACACAGCCAACTTGGATTCACAATCCAAGACAACTCTATACCTCTCTAAGGTATCCATCCCGAGGATTATATCAAATCCTTGCATATTAAGTGGTATAAGATCCACTTGAATGCGATGGTCAGAAAAGAAAAGGATGCAGGGAGAGCATACCTCCTGCAAAACGGCAGACCCACTCAACGGAGTCTCCAAAAACAAGCTATCTGCCCTATGACTAACAGTCATATTGCAGTTGTGAATCACTCTACGAGTGATGAAAGAGTGCGTAGCACCCGGGTCAATCAGAACAGATACTACATAAGAGATAGACATATCATAATATAAAAGTTTCATCTGACCTGCCACTACCCGTGGATTGACCACTGCTTCAGGTGGGTTCATAGCATAGAACCTTGTTGTCGCCTGGTGTTGAGGTGTTGCTGATGATCCAGCTTGAGACGCTTGTCCATGTCCTCGAGCTTCTCCTTGATGTTGCCTATTCTGAGATCCTTGTTGATTCTGTCTCGGAGGCTGTGTCACACTGACAGGCCTAGAACGGCAATCCTTCATCAAGTGTCCCACCTTACCACAGTTGTAGCAACTCGTCTCCTATTGTTGTGGTCGGGGTGGTCCAGTAACTGACATCGATGCAGAACTGTGAGTCCCTTGAAGCGGTTGACTTCGTCCTCTACCTCTTCTTGGTGACCATTGAGTTTGAGAACTCGATTTGGGTGGTGGAGGGTTAGGTGCAGAGAATCTAGGTTTCTTAAAATCCCTAGATGAAGAACCCTGGAACTGTGGATATCTTTTCTGGGTTTGCCTCTTCTCAACCACAGATCTTTCTATCCTTTGGACTGACTCAACGAAGGTAGAGAATCTCTCTCGGTTTTCTAAGGCAGACACAGGGGTTGAGATATCAGCATTCAAACCCTTTTCGAATCTTCTGATTCTTTCCTCCTCTGTGGCAGCCATGTGCGGACAGAACCACAACAACTCCATGAACTTAGCTTCATACTTGCTAATGTTCATCATATCCTGCCTTAGTCTCTCAAACTGAGAGATCTTCTCATCTAGGAAGGTCTTTGGAAAATATCTATTGATAAATTCCCGACGAAACTCTTCCCATGAGAACTCTACTCCAGGTCTCTTCTGCTCTTCCATGTTCCACCAGTGACCAGCATTGCCTTTGAGAAGATAAACAGCATATCTAACCTTCTCAGCTTCCGGGATAATAAGAATCCTGAAAGCCTTCTCCAACTCTGTCAACCATAGGTCAGCATCTGCGGGGTCGGCAGTCCCAAAGTACTCGGTAGCTCCGACATGACGAAGTCGCTTGAACGTCTTACCGATACCTTGTCCTTCAGGTTGGGCAGGTGCCCTAGGTGCAGGCATGGGCATCCTGTCGGTTATGTGTGTCATGGCAGTCATGAACTGCCCGAACATTGTCTGTACTGCTGGGTTACCCATGTCGGCTGGGTCAAACTGGGGTGGCTCTCTTGGTGACTCTGGTGCAGGCTGTTCTATTCTTGGAACCCTTGCACCGCCTTGAGGTGCACTAGCACTACTCTTTGCCACATACTCATCATGAGGCTCAGCCATCCTTATGTATCTTCTTCTCCTGAGGAGTAGAAGATTCTATTAGATAGGGAAAGAGTACTAAAGATAGACTCGACATCCTAAGTCCTATGCCTCTGTAGACTCAACTGACCTAGAGCTCTGATACCACTAATTGTGGGCTCTGATCTCCAAACCACGATATAATCACGATTTAAACTTAGCGGAAGCGATTCGATAAATAGCGGAAGACAAAAATCACGGGAAATTAAAACTTTTCGAGACAAGAGCTGGAATCCTTAAAAGCTTCTTTCATAACAAGAGATAAACTGTTTACATCTCATGATAATTACTTCTTGAGTAATTATATACAACAAGACACAAAATCTCAAGAACTCATAACAAAAGACTCCAAGACCTGAGAGTACAGAGGACACATAGGACTGACTCTAACTACACCACATGGCAGGCTAAATCTCCACCTGAGATTTACTGCTGCTCCTGGTGCTGCTGCTGCTGGGACTGGTCACCTGTAGACCTGTTCCTCCGTCCTCGACGTCCACCTAAAAAGTTGAAGTCTACAGGGTGAGACAATTGTACATAATTGTCCCAGCGAGAGTTATAACTCTCCGCCAAAAGCTTTATTATAACATCAAAGAATAACTTAAGAAGTAAAAGCTTACAAAGTATTCAATAGCAGATACAGTTGTATACAAGAGCTCAACATTTATCAAGCATAAAGAACATATGCACTATTCATTGTAACTTCAATTAATTAGCTCATAGTTATCTCTAACAGGTATACTACACTGTAGAGTATGTTTTTCAAACATTACTTTTATTATTATGCCCTGTGGAGATGAGGTTTACCACTCATACCCCAACCAATCACTGTTAAGTGCCGTAGTATCATACTAGGTCATTGAAAGAGCTGGATTCTCATGACTTTCACCTTCCTCAGTCAGTAAGAGGATCACTTGTAGGACATCTTGTGTCTCTACTATTATAGCTCACCAGGGTAATCTGGTCCTTCGCTATTTTAGAGTTACAGTGGCATTCTGTACTCTCTTCGTCATCAGGAGATTTCATGTTTATCTTCACTGATACGGATATCTATGTTTTCCTCGTCATCAGGAGGTTTCATGTTTACCTTCCACTGATACGGTATGAGTTTTGTAGTGAAGGATTGACGGATTATACATCTACATCAAATTCCTACACTAGGATGTAAGGTTCTACACATCCATATACCCCACATACTCAACAGTATGTGATCCAGGAGTTCCCGTAGGAAAACATGTTTCACCATCATTTGATCTCTGACAATGATGGATCTATGATCAGGGCTCTACATTTCACTTGATTAGTTAGGTACATTCAGTATTCATTTAACATCACACATTGTTCTTCAAACAATAACAGTAGCATAACAGATATAAAAGGAGAATACTAAATGTAACAAGCCTAACTCACATCAATCATCATTTCTCATTATACTCATCACAAGTCATCTCTAAAGCATGACCTTGATGGTATTCATGGCTCTCACAGCCCATTATTATCATAGAATGCCACTGACAAGGCATCAAGATACTTTACTTATTCATAAAGCTATCAATATGCCTTTAATGAATATAGTATCATCATCCATACCTGGAAATGATCCCCTCCATATCAGAACCTTGTTGGCTAAATTGACATTAGCATAATCCCTATGTTTCGATGATGACAAACATTTCATTCTTGTCGATCTAACGTGCTACTTGAGTGTTGCAGGAATAAGGTGAATGACAAAGTACTAGGGAATCTATATGCTTGAATGATTTTAAATGTCATGAAATGTAATCAATTGTAAACTTGTACAAATATATAATGTACAAGTACTTAGACTTCATGTAAATCAAGCGTTAGATCTTCCCTAGCTAAACACCACATTTAGATAGGTCATTCCCTTCAATAGTTTCACATATGCACACTCATACACACACTTAATGTCTTTATTTGAAACATTGAAACAGGGTCAATCTCGGTCGACAAACTCCTCGACCGAGACACTCTCGGTCGACAAACTTCTCGACCGAGAATGACCCAAGTAGCCGTTAGACACAGCTGAGAAAGTAGTTGGCAGTTGGAGATGAACGTTGCTAACACTTGATCCAGAGAGCCTGTCGGTCGACAAAACTTCGACCAAGTAGGTGTCTCGGTCGACAATTCCTCGACCGAGATGGACTCTGACAGCAACTGCAGAATTAATTAACTAGCCGTTGTTAAAGCAACTAACTTGTACCTAACGGCTAGTTAAGCACTTAGAACCCCCTAGAAAGTGTCTAGAACGTCCTTAAGCACTTGTAGGTCATTCCTATAAATAGGACATGCCTTAGGACACCCAAAAACACCTAAGCTACACTTGTGCTACACTTGAGCTTGAATACTCATTGGCAATATATTTTGAGCAATAGAGCAATTCCAACATTGGCTATTCATTCCCATTGCTCCCAATTCGTGTCCTATATGCTAGCATCTCCTTTCCACAGCACTTACACTTCTACACTCATTGGTTAGGAGATCAATACGCTTGATATAGGCAAATCAAGCCTTGTGCTTAAAAGGATAAGTTGTAATTTCTATTTTCCTTCTTGTTCCTTTTATTCTTTGTATTCTCCTTGCTACTCCTAGGGTTGGAGGCTGTGGATTGGAGAAGGTTCTTCTCGGAGGAGAAGGTGGACTTCAAGCTACTTCAAGAAGGCTATCGCAACGGGAAGCTACTTTAAGAAGGCTATTGCAACGGGAAGCTACTTCAGGAGGAAGGTTGCTTCAAGGTTGGTGCAATTACTTCTAGGTGAAGGCTGCTTCAAGGTTGGTGCGATTACTTCTAGGTGAAGGCTGCTTGAAGGGTTTAGGGAGAGAATTGTAATTTTATGTAAAGTCCTTGCGAGGTAATAAAATTAAATTCTTTCCAAATCCCGGTTGGGTAAGCAACCGGGTAGTGGACTGACAACTTTAGTATTTGCTAAAGTTGGAACCACTCTAAATCCTTGTCCCCTTGTCCAATATTTTGTGATTGGTTGTTTGAGTTAAATAATTGTTAAAATATATTTAAAAACTCTATTCACCCCCCCTCTAGTGTTTTTCAATTGGTATCAGAGCAGGCTTCAAGGAACCCTAACCAGGTCTTGAAGAATGGAGGGTGATGGTGATTACAACCGCAACAAAAGGTGCAGCCTGGACAAATCTACAACATGTTGCAATTGGTGTTTAGGAACAAGCCACACAACATCTAGCTGCCCTTGGAGATCAAAGAAGGAAGATGAGCACAAAGATTGTCTCATTGCTACAACAAGTGAAGAAGAAGAAGAGGTAAGTCTTTTTTATTTATCTAAGGAAGAACTAGTTGCTAGTCTTGAAGAAACACATAATAAATATGTTGAGTGCAAGAAGAAATTAAAGAAATCAAATAAAGCAAATGATGAATTACATGCTAAACTTCTTGCTATTACATCTGAAAATGAAGATCTTAAAAAGATAATTGAAGATCATGATGTTAAGATAAAATCTATAGAGGAAGATTGCAATCTTCTTTCTTTAGAAAAGACTAATTTGCAAACCCAAGTGAACGATCTTCAAAAACAACCCATCTTGTGCACCCATCTAGATTATGACTCTATTGTCAAAGAAAGAAATATGCTGTCATCTAATCTAGATCAAGCAAAACTAGATATCAAGAAGAGAATGGATGAGATTGCCAAGTTACAGCAAAAAGTTAGTAGTTTAAATAATAATGGCATTCTTGATCAAATCTTAGATAATCCCTATCATCAAATTGGGAGAAGAGGACTAGGTTACAAGCCTAAGGGGAAATCTTATCAACAACCTAGTTGGAGAAAGACACGAGCACATCAATCTATATATGTACCTAAAGGAACAAATACATTTGTACCAAAGAACAACCTAGAACAAAACCATAGAAAAAGACTTGAGGTTGATTCTATATGTTGCCATTATTGCTTACGTCTTGGACACTACTCTTTTTCATGCCCATACAAGAAAAAGGATGTTGAGTTGGTATGGGTTCCAAAACCCCCAAATTGAATTGATTAGACTAAGTTGAGATATGACCGAAGACTTTAAATTGCATATCTTTATGTCTATCTCAACTTAACATAAAGAGATACAAAATGATTCAAGTAGCTAAAATTTCTAACTTGAAAATTTATCTCAATTAAGGTCCTCAAAACTTAAAGATTTGAATATCATTAGTTGAGATTTGATCTAAATGTTACTTTGATATTCATATGTTTTATCTCAACTAAAACTAATTTTTAAATTGCATAATTGAATCAAATATAGTCTATATTTTACTTGGAATCAATAAATAGTTCTGAAGATAATACAAAAACCTTGTCGGTCGAGAAATCTTCGACCGAGCAGTCAGTCGGTCGAGAAATCTTCGACCGAACAGGTCACTGATTTCAGTCTGCAGTAAAATTGCTGAATAATTTGATTGATCAAGTGGCTATCTATTTGCTGTTAATGACTGTTTTACATGCAAAACAAGTTGAAGATCATTTTTGAATATAAATGATATCATTTCGATTGATCCTCTAAATAAGGAAAAACTGAAAATCATGTTTAGAAATCACTATTTTATAATGTTTTACATGATTTTTTAAAGCATCTCCTGGTCTATCTATATAGAAATCATGTGTTATGACATTTAGTTTAAATGATCACAATCACTGTATTTCATGGAATTATCATTTTATTGTTCTATCATTACATCATGGATATGCTTTCACTATTTTATCATTCAGCTCATAAAGATGATGCTATGTTACATAGAACAAATAGATAATGATTATTGTCTGCGTGGATCCTTGATGATACATAGGCAATAAAAATGATTCATTACTGATTTGTTGCTTAGAAAAAGAACTTTAAGGTTTGCAAAACATAAAATAAAGAATTTGTCAATTGGTATCTATAAGAAATTGAGATATCATTCATGCCTTCAAGGATATATGTCTTTTCTTGAAGAATCACATGATTAATATGAACAGAAATAGGACTTGATTTATGCACTCATAGTAAAAATGACATCATTCATAATAGGTTTTATTCAAAGTAATTTAATTGATATCTCTTTAAGTTATCTGCAAAATTTATACTTCACATGTGAAATCTGCAGATTTTGCCTCTTGGTTGAAATAAAATTTAGCCAAGGGGCGCTATGGTCGTAGTCAAGGACGACCTAAAATAAGCTTTGACAAAATGCTTATTTGGACATCATTTTATTGAACTTAACCTTAGTATCTTGATTCAAAATGTGTTCATCATATTGCAAATCACAAAGCTCTAATAAAAGGTCAAAATCTTAAAAATCATTTGTGACCTTAGAATCCCTAAATTGTCTTAATTATAAAATTAAGGGGGAGCTCACAAAAACTATTTTTGATTATAAGATCAAGAAACTTACAAAACTTTGCAAACATAAAACTCGAAGCTGGTTATGACCTTAGTATTTTTAAGATAAAAATAAACCATGAATGTGATATGTATTATGTTCTTAATGGAACTTTCTAAACAAATTTGGGCTTAACATCCCGTGCATTTGGTTAGAGATACTTTTTCATGTAATATACTATAAGCTTAAAAGGATTCTCACATCATTTTCAGGGCTTAACATCCCTTGTAAAATGGATGAGACATCAATACACAAATGCCATGAACCTAACAGGAACTCATATCATTTCAAGGCTTAACATCCTTTGCAAATGAGTGAGAAATAAATTGTGGCTAAATTCAACAATAATTGCTTTGCTTTAATCCCTTGTTTTTAATTGAATATCTCTTTAAGGGGGAGCATAGCATAAAATTAAGGGGGAGAAATAAAATCTATTATATTGGATATCTTTTTGAAATGACAAAGGGGGAGAAATAATATAAAACATAAAATATGAGTTTCATAATATCTCGGCCAGCATCCACTTGCAAAACAAGAATGGCTACAAAAGGTAATCTTCAGGTATGAAACTCACATGATTTATATTTCCTTATTTTATATTTAGGAAATGTTTGTCATCTTCAAAAAGGGGGAGATCGTTGGCTAAATTGACATTAGCATAATCCCTATGTTTCGATGATGACAAACATTTCATTCTTGTCGATCTAACGTGCTACTTGAGTGTTGCAGGAATAAGGTGAATGACAAAGTACTAGGGAATCTATATGCTTGAATGATTGTAAATGTCATGAAATGTAATCAATTGTAAACTTGTACAAATATATAATGTACAAGTACTTAGACTTCATGTAAATCAAGCGTTAGATCTTCCCTAGCTAAACACCACTTTTAGATAGGTCATTCCCTTCAATAGTGTCACATATGCACACTCATACACACACTTAATGTCTTTATTTGAAACATTGAAACAGGGTCAATCTCGGTCGACAAACTCCTCGACCGAGACACTCTCGGTCGACAAACTTCTCGACCGAGAATGACCCAAGTAGCCGTTAGACACAGCTGAGAAAGTAGTTGGCAGATGGAGATGAACGTTGCTAACACTTGATCCAGAGAGCCTGTCGGTCGACAAAACTTCGACCGAGTAGGTGTCTCGGTCGACAATTCCTCGACCGAGATGGACTCTGACAGCAACTGCAGAATTAATTAACTAGCCGTTGTTAAAGCAACTAACTTGTACCTAACGGCTAGTTAAGCACTTAGAACCCCCTAGAAAGTGTCTAGAACGTCCTTAAGCACTTGTAGGTCATTCCTATAAATAGGACATGCCTTAGGACACCCAAAAACACCTAAGCTACACTTGTGCTACACTTGAGCTTGAATACTCATTGGCAATCTGTTTTGAGCAATAGAGCAATTCCAACATTGGCTATTCATTCCCATTGCTCCCAATTCGTGTCCTATATGCTAGCATCTCCTTTCCACAACACTTACACTTCTACACTCATTGGTTAGGAGATCAATATGCTTGATATAGGCAAATCAAGCCTTGTTCTTAAAAGGATAAGTTGTAATTTCTATTTTCCTTCTTGTTCCTTTTATTCTTTGTATTCTCCTTGCTACTCCTAGGGTTGGAGGTTGCGGATTGGAGAAGGTTCTTCTCGGAGGAGAAGGTGGACTTCAAGCTACTTCAAGAAGGCTATCGCAACGGGAAGCTACTTCAAGAAGGCTATTGCAACGGGAAGCTACTTCAGGAGGAAGGCTGCTTCAAGGTTGGTGCAATTACTTCTAGGTGAAGGCTGCTTCAAGGTTGGTGCGATTACTTCTAGGTGAAGGCTGCTTGAAGGGTTTAGGGAGAGAATTGTAATTTTATGTAAAGTCCTTGCGAGGTAATAAAATTAAATTCTTTCCAAATCCCGGTTGGGTAAGAAACCGGGTAGTGGACTGACAACTTTAGTATTTGCTAAAGTTGGAGCCACTCTAAATCCTTGTCCCCTTGTCCAATATTTTGTGATTGGTTGTTTGAGTTAAATAATTGTTAAAATATATTTAAAAACTCTATTCACCCCCCTCTAGTGTTTTTCAAACCTGCATGGTTAATTCAACTAATAAAGGTAATTCAAAACAATAATTATACTTTCCACTCTTGTCATAAGAGCTAAGTTCTTTGATTCTTATCAAATAGAGTTTAATACTCATATAACATGTCATCACCTTTGAATTAGGGTTTACTATTCACATCACATGTCATTACCCTTGAATTAGGGTTTACTATTCACATCATATGGTGAATTGAACTCATAACATCATTATGTATGAGGAACATCATCATTGATGCTCTTAGATTAGCTTAAGATTCATCATATATCGTAATTAGGGTTTCCATGATCTCATATAGGTGGATCATACCCTAATCATGCACATTCATGTGTATTGAAGGTTCTTTACTTGAGTTTCCACTCTAAAAGGGTACTTTCTCTCTCTTAAGATACTTTCTCTCTCCTCATACTAGTAGATGGTGATAACACCACTCTAGATCAGGTTGGGTTAAGTCCTCATGGGCTGACATAAGCCAAAACATCACTATCTTGTGATTAGGGTTTGATTTGAACAAGGTATTACCCAATTGAACTCCTCAAGGGTATTTTGGTAATTAACCCCATTGATCACCATCATGGGTTAATTCATTAGTCACTTAATCCCCTAATGTCCTAGGTTACCATTAGGGTTTAGATTTGAGCATCATTGAACCATTTACATCTTCAAGTGATTAAGTGAATTCAACCTTTGAAAACCTCAAACGGTTTCAACCTTCAACCTCCAAACGATTTGAGACCGTTTGGATGAGTTGACCGTTTGCTAGGGTTGACTCCAAGACCGTGTGACCTTCAAGATCATTTTCCCAAACTGTGTGAGGGTGTAGACCGTTTAACAAGTTTGACTTCAAGACCGAGAGGGCTTACACGGTTTGAGACCGTTTGGTGTCTCTCGATCTTGAGATCGTTTGAGTCCAAACGGTCTTGAGACCATTTGGCCCCAAACGGTCTTGAGACCATGAGGCCTCACACGGTCTTGAGACCGTGTGACCTCAAATGGTCTTGAGACCGTGAGGTCTCAAACGGTCTTGAGACCGTGAGGCCTCAAACGGTCTTGAGACCGTTTGGTCCATTTGGTCTCAAACCGTTTGGACCTTCAACATGGTTCAATGATTTCAATCGTTTATGATTATCAATGTTGAATCCTCCAAATGGTCAAAGTCATGGTAACCATTTATAGATTGAGTCAATTAGGGTTATGCTTAACCAATTGGTCACTCAATTGACCCTCAATTGCTATCCAATTAGGGTTGAAGTTGGTTCAATTAAGGTCCATCAACGTTCAACCATCAACACTCAACAATTTGAATCAACACAAGGTTGAACCCTTCAATTGAGCTCCAATTGGGCCCAAACTTGGCCCAAACGGTCTTGAGATCATGTGGATGAACTCCACACGGTCGTGAGACTGTTTGCCCAACATTTCATCAAAATCTAATTAGGAGTTGAACCTTGATTGAGTCTCAATTCAGTATTTTTGATTGATTCAATAACCCATTGCAATTGGGCCCTCAATTGATCAAGTTACCTTAACCCTAGACCTACAAACGGTCTTGGGTTGTCACCACACGGTCTAGAGACTGTTTGCCCATCCAACTTTTGTATTCTAATGTAAATTCTTCAAGGTTGGATCCATTGAGTTGATTATCATATTAATACTTAATTGCAATGTAATTTGGTATCTTTGTACTTTTAATTGGTCAACTACACTTGACCCCAGACCTCCACACGGTCTTGGGTGATTCCCCACATGGTCTTGAGACCGTTTGATTGATCCCCAAACGGTCTTGAGACCGTTTGGGTTAATCAACCCAAAAACACTTAATCAAATCATTGAGATTTCAGTACTGATTTCAATTAGGGTTTTCCCTAGTAATCATCCTTCAACTCTTAGCTCGTTTGGAATTAATCCATAAAATTTGGTGAGTTGTTAATCAACATTATTTTGAACAGTAATCTCATACGATCAATGCTTGGTCAACGTTCTTACACGGTCTTGAGACCGTTTGCCCAAAAAGGGTGATTTCAACAGATTGGAAATCAGGAGTAAATTCAATTAAAGTTGTTGATTAAAAAGGCCATATCTCACGATTCCTTTGGAGTTATCATCTCAAATATTTTGGGTGATTATCCTAAATAATTATGAACAGAAATCTTATACGGTCCACGCTCGGTCAACGCAGCTAAATGGTCTTGAAGACCGTTTTCCCTTACACGGTCCTGAGACCGTTTGCTCACTACACGGTTTTGTAAACCGAGAGAGCAACTTGTGGAGACCGTTTAGTAAAGTGAAAAGTAGTGGATTAACTTTGGAAATAATGTCTTCATCTCCTAGCTCAAGAACAGCAAGGATTTCTCATGGATTTGCTTGCAAAGTAGCAAAGAAAGGTAGAGAAGAAGAAGAACTATCATCTAAAAGCATAAACAAGATGTATATAACAAAGCATGGGTTTAGAGTTATAAAACCCGCCTAAAGCTTGCAACTTGAGCTCCAAGCTTTTAATGGCGTCCTTGAGTTTCCACAGGTCGGCCAAGGTGATCCTTCCAAGGAAAGTCGAGAAGAGATGGCTAGAAAGGTAGAGCTATGTGAGCTAGCCATCAATTTGACCTTGAATTCGAGTTCTAACCATGAACTCAAGCAAAAGGGAGGATTCAAACCTACCTTGCCCTCCTTGGTCGTCCTCCTGAGCTCCACAGCTCCTCTTTAGTCGGTTTGGGTGAATAGAACAGTGAAAGGAACGAAGGGAGGGTTTCCTTGCTAAGTGAAGTGGAGAGTATATATACTTGGGGTGAGATTTTCAACATAAGCTCATAAGTTCTCCATATTTTCAACTTAGTCCCTCCATCCTTCTTTGCTCGTCCCCTCTTCTTATTTCTAAGGACAACCTTCTTTTAAGGTCAAGAAATGAAGGCAAAGAAGATCAACCTATAACTTAAGCATACACATAAAAGGCTATTGTACATACACCTTGATTATTCAATCACAAAGGTGTTTTTTCATTATATGATTATTCAATTAAAGTGACCTCTTCATCATTTCTTCTCTAAATGATTACAAGAGTCTTAATAAATACTTTTGATTGTGTAAATTACAAGTTGCACCCCTCAAATTGGGTAAATTGCACTTTACTCCAATTTAGGGTTTTCAAGCACAGGGATTGCTTCCACAGCTGCACCTTGGTGCCCAAGCTTGGGAAATCCCTCAAACCTTACCATCATCATTCTCATGATGTCTCAACATCAGAGGAACATCTCAAAATGTGCAAATTGCAAGTTAACCCTTCTAACTGGGTAATTTGCACATAGGTCCCTGTATTACAAAACAATGCTACAACTTTATATAAAAAGGAGCAAAAACTGAAATATATGTTTCTGAGAAACTTAATTACATGCCCAAAGTTAATCACAAGGATTTAATTACATATTTAGGCAAAACACCTAGGGTTAACTCATAACCCAGGTCAGGGATGTTACAGTTATCACAATACACTAGTACAAAAACAACATTCAATGTCACTTTTCTGGGCGTCGGTTATTTAGGAAATCCGACGCCTATAACGTTCAACGTCGGTGATGTAGGTCATCTGACGTCTATAGTAAAGACATGGGTACCACTTTGTATTCAGCGTCGGCTGGGTAACAAAAAACCGACGCCTAAAATCTCCCGCGAAATCCAATTTTCGAGCAAAAGAAATTTGGCCCCAAAGTGTCGCATACAGCGTCGATTTTTTACCATCAAACCGACGCCTATATAAGATGAAAATTTGCGAGAAAAGTTACAGCTTAGGTGTCAGTTATCCTTTGATAACCGATGTCGATAATGGTTCCCGCCAAATTATTTAGGGAAAAATATGTCTAATTGGATGTCAGTTGTTTAAGTGGAACCGACGCCGAAGACTTTAGGTGTCATTTATATTTGATAACCGATGCCTTTTACCAACTTAATAGACCCAAGAACAGCAACTATTCCCCTTTGTTCTATTTCGTCGTCTTCTGTTTCATCACCCGCTGCTGCTCGCCGCCTGGTGCATGCTGCTTCTCGCACGCCGTCGACGCTGCCTGCTGCTTCCTTGCCGTCGACAGTGTTGTGGCTGCTCTGCGTCGCTGCCTCTGCCCGCCGCCTTCCTCCTTGCATCGCCGCCGCACCGCCTTCCTCCTTGCTCACACCCTACTGCGGCTTCTTCCTCCCTGCGTCGCCGCCGCTGCTTCTTCCTTGCCCACCGCCCGCCGTCTTCTTCCTTGCCGCCGCCCGCTGCTTGCTGCTCTGCTCTCCAGGTATTAGCCGTAGCCTCTGTTCTTCTTTCTCCCTAGCTCTTTACCTACCGCAAACACGTCCGTGGTTGTGTTGGCCTACCACGGCCGTGCTGCCCAGCACGGCCGTGGCAGGCCAACACAGCCACGGCCGTGTTTGTTGTTGGTAAGGATATGAACAAATCTATATGTAATTCTTTATGTAAATTCTAGGATACGAACAAATCTTTTGCTTGCATATATTTGTGCTTCTAATCCTAATGCTTGACCTAATTCAGTAAATTTTGATGCATGTTGAAATAAGATTTAAACTTGTCCATTCTAGCATCCTAATTTGATTTGATTAAACCCTAACATTGATGAAACCCTAACATCTATTGTGATGAAACCCTAGCATGTACATATCTATTATTGTGTTTGTTGGCCTAGAAACCCATCCAAGATTTACTCATTAGGAGTAAATCTTGGATAGTCCCCAGTTTGGGACTGTTCTTGAACACCTAATATCACTTAGGATGTAAGTATAATGTGTATTGGGTTTTCGAGAAAATTTCGGTAGCATTTCCGTGTTTGTTCTCTAAGTACATATGTACTTAGAGAACAGCGGGGAAATGTTGCTGAAATTTTTTTGAAAACCCAATACACATTATACACTTACTAGTGAGATTAGGTGTTCAAGGATGGGATAGGTGGTACACATTTATTATATATAAGAATGACATCACATGTGTTTGTTGGCCTAGAAAGTGAACAATCTTGGATAGGATGTAAGTGTATACCCTAATCTTGTACTAATATATACTTTTTTTCTCTTTGATCATAGACTGGATAGATAATGGATGTCCATTCGCAATCGTTGCACCCCAGAGTTTATATCTGGTCTTGATCAGTTTATTAGATTTGCCGAGGAACATAGGAAAAAACCTACAGATAGGTTCTACTGTCCATGTAGGCATTGTAGTAACAACTTGAAAGTCAGCATTGGTGAGGAAATCAAAAGTCATGTCATGTGCAATGGGATTGTACAAGGCTATACAAAATGGCACCGACATGGAGAGATTTCAAACTCGAAACTAGTAGATGTCGATAGCACTGCTTGGGTGGAAGAAGAAATTGCCTCCGATGACGTAGATGTTAACGAACCAGTTCCAGTAGACATCGTTGATGTGATGCTGGATAGTTATAGGGTAGAGCACACTGATCCACCTCCTATCTTTAGAAACATTGTGCATGATTCTGAGATACCGTTATACATAGGCTATGCTAAGTTTACGAAGCTTAGCGATGTGTTGAATTGTATAAGTTGAAAGCTAACAATAGATGGAGCGACAAAAGCTTCACTTCATTGTTGACTTTGTTGAAAGAAATGCTTCCTGAAGGAAACGAGCTGCCAATCTCAACATATCGGGTAAAGAAAATGTTGTGCCCAATGGGAATGGAGGCCAAGAATATACACGCATGCCCGAATGATTGTGTATTATTTTAAAAGGACTATGTAGATTTGAAAGGTTGTCCAAAATGTGGTGCGTCACGGTATAAATTGACGACTTTGGGGGTGTCCAAAACTGGTTCTCCTGCCAAGGTGTTGTGGTATCTACCTATAATATCACGGTTTCAACGCTTGTTTGCAAATCTGAAAGATGCGAAGAATTTGAGGTGGCATGTAGATGTTAAGAAAAATAATGATGGGATCCTATGACATGCGTCTGATTCCCCATAGTGGAAGAAGATTGATCTAGTGTACCCAAAATTTGGTGAAGAAGATAGGAATCTAAGACTTGGGCTTTGTACATATGGGATGAATCCGTACGGGACATTGAGCAGCCAACATAGCACTTGGCCAGTCATTCTTGTTATATACAATCTTCCTCCATGGTTGTGTATAAAAAATAAGTATGTTATGCTGTCGTTGTTGATATCGGGCCCTAAACAACCCAGAAATGATATCGATGTTTATCTTGAACCTATGCTTGATGACTTAAAGAAACTTTGGGCTGAAGGTGTGATGACCTATGATTCTTCAGGAAGAGAGACATTTTGTTTGCACACTATGTTGTTTTGCACTATTAATGACTTTCCAGCATATGGGAATTTGTCTGGATATAGTGTCAAAGGAGCTAAAGTGTGTCCTATATGTGAAGAAAACACTGATTCAATAATACTAAAACATGGCGGCAAGATTGTATATCTTGGTCATCGAAGGTTTCTTTCAAAATTCCATCCGTATCGTAGGAAGCGCAAAGCATTCAATGGATGGAATGATGAACGGAGTGCACCTAAACCTATACCAGGGGATGTTGTTTATGAAAGAGTAAAAGACATTGTCAATGAATTTGGTAAGAAATCACAATGTAGTATGGCCACACAGAGTGACAATTCTTCATTCAAGAAGAAGTCAATATTTTGGGATCTTCCTTATTGGAGTTCTTTGACAGTCAGGCATTGTATCGATGTAATGCACGTTGAGAAAAATATCTGTGATAGCATCATTGGTACTATGTTAAATATACCAGGTAAGACTAAAGATGGGATAAAATCCAGACTGGACTTACGTAAAATGGGAATAAGGTCAGAATTAACATAATTACGTGAAATGGGTAATAAAAGAACATACTTACCTCCCGCTTGTTACATGTTGTCTAGAAAGGAGAAGAACACTTTTTGTGAATGCTTGGTAAATGTTAAGGTGCCACGTGGTTACTCATCCAACATCCGTAGATTGGTATCAATGAAAGATCTGAAGTTGATAGGTCTTAAATCTCATGATTGTCACACTTTAATGCAACAAATATTGCTCGTGGAAATTCGATCTATATTTCCAAAGCATGTAAGGTTTGCAATCACCAGACTTTGTTTCTTTTTCAACAGTCTATGCAGCAAAGTTATTGACCCTGATACTCTCGATAATTTGCAAAGAGAAGTGGTTGTTACCCTATGTCAGCTTGAGATGTATTTCCCTCCTTCGTTCTTTGATATCATGGTACATCTTGTTGTCCACTTGACTAGGGAAGTGAAAATGGTGGGACCAGTTTTCTTGCATTGGATGTATCCCTTTGAACGATACATGAGCGTTTTTAAAGGTGATGTTCGAAACTGTTATCGGCCTGAAGGGAGTATTATTGAAGGTTATGTGGCAAGAGAGGTTATGGATTTTTGCAATGACTTTATGAGTGGTAATAACACTCCTGTTAATGACAAGAATATTGAGGAGGGAAAAGGAATTTTGGGATCACGGGTGAAAGTAATCAGCCGTGAGTAGTTGGAACAAGCTCACTTGTATATTTTACACAACATGGATGAAGTGAGTGTTTATATCAAGGAACATACCAATTTCATAAAGAGACAACATCCTCTAGCAAGTTCAATGTGGCTTACTAGAGAGCATAATAAGACTTTTACTAAGTGGTTTGAAGATAAAGTCTTACATCAACTATCTCAAACACCAAATGATATTACAGAAACTATCAAATGCCTCGCCTTTAAACTAAAACCGAATGTTATGTCTTATGAAGGGTTTGACATTAATGGGTTCACATATTACACAAAGTGCCAAGATGATAAGAGTGTCATCCAAAACAGTGGGGTCACTCTTCAAGCGTCGACTATGTATTTTGCAAGTGCAAAGGATAAGAGTCCACGTGAAGCTAAAATGTCATATTACGGTGTCATTGAAGACATATGGGAGTTTGACTACATAGATTTCAGAATTCCACTCTTTAAATGTAATTGGGTTGATAACACCAAAGGAGTTGTAGTGGATGAATTGGGTTTCACTTTGGTGAACTTTGAAAAGATTGGCAAGAAGGGTGAACCATTCATATTGGCATCACAGGCGAAACAAATATTCTATATCGATGATCCTGCAAATGAGAAATGGTCAGTTGTTCTTCATGGTAAAAGACAGTTCATTGAAGATCATATAGATGAAGAAGAGTACTATGATAAGTATGATGACTCCAGTCCATTCTCAGTTGGGTTGCCAACTCTACAAAATATTGAAGCTAATGGTGACTTATATGCGCACGGAGATCACAATGAAGGATTGTTAATTGATAAAAGATCACAATTTTAGATGCATGTATGCTTATATTTTTTTATTGAAGATAAATGTTTGCTTTTTTAATATCAATATCATTTTTAGATTTGATTTTTCATTATCTTCTAGTTAATACAAATGCTAAATGTTTGCCTTTTTCTAGTTAATACAAATGCTAAATGTTTGCCTTTTTCTAGTTAATACAAATGCTAAATGTTTGCCTTTTTCTAGTTAATACAAATGCTAAATGTTTGCCTTTTTCTAGTTAATAAAAATGCTAAATGTTTTCCTTTTTCTAGTTAATACAAATGCTAAATGTTTGCCTTTTTAATGACATTTTCAGATGGCTGGCCATGATGAGCATGATGTCCATGATGAGCATGAAGTCCATGATGAGCATGTTATCCATGATGAGCATGGCGAGGATATCAATGTAAGTTCTAAAAACATATCATGTATTTCTATAAAATTCATTAATTATCTTCTAGTTATGTCATATATCCCATATTTCTATATTGGGCTAATTTAGTGTGTTTATTTTTGTCAAATTTTAGGTTGATGATGCACATGTACCCACTGAAGCACTGCATGAACTTGATGCGCATCACTAAAAAGTTAACAAGAAAAGGGGCATCACTCTGTTGAACAAGTTAATAGCGCTAAGTGGCAGTGGATCCAAATTGGTTGTGGAGTTTGATAATGGAGGAAATGCAATTGGAGTGAACCACAATAATTTTGTAAACTATCTTGGGGTTGTCACTCGAAGCCATTGTGGTGTTAAGTATGATAATTGGCATAAAGTTCCTCAGGCGAAGAAAGACTTGATATGGAAGGATTTATGCGTGAGTTATTATTATTTGCAATTCTATTTTCTAGATTACAAATTCTATTATTTGCAATTCTATTTTTGGATACTAGTTAATAACAATTCTATTTTATAGAATATGTTTGCATTGGATGAGAACATGCATCATAAAAGCATGATGCAACACGTTGGAAAGATGCTTAGGAACTATAGAACAAATCTCAACAGAGAATACATAATAGATGGTGATAAGAAGAAGAAGTCATCCCTTGAATAGTGGAACTTCTTAGACAAAGAAGATTGGGACAATTTTGTTGCTTCAAGAAAATCTGAAGAATTCAAGGTATTAGGCGTCACTCCCAATTTAATTAATATACGTTGTATTCACCTATTCAAGATTAACATTTAGTGCTACTAACCAAATCATTCATGTGCATACTAACTAGGCCCTCAGTGAGGTGCAAAAACCAAGGCGTGCACTGAATGTGCATGACCACACTTTGGGTCCAAAGGGCTATGCAAGCGTTCGCCAAAGACTACAGGTGGAGTCTGCTGCTACTCAGGAGTCTTCCACACCCATGCCTCGCCATGATATCTGGATAGCTGGGAGGCAAAACAAGAAGGGTGAAATAAAGAAGCCCATAACTGCTGAGGCGGCTGCAAAAATGGTAAAATTCAACTCTTAGAGCAATCGTTTGAATATTGATTATTTGTGGTGTTAACTTACCAATTTCTATTGATGGTGATTAGCGGGAGCTGCACGAGCAGAGGAAACAAGGAACATTCATCCCTCAGGGTACAAGGGATGAATTGACAGTTGCTCTGGGTAACCTAGAGCATCCTGGATGTGTTAGGGGTGCAGGCGCTGGTGTGGGCATCAAAGCATTCTTTGGGCCATCCCAGCGCAAACCCAGAGCGGGACTTTCACAAGAAGAGGTAACCTATTCTTTTTTAGAATGTTACTGCAAAAGGGAATTCAATAATAAGAATCTAATGTTTCTTTTATCCATGTATAGGATAATAAGAGAGTCGAGGATATAGTTGCCAAAAAGGTCAATGATATAGTTGCTGAGAAGGTCAAGGAAGAATTGTTGCGGTGGCAGGCATCTCAGGCTTCCAATCAGCCTATGGCGACCCACTCTTCTCCTGATGTACAGACTACAAGTAATCCTATAAACCCACCGTCTAACACGTCTGTTGTAAGTATTGTTTATGACATTGTAGCTAGTCTTTTCAAGATGATATGTTTTCAAGATGATATGTATATATGTATAATATTCTTTACGTAATTTATAGGCATTGAAGCCATGCCGCTTAAGAATGCAAGACTATGTTGTTGCAGAGGCGCAGGCTTACCCATCCCTTCCTGGGGCAATGTTTCACGGGACTCCAATGCTACAGGGCTATGTTCGTGTGAGCCCGTTATGTGTGTTACCCGATTGGAGGGAAGCTACATTGCCATATCCCCACCTGGATATTGATACACTTGGTGAGGCAGAAGCCGGGGTGATATTGTGGCCCAAAGAAGATGTCATCTACACTACTGAAATTGTAAGATAAATTTACATTACTTTAGATTGTTAATGTGTATATATGAGGTCAACTGATCTGAAATTATATATACAGGTTAAAAAGAAGACACCCGGAGCACCTAAGCCTCCACCTCCACTTCCTGCATTACCAAGTTGGGTTCCAACTGACCTAAAATATCCGTTAGGTCCTGCTTGTAGGGGAATGGCATGTTGGCTATGGGCACATAATATACATTGCCCTATAATTATTTCTTTAAAAGTAGATTATGCAGGTCAATCATACGATAGCTCTTTATTTATACAAGATATTATTGAGTTGTTTATGTATGATTGGTTGAATACATCAATGATAGAGACATGGATAAGGTGAGATCTTGTTTATACATCCATATACCTTGTGTAAGATCTGATGATCTGGTTTCTTATATATTAATGCATACGTAATACATGTTTTGCAGCTACTTAGTCTAAGATCAATGCAAACAATTTGCATTTGATCATGTGGGATTTTTTATTCCATCATTGATTAGTATGGTAGCTAAAGATCCTGATAGTATTCAACAATATTGTATAGATGCTTTTACAATTTCCGGTCAGCAAAAGAAGACGATAATAATAGCTCCATTCAATGTCAAGTAAGTTTATTTTATTTATAATTTGGACTTGAGAAAATTCCATTTTTATTGTGCATTTTGAGTTATTAATTTTAACTTTTTTACCTCTAGCGGTAGACATTGGGAGTTACTAGTTATTGTCCCTGGGATGTTCACTGTTTATTATCTAGATCATGCGGGAAGTACATTGAACACTAAAATTGGACACGTAATGAGATTGCTATTATTCTGGTGAGAAATATTTCATTTTTATATCAGTTAACATCTGTTATTACATTACTATTTAATTATGCAATTTACTGTGTTACATTAACATGTAGGGGTTTAGATGCATTCAAAAATGTTGGAGGAAATGTCCCAAGGAGAAAGAACCAGCCAATAATTTGGGAGAACGTAAAAGTAAGTTCCCGACTCCAATGTATATATTATTTATGTGAACTGTGCTTAGTTGTATTTTTTAATATTTTGTATGTTTCAATTTATAGTGCGCTACACAAGACAACGGCTAGGCATGCACATACTATGTGATGTGATTTATGCAGATGATTATCCGACATGCCGCATTGGATATTAATACCATACATGAGGTATTATATATAGTCTCATTAGTTAGTATGAAATATATCAATCTTATTTTTATATTATTACTTATATATATACATCATTCTCTTTGAAGGTGTTTAAAACTGACCACACTATAGGTAAACGCTTAAAAAATGTACATGCTCCATATACGATGGAAGCATTAAATGAAGTAAGAGAAGAATGGGCAAAAGCCATACAAATAGTGGCGATTGTAAGATATAATTGGGATGCTGATAGTGATGTTGAATGATATTTTGTAAATGAATATTTCTAAATGTTTCTACATGTCTGAATGTTTCTACATGTATTTGAATGTTTCTACATGTGTGAATGTGAGAATTGAATTGATGTATGAATGTATCTACTTGTGTGAAAAATATTTGTTGATTTTGTAGGTTTGTGGCCTGTTTGTAGGTTGATATCAATGGATGTCGTAAACCTACAGTTCAGAAAACTGAACTGCAGGTTCTCATCCTGCTGACCAGCCACAGCAGGCCTGCAAACTGATAAGAAAAAAAAATTAAAATATAGGCGTCGGTTATTTATAGAACACTGTCATCAAAGGCCTACAACGTCGGTTATTAGATAAAAACCGATGCCTAATATGACAAACAACCCAACCGTGCAGGAAAGCACGGCCGTGGTGGAAAAGGCGTCGCTTATTCATATAAAACTGACGCCTATAGTACTAAATACGGTCGTGCAGTGAAGCACGACCGTGTCATCTGGGAGTATGGTGTCAGTTGTTAACCGACGCAGAAAGTATCCTAGGTGGTGCCCTTTTTTGTGGCGTGAACCCTTTAGACGTCGGCCAACTATATATAATTGATGCCTATAGGTCATATAGGCGTCGGTTAGAAAATTGACGCCAAAGAGTTCGACCTTTAGCGGCGCCCACATAGGCGTCGCTTGAAAACCGTCGCTAAAAGGGATTAAACAACTGACACCAAAGGTGTGTTCTGTAGTAGTGGTAGTAGGAGAATCATTATAGAAAATATTAAAGTCTTGGAGCATTTGCTTCATCCATAGGACTTGGGCCAACAACTTCCATCTACAATGCATTCATCCTTGGTAGTTGAAAGATCCATGGGGGTTTGCTTCTTAGAAAACCAAGAAACTAAACATAATCCTAGGAGGAATCAAGTGCCACTTGTGCACATTCGGTCAACTAAGCACTCAACATAATCTACATTGCTATGTCTATAACAGTAATATCTCTTGACTTAGGATACCATAGTCCAAAATTTTGGGTTTTGGTTAGGTACTTCACAATCCTATTAACACCTACATGATGATATTTCTAGGGCTTGATTGAAATCTAGAACACAAAACTACACCAAATATAATAATTGTTCTAGAGGTAGTTAAATAAATTAAACTACCAATCATACCTCTATAGAGCTTTTCATATACCTTTTCAGCTTTTTCATCCTTATCAAGTTTGGCAGTGTTGGACATGAGAGTGTCCATTGGATTTGTGTTCTCCATCCCAAAGTGCTTCAACAGTTCACTGGTGTACTTTCCTTAGTTGATGAAGTTTTCATCATTTATTTCTTGATTTGAAAGACATGCAAGAAAGTGAACTCCCCCATCATGCTCATTTCAAATTCAATATGAATGATAGAACTAAACTCATCATAAAGATCAAGATTAACCCTACAAAAAATTATTTCATCAACATAAATTTGAATGATTAAGAAATTGTTAGAAGAGTGTTTTAGAAAGAGAGTAGAGTCTAAAAGTTTCTTAATTTCTCATACCAAGATCTAGGGGATTTTTTAGTCCATAAAGAGCCTTTTATAATAGATAAACATCGTTAGTATGTTTCTCATGTTGAAAACTAGTACGTTGAGCCACATATACTTCCTCCTCTATTTCTCCATCAAAAACACACTTTTAACATCCATTTGATATAGCAAGGAATTTTTATGACTAGAAAAAGCAAGTATCATTATAATATATTGAAGTTGAGCAACATGAGCATAAATTTCATCAAAATCAATACATTCATGATGGTTGTAACCTTCTGCTACTAACATTTCTTTGTTCCTTACTACCTTATCACTTCCACCAATCTTGTTCCTATTGTCATGGAACTGTTCTTACCCTGATCCCAATCCCACTACCCGAGTAGGCACTGTTAATGGGTTTAGAGTGCCTGACTCTGAGTGGCCTGAAAATCACACACACATGTTATGCCAAAAAATAACATTCCATTTTATTGAAAAGAACCTATGGATTCTATTACATCAATTCTTGTAAGAAACATGAAAAGAAATAACAAAGTAAGAATATTACAAACTATATACTAAATCCCTTAATATATAATCCCATATGGTGAGCATTCTTTATTCTAACAGATATTGCCAAGGGTATAGTAGATCAACTTGTATCAAGTCTTCAAGTCTTCATGCTTAAAATTAGGTAATTCGAGACACAATCAATGCAAATGCATTGACAAACTTTGAAAAGAGCAATATTGAACAATTTAAAAAATATATATCAAAATATTGTACTTGGCAGGACTTATAAGCAAAATATTCAATGTAATATCAAAACTCATATTTATTTCAAGCAATTCAATTGTTATTACGAATTTCCCCATTATGATGAACAACATGCATGCATATACTTATGGCTCATCATCCCAATGAGATGGGGGAGATCACCATGTTGTACAAGTTTCACCCTTAAATATGTGGATGCTTCTTGCACCCAATATCAATATCATTATTGTAGGAAGTCATAAGTGACTATCATTTATGTTCAGAGTTTTCCAAGAGTATATATAAAAATCAAAATATTACTCAATAGGGAATGTTGTAGCTCAAACAAGTACATAGCCAAGATTTTCAAAAAAGAGTATATACAAATATCATTTAATAGAACGAGTCTATTCATAGAGGACTAAATATAAAATCATACCCCTTGGAGTCAAAATAGAGAATTACAATTATAAAATGTTGATCGAAGATTTCATTTCAGATCCTAGATTGCAAGAAATAGATAAAATTTCAAGATCTTGGAAAATCAAGTCATTATGTCATTTCTGCAAGATTAGGGTCTTAATTTCCGAAATAGTCCCTATGGTGATCATTGATCATATTATTTCTAGATTCCATCATAAATATCAGTATTAAGCATTAACAAGGATGAATGATCCACCTAGGTATTTTAGGAAATCGAAGTAACCCTAATAATCCAAATGCATATTATTGTCATTAGTCTAGATTATGATAAATATGGATTATCATTATATGGTTAAGGGTAGGTAGTGTCATGACAGACCCTAGAGTCACTTTGAATAGAGTGATCAAACACACATATAGATTTTCTAAAAATCAAATTTTAATAATTACTAGACTAATTAATCATTTACATGGCACGATAATTAAAATTATTATATAAAAATCATTGACTAAGATCTACTTTCAATTATTTGAGAGTCTGACATAATTGTGATATGGAAAAATAGAAAAGAAAAACTGAGTTTTGGGAAACATTAGGGTTTAAAACAATAATAGAAACCCTAATTAATATAAATACATAGATATTAAATATCATCATCAATTCTTTCTATAACAGGTCAAGTAAATAGGTTCATATTAATCTCGACATGTTTATGAGAAGATAGATATTTTTTGGGCTTTTTTCTTATATCTGAGATATTTTTAATTGATTTAATAATATGGACCAATAAGATAATAGATAGACAATAAAAATAAAAATAAGAAAAGAAATTGTCAGTCGATATTGTAGCTAATGGAAGGGATACGAATTCACAGATCCTCACAGTGACTGAAGAGTTGGAGATGGACTTTTGTGTTGTGCCAAGGGTGCCAAAATCTCATGAATGCCCGTGATAATGAAATATATGTGTGACAAGATATGAAGCATATGAGTCAATATCGGACCATGAATGTTGTGATCAAGATTGGGACCCGGTCCTCATGCCATTGTAGTGGCAACTATAGATAGGGGTATCTGCATAGACGTTTGGGGGCATGAAGCAACCCACATGACACCAACAAGGGTGGTTGGCCTGTGGGATTTTAATGAGATAAAACGATCAGTTTGAGACCGAAGATGACCAAGAAAATTGAAAAGGAAAGCACTAGGTTGAAGGTGTAAAAGCATACAGGGGATGGTATTCTAGATGAGTACCGCAACAAGGAGATCTAGGGTTTGAGATAGCTCTATTTATGTCTTCTTGGAGTTGTCTATAATTGTTGGCTCATGATAGAGGCTCTCGGAGATGCTTTTTGGTGAGGTCCAAGAGAGCTTCAAGGAAGCATTGTGGTCACATTCCCTCATCCCTATACTCCTCCATGTGAGGGTCAAGGACACTCGTCTAGGGTTCAAAGATGGTGTGGACGTCGAGAATTGCAAGGAGAAGCTCCAAGGTGTGAACAAGCCTCTCTAGTTCAGGTATATGTAGTTGGAGTTTGATGGATAAGAAGAGAGGTTCTCGTGTGAAAAGGGAGGCTAAGAATGACTAAAGGGAGTGATTAAGTTCATGAAATATGTCACTCATGCTTCCTTTGCTAACTAATGGTCATATAATGGCTAAATAAGAGGTATAATGTACCTAAAATATGTATTAAAATAACAATTGGAATTTTCATGTGCAAACATCTAAGTAAAAGCGGAACTAATGGAATAAATATGTTAAATAAGTAAGAGATGAAATTTCGTGCATTATAATCAAAGGCAACTCTTTTGGCAATAGTGTGAAGACAATAGGATTCTAAATAATAAATAATATTGATGAGTAATGTAACATTATAATTATATAATGATAATGAGCCAAAAATCCTAATTGTTTTATAACTCTTGATGAAATCTCAAAATTGAAAAATAATAGAAAAATCGTGTTCTTTGGGTCCCAATTAGCTTGAATGTCAAGTTTCACATTATTTGAACAATTCTAGATGCCTTAATTTTATTATGGAAGGAAAATTTAAGTTGAGCTCCAACATATTAAATGACTTTAAAAGTGGAAACAAATCCCAAAATCATAATCTACATACCAAAATTAGTCTCTATGTGAAATTTTCACATTTATTGAATAATCTTATCTATCCTAGTTTTGTTTAGGAGAGAGAATATAACTTAGGTAAAAGAATGGACTAATGCCAAAATCAAATTCTACATGCCATGTTTAGTTTAGTATCCAACTTTGGTATTAATTGAATATTTTTTGGGACCCCATAAAAAAGAGAAAAGAAAATACACTTTAGAAGGTTTAAAATTTCAATTATTTAATCATTGTTTTCATATTTCCTAAGGCTTCCACATTTATCGCATTTGTCATGATGTCATGCTTTGAATAATGTGAAATTTATAGAATGTGGGCTCCTTATGGTGCTGCTAGATGTGGATCTGACAGAGGAGAGATCATATCCTACCTCCAGTCTGACTCCTTTTCTTTCATAAATAGTAACCCCTATTTTTTCTTTCCGATTTTCTCTCAGTGATCTCAACCCTTCACACAATTTTTCCTATAGAAAATTCCTCACAATTTTTTGCATCCCATCATCCCTTACTTATACCCTAACTCACTAGATTTTGGAAATGCCCAAATCAACATCTACAACCTCACCGCCCCCAACTTTGTAGGACCTTATAGATTGTTCCTCATCCCTATACAAATACATGGTAGCCACCTCCAGGTCCTACCAACCACTCTGCATCCTCAATTTCTCCTGGTTATCCCCTAGTCATGGCAACCAATATTGTCTTTGTCTCGGGAAACAACAACCTCTACTCATTTTATCTAGACACCTCCTTTTGATCCTTCTCTCCTAGACCTTCTTGGTACTTCCCCTTACCTTTGTCATGTTTGCGTATACCTTATGGTGGGCTCACCATCTGATCCCAACCATTGTCGTTGTAGCATGGGTAAGATTCATCTCCATGGCATTTTGGGCATTGCCAAAGACCAGGGGATGCCATAGTTAATTTGGGTTGATGCTTCTAAAGGACCTTGATGACTTTAAGCATTTTGTTTTCAGGTATTAGTCCATATATGAGTTTTCCTCTATTCTATGTAGATAAAGTGACCAACTGAGTTGTCGCACCACCATTTTCCTGGTTCTTTCTTTTCCTTGTCTTTATGACACCTCTTAGAATCTTTTGAGATTGGATTTGATCTGATTTGGCATGTCATGCTCCCATCCCCATATTGTAAGAGTCGAGCACCAGGAACTTCCCACTATTGCTCACATTCACCATGTCGCAGGGAGTGATCAGGAAGGATTACTCCCCCTTTTGATTTCACAACTTTTGCCCATCAATAATCTCTATTTTGTCACACAATCATGGGTGTTTTTGTCTTTTTGCCTTTCCAATTTTGTTTTATCAGGATTCCATGCTTTGTGTGGGCTAGGAGCCGGGTGGCCATTTCCCATTGGTCAACTATAGTAGAGTGCATTCATGCTACATGGTTTATATTCCGATGTGGATTTTTGGTAGTCTCACATTGGTCAATATTTCTAAAACTCATAACTAATTCTATGGTCATTAGAATAATATGCAAAAATACTCTTGGGAATCAAGAAACTATCCTCTGACTGTTGCCCTAGTTCTTATTACCTGATTCACATAAAATAGATATATTATTTTATGGACTTATCTAATTAGTTAGATTTTCTAAAATTGATAATTAATAATTTGTAAATAAGATAATTAAAATAAAATATATTATGGACTCAGGAAAAAATAATCTAAAATATGGTATGATTTTCACAACCTAATTCACTAATTAAAAATTCAATTTTTAGGGTTTATATAAGTAATACAAATGTAACCCTAATTTCATATGTACTTTCAATAGGTGGCTTGAGACCCTAGCTTGTGCCTAGGGTTGACCTTGACATATGTAGACCTGATATGAGATAAGTTGTATTCCCTATTTATCTTATTAAGAAAAGCACCCAAATTTATCTGTCCCTCTTGGTCCTTTGGGACATATTGGCCTTTACACATTTTCTCTCATTTGAAAAGTTGATTTATGTGAGAAAGTATGGATTCATATGGATCTTGTGATCATATTTTTTTGTTCGATATTTTTTTTGGACTCTTATTTACATCTTGATAATTTTATTCCATGTTAAAACATTAATATCACAAGTTATTATCTTTGATGTATCTTAATTATGAAAATCGTTACACTTTTATTCATGGTTCCTCTAACCCCATCAATATTTGTTGTATGATCTCATCATTTGTTTAAACATGACTACACTTTATCTTATTTTCATGCTTGATCGGATAGTCATAACTAAAACTAGTGACACCATATTTATTTTAGGCATTGAATTTTTAGTCCTCCTTCCACTTCATTGAGGTTTTAGTCCTCCTATGATAAATTATATTTTGGGCACTGAGGTTTTAGTCTTCCTTTCAATGCACTGATGATCATCCTACAAAATATTAAATTGATTTGGCATTGAAGTTTTAGTCCTCCTTCTCTTGGTATGGAATATATGGGTTCCTACCCTACTTTTTACTATATTCTAGTCTTCTTCATACTCATCATGCAATTATTTATGTTTTTTCATATTATTGATGTGATATTGTTTAAAAAGGAAAGAAATTTCTCATTGTGTATCTTCATGATATTTATATTTATATTCTTTTTATCTTCACTTAGATTGTAATTTTCGTCTTTTATGGGAATAATTTTTATATTTGATGACCTTTTTCCCTTACATTGCTGATTCCTATATTAATATGTCATACCAGCTTGTATTCTAATAATTTCCATTTTGTCTTCTTTTCTGGGGTACACTTCCAATCCTAGGTGTAGGACATGGAGGACATGTCATGTAGATGTGGACCCAGATTATGTAGATGACTTCTAACGGGAGATGGACTTGACATAGTATATATATCCCTCTACTTAGATCCTGATGTTGTACTCTCATGTAAACCCCATGTCGGAGATGAAATGTAACATTGATAAATTTAATATAGTCATGAATTATTATTCCACCACTACATTTGGTATTTTTGTATACTATTAGTTGATAAATGAAAATTTTACACCTATTCGAGAATACCTTTCAAGTGTGTTTGGAATAGATGGATTGTTCCTCAAATTAGGTAGGGATTGGATCCCCTCTCGGGTCCCACTTCTTACACCAAGAAAAAAAGCCTTTTAAGATTTTGCATCAAACTTAATAAGAGAATCTTTGGTATTTAAAACAAAACATAGAAAACTAAATATATGAAAGAAGATAAAAAAAAGCTTTGTACCACGCCATAACTCATAGGGGGATTTCTTGAGCAAAGGATGTGTTAAAACCCAATTTTGCACAAAACATGTGATGCTAACTGCTTCATCCCAAAACTTCTTAGGAGTGTCATAATCCAAGAGAATTGTTCTATCCTTTCTTGCAAAGATCTATTCTTCATCTCAACTACCCCATTTTGTTGAGGTGTAAATGGGGGTGAAATTGTGCGTGTACTCAGATTTTTACAAAAGCTTTCAATCAAATCATTTTCAAATTCTCCCTCATGGTCACTATGGATAGAAACGATTCCGAAAGAAGATTTGTTTTCACTTCATTTGCATAAACTCAAGAAAACATCAAGTGTATGACTTCTTGAAACTAAAAAGAAGGTGCAAGTAAAATGAGAGAAATCATCGACAATCACATGGCAATACTTACTACCACAAATGTTTGAGTTCTTGTTGATCCAAATAGATCAATGTGAAGAAGTTAAAAAACTCTCTTGGTGCTAAGGACCCTTTTGGATTTAAAGGTGGATTTATTTTAGTCTTTGTGTACAAGGTTGGCATTCCTCATTTTTCCTCAAAGCCCAGTTTTTGATTCACTTTGAACAATTACTTTTTCTCAACTTCTTCAATTGATGCATATTCACATGACCGAGCCTACAATACCACAAAGATATATCATTTTTATCAACAACTAGCCATTTACCTAGAATAGGTTTAATACATTCAAGAAAAATGATATAGAGATTTTGATTTCTAGTTCCCTTATATATGGCATTGTAAGTGAGAGAATCTTGGAGTAACCATTCATGAGAAGTAAAAAGAATAAGATAACCATTGTCACATAGTTAAATAACACTAAGTAAAGTGTGATGTAATCCATCCACAAGAAGAACATTATTTATGTATATTGAATCACCTACATCACCCTCACCTATAACTTTACCTTTCTTGTTGTCCCTAAAAGTCATTGAGCCTTGTTTCCTTTTTGTGAGAGTGTTGAAGTGTTCTTTATCACCGGTCATATGCTTGGAGCATCCACATCAACAATTCATTTTATTTTATCCTACATGGAAAGGAGAGGTTGATGTCCATTTCAAACTTTAGGATCTGGAGTTAGTTCAAGGACCCAATTCATGTTTAGGTTGGTCCACTTCTTCTGGTAAGAACAAAAAGTAGAGTAATGATCAACACACTAACAATGAGAGAAAACCATTGTTGCCTTACAGTTGGAAGTCTCCATGGTATATTGGAGGTCCCTTGCTCTTTTTACTTACCTTTCCGTTGTTCTTAAGGGATCCCTCGTATCCCAAACCACTACTACCCACTTGTTTGGTAGAGTGTTCAAGGACTTCTTGTAGAGGTTGTTTTCCTTTGAGAAATTTTGACAAAGATGCTTTGAGCATATGATTATCATCACTAAGGGTTATGGATGTAGGAGAAATACTAGTGAGATCATCTTGAGAATGCAATAGATCATCCTACAAATAGAGGGTTTTAGTCAAATAAGAATATTTTCCAGTAGATAAGATAACTACTTCTTTACGTGGCAAGATAGGTCTAGATTCAAGATCATTTACTATAGTAAGAAGTGTAGAATTTTTAGTTCTAAGCATAACAAGTTCATCAATATTGGTTTGGTTTTCATATTCAGACCATTCATTTTCTTTAGATCATCATCATCATCATCATCTAAGCCTCAATCCCAACTATGTTGGGGTCAGCTACATGGATCCTTCATTTCCATTCAGCTCTATCAAGGCCATATTTTGATTGAGATGTAGAGATTCAAAATCTCTCTTTATAAGCTCATCCCATGTTAATTTATGCCTTCCTCTTCTTCTATTTATAGTGGTTGGCTCAATAGCATTGCTTCGCATCGGCGCATTAGTAGGTGAATGCAGTATATTGAAACTGTAACACTTGGGCCCACTACCCAAGGCTCTAGTAGAGTTTTAGGAATGACGAATGGCCCCACAGGCCACCACTAGCCTTAACTGCATGCTTTATCCACACTCACGCGTAAGCCAGGATCAACTTCCTGACTGGTCACCCATCCTAGTACTACTCCAAGCTGAGCACGCTTAACTATGGAGTTCTTTAGTGATGGGTTCCCAGAAAAGGAGGTTCATTTTCTTTAGATAAACACCATTTTAAATTTCAACAACATTATATTGAAGATCAATCTCAAGAAATTTTCTTGCAAAGAATGTATGCTATCATCATGAGTTTGCTCATTTTGTTCTAGAACTTCTTTTTAGCATATAAATTATATATTGTTTTCACTTATATCTTTTATTTAGATTTGCACTTGGAATAAGAAGAACGAGAAGCATGAGTCATATTGTTAACATCATCTTTGGAAAGTTCACTTACCTCACTTACCTCACAAACCTCTTCACTTGTGCTAGCCATGAGGTCAATGTGGCACTCTCCTTATTTTGAGATAGAATCACTAGAGGAGGAATCTTCCCAAGCTGCATGGGTAGAATATTTTCCCCTTCTTTCTTTCTTCTCCCTTTTCTTGAACTTGATCTCCATGTTGTAGTCCTCCTTCTTCTTGTGGCTGCTCTTGTGATGTTACTTCTTTTTTTTGGGACATTCATTTTTGTAATGTCCCTTTTGACCACATTCATGGCTCCTAGGAGTAGAGGAGGAAGAGGATTTACAGTAACGACACTGCCTTCCAGTAACCCCCAATTAAGGGAGACCAGGAGGTCAGAGCCATTATTCTAATTTCCGGATCAAGGTTCGACAAATAAACATTAATAATTATCAAACTTTACCAGACTATACTGAAAAGTTGTTATAAATAAAACTTTGCATACCTTTGAAAAAAAATTAGATTTCTAAACTTCTATCCACATATGAATTCTACTCTACTAATCCTCCTTGAACTTTAATTCATGTATTTCATAGTATGACATTTTACTGTTTGTCCTTTTTCGTTTCTATACCTAAAACACTGACAAACAAAACGTCGGTCAGCACAAAGCTGGTATGTGGGGGGAAACACTAAATGTCCAATTAATCATGACAACTTAGTGTAAAAAATTACAGTTTAACAAACAAATTTAAGTTTTAAATATAATTGCGCGATCCGTGCATACCCTATCCTCTACGATGTCCCTGTAGTGGACCTGGATGCTACCTTCCTTATGGTAGATCCCCATTATACCCCTCATGATCCCACCAAACAGGTGAATCAGTTTCTAGGGCTGAGTCACATGGCACTACCCATAGGTAGCCCACTCCTTAACTCATGGCGTGATATAGAGTCTCATGGCACTACATGTGGGTAGCCCAATTTCTAACTCATGATAGCCTAGACCTTACTCTAGGTTACCCTTTTTAGCATTTGCAAAGCCACAGAGGAGGATCTGGATCTAACCCAGTTATATATATATATATATATATATATATATATATATATATATATATATATATATATATATATATATATATAGAGAGAGAGTGATAATCATAGTCACTTTATAGTTGCATGAAATAAAAAGTCATTCAAGCAGTTTATTTCAAACAACTGATAAAATCATCGAGAACCATCGTGAAACTAAGGCGGTTAATCATAAACGTAACCACATACCTGTAACGGTAGTTTTTGGTGACAGAATCAATTAAGCAGGGAACCCTTACCAAGCAAGCAATGATGAACATAATCCAAATTTCTGCCTCCGTCCGATCAGTGCACCCTGGTCTGCGTCTTGATCAGACGTCTCTCGACGATCGCCCCCACTAAACCAGTTGCACATGCCCGGCTCCTAACGGTGGTCCGTTGGATCCTGATCCAACGCTCCGTATTGATCGTCACCTCCTCACCAGCTAAGTCAGGCGCGTTTTCCAGGGATCATCAGATCGCGCGTGAGTTCACCATGGACCTCGATCCATGGCTCCTGCTCGTCATCCTCCTCCCTTTTCTAACTCAAACACGGGTCGGCGCCACTGTTGGACTTCATCGGAGCAGGTTCAATTGAGAGAGAGGGAGGGTGGGAGGACCTAGGGATCTGTTGCCAAGGTTCGTGAGGGTGAGAGCAACCTCATGAGGGTCTATTTATAGGCTTTGGGGGTCTCTCTTAGGGTTCCTGATACTGCCGCTAAACTGATCTTCAGCCCAATTGGGCATTTCACGAAGACTCGACGAAAGGTCATCAACCCAGGGTCGATAACCTTCATCTCTCTCTCTCTCCCGAACATAATGGGACACTTCCCAGGAGTGCACATGCACTAAAACGATCGGATATTCAAGGGGAAAGTTCCCCTGTAACTCATCTATAGTCCACGTCCCATTGGGACTTTGACGATGAGCAGCGTCGGTTGGATCAAGATCCAACGACCAACCTTACACGCGCTCTACCAAAAAGAAAGAAAAGAATTTCCTTTTTCCCAATTAAATCCATATTTGAGGCTAACTTGAAAAAGCAATAACTCCCAAATTAGAACTCCTTTTTATCTCAAAATTTAAGGAAACCTTGTTTATACTTTTACTTTCATCCTACGAAAATTGGGATTATTATCTAAAGAAAATGATTCCATTTATTCAGTTGCAAGTTAACACTTATTTATTCATATTTTCCACATATTTTCTATTTCTTTTGACATTATATTACTATCATGAGTTCCTTGAACCCCAAGGAACCTTAATATCTTGAAATTCTATGTTGGAAAATATGCCTTAGCCTTTTATTCTTCTTTTATCTATTTTCTTATTTATTCCTTTATCCAATTGAATTCTTTTTTCATTTCTTTTTCTTTCAATTGGGCTTAATAGCCAATAAGGCCCATTAAGAAAACAAGGCACGAAATTCATTCAAATCAAACCATTAAATTAACCATGGATTTCATTTATCTTTAAAAGGAGACTGACAAATCTCATTACATGATTTAGAAAAATAGGGTTATAACATCCTCCCCTCCTTATAGGAATTTTGCCCTCAAAATTCAATAATCAAACAAACAAATTAGGACATGCCTTTTCCATGTCCGTCTTCACCTCCCATGTGGCTTCATCCTCTCCATGGTACTTCCAAAGAAGCTTTACCATCTCTATATTCTTATTTCTAATCTCTTTTACCTTGGTATCAAGAATTTGCACAGGTAACTCAGGATAAGTTAGCTTCCCTTGAAGCTCAATGGGTTCAATGCTCAACACATGGATCGGATCTTGCACATATCGCTTCAGATTGGACACGTGGAACACATCATGCATCATACTATATTGAGGGGGTAATGCCAAATAATATGCAGATTCACCAATCCGTTCTAACAATTCAAACGGACCCACGTATCGGGGACTCAACTTTCCCATGTGAAAACTACTAGAGGGGGGGTGAATAGAGTTTTATAGATAATTTAACAATTATTGAACTCAAGCAACCACAATGTAAATATTGGACAAGGAGACGCAAGGTTTAGAGTGGTTCCAACTATAGCAAATACTATAGCCGTCAATCCACTACCCGGTTGCTTACCCAACCGAGATTTGAAAAGAAATGTATTTTATTACCTCTTCAAGGAATTTACATAAAATACAATTTCTTTTCCTAAACCCTTCAAGCAGCCTTCACCTAGAAGTAATCGCCAACCTTGAAGCAGCCTTCCCTTGAAGTAGATGCACCAACTCCCGTTGCACCAGCCTTCTGAAGTAGCTTCCCTTGCGATAGCCTTCTTGAAGTAGCTTGAAGTCCCCTTCTCCACCTGAGAAGTCAACCCTCTCCAATCCGCAGCCTCCAACCCTAGGAGTAGCAAGGAGAGTACAAAAGATAAACAGGAACAAGAAAAGAAATGGAAATTACAACTTATCCTTTAAGCCCGAGGCTTGATATGCCTAGATCAAGCGTAAGATCTCCTAGCCAAGTATGTGAACTTGTAATTGCAGTGGATAGGAGAATCTAGCCTATAGGACACGAGATTGAGCTAAGGAGAATGTAGGCCAATGATCACAGTGCTCAAATTGCTTGCAAAAGATTGCTCAAGTATGCTCAAGTGTATTCTCAAGTGTAACAAGTGAATTCTAGTGTGCTATGGCTTGTCCTATTTATAGGAATGGCCTAAGTATGCTTAAGGACGTTCTAGACAACTTCTAGGGGTTTCTAAGTGCTTAACTAGCCGTTAGGTACAAAGTTGTTGCTTTAACAACGGCTAATTAATTTATTCTGCAGTTGCTGTCAGAGACCATCTCGGTCGAGGAATGGTCGACCGAGACACCTACTCGGTCGAAGTTTTGTCGACCGACAGGCTCTCTGGATTAACGTTCATTTGCAACTGCCAACTACTTTGTCTGTTGTGTCTAACGGCTACTTTGGATCTTTCTCGGTCGAGGAATTTGTCGACCGAGAGTGTCTCGGTCGAGGAGTTTGTCGACCGAGAATGATCCTGTTTCAAGATTTCAATTTAAGCATAAATTTTATGTGTGAGTGTGAAAAGGTGATCCTAATTAAATGGGATGACATGTCTAACTATGGTGTTTGGCTAGGGAAAATCTAACGCTTGATTTACATGCAATTCTAAGTACTTGTACATTATATATTTGTACAAGTTTTACAACATTGATTACATTGCATGAAAATATAACTAAGTAAGCTCTTGGATTTTCCCTTGCTACTTTGTCATCCTGCTTAGTCCTGCACACTCAAGTAGCTTGTTAGATTAATAAGAATGAAATGTTTGTCATCATCGAAACAAAGGTATTTTTAGATGTCCATTTAGCCAACAATCTCCCCGTTTTTGAAGATGACAAACATTTCCAATATGAATATAAAACATATGAATTTCATACCTTTAGATTGCCTTATGTATCTTTTCCTCTTGTTTATAAAATGTGTGCTTATTATTCCCAATGAATTATGGAACATGAAATCCAGTTCATTTGGGAATGTAGCAACTTTCACTGTAAAGCCAAGAGTATATTTATGAAACTCATTGATTGAGTTTTTCATAAATACTAAGTTATAGTTTTATATATCTCTCCCCCTTTGTCATTTCAAAAAGATAACCGTTTTAAGAAAAAACTCCCCCTTAATTAGATAACCTGTTTTGATAAAAACTCCCCCTTAATTAGATAACCGTTTTGATAAAAACTCCCCCTTAATTAGATATCTTGTCAAATCGAATGAAAAAAGATGTCCATTGAAAAGCCAGAATGAACCAAGTAAACGTATTTGTTTTAAGAACCGCAGATATCAAAGAAAACATCTTCCAAAGGAGTAATAAGCAATTGCTTCCTAATGTTATTAAATTGATCTAGTGGAAGTGGTTTTGTAAAAATATCAGCCAATTGATTTTCCGTATCAACATGATGAAGGGAAACATGATTCTTTGAGATGTGATCCCTTAAGAAGTGATGACGGATTTCAATGTGTTTTGCCCGGCTGTGTAAAATAGGATTGTGTGCTAAGTTTATGGCGCTCGTGTTGTCACAAAAAATAGGTGTAGATGAAAAATTAAAACCATAATCGCTTAATACTTGTTGTATATAAAGCACTTGAGCACAACAAGACCCGGCTGCCATATATTCAGCTTCAGTTGTGGATAGGGCAACCGTATTTTGTTTCTTGCTAAACCAAGATACTAAGGCTCTCCCTAATAAGAAACAACCTCCACTAGTGCTTTTGCGATCAAGTCGACAACCAGCATAATCAGCATCAGTATATGCTTTAAAATCCAAAGATTGTCCTTTTGGATACCATAAACCGAAACAAGTAGTACCAGCTAGATATCGAAGAATTCGTTTAACCGCTAAAAAATGAGATTGCATAGGTTGGGATTGAAATCGAGCACAAAGACCAACGGAAAACATAATGTCCGGTCTAGAAGCTGTTAAGTATAGCAAACTACCAATCATGGCTCTATATAAGGAATCATCAATAGGTTCCCCATTTTCATCCTTATCAATTTTGATAGAAGTAGCCATAGGAGTAGTAGCATGTTTGCATTGATCCATCCCAAAACGTTTTAAAAGTTCTTTAGTATATTTTTCTTGGCTTATGAAAATTCCTGCAGGTGTTTGCTTAATTTGAATGCCAAGAAAGAATGTTAGTTCACCCATGAGGCTCATTTCAAATTCTTTTTGCATAATGTCACTGAATTGTGCGCATAATGAATCATTAGAAGCTCCAAAAATAATGTCATCAACATATATTTGCACAACTAAGAAATCAGATGCATATGTTTTGAAGAATAAAGTAGAATCTGAATTTCCAATAGAAAAACCATTATCAAAAAGATATGTCTTGAGCCGTTCATACCAATTCCTAGGTGCTTGTTTTAGACCATAAAGTGCCTTTTTAAGTTTATAAACATGGTCACCTTTTTCTGGTATTTCAAAGCCAGGTGGTTGAGCAACATATACTTCTTCTTGTATGATGCCATTGAGAAATGCACTTTTGACGTCCATTTGATATAGCTTAATGTTTTTATGGGCAGCAATAGCTAGTAACATCCTAATAGCTTCAAGTCTAGCTACGGGTGCATATGTTTCATCAAAATCTATTCCTTCTTGTTGATTATATCCTTGTGCTACTAATCGATCTTTATTCCTTATGACCTCTCCTGCCTCATTGAGCTTATTCCTAAAAACCCATTTAGTTCCTATGATAGTTTTGTCTTGTGGTTTAGGAACTAAATCCCATACATCATTTTTAGTGAATTGATTTAACTCCTCTTGCATGGCTATTATCCAGTAATCATCCTTAAGAGCTTCAGATACCTTCTTAGGTTCAATGATAGAAACGAAAGCCATGTTTGCAACATCTTTGAAGGAAGACCGAGTTTTGAGTTTATCATTTGGATCTCCTATAATTAGTTCTTGGGGATGATCCTTGATAAGCCTAGGTGTGGGTTGTGGTTCAACTTGGGGATCGGATATAGGAGTTTTCTCACAATCATTGGAAATAGTTATATTGTCGAATTGATTAGTGAGATCAATGATATCTAGATTTTCAGATTTCGATTCTTCATGAAAAGAAACATGAATGGATTCCTCAACTTTTCTAGAGATAGTGTTATATACTCTAAAGGCTTTGCTAGAAGTGGAATATCCCAAGAAGAATGCTTTGTGTGATTTAGAATCAAACTTGTCTCTATCATCTTTGGTATTTAAAATGTAACACGTGGAGCCAAAAGTATGAAAGTAGTCAACTCTAGGTTTCTTAGAGTGTAATATTTCATATGGAGTTTTCTTCAAATGAGAATGAACAGTTACTCTATTAAGCACATAACAAGCAGTGTTTACAGCTTCAGCCCAAAAGGTTTTAGGTGTATTGTGTTCAAGCATCATGGTCCTAGCCATTTCCTGTAGAGATCGATTTTTCTGTTCAACTATACCATTTTGTTGTGGGGTACATGGAGCAGAAAAATTATGAGTATACCCTTGAGATGTACAAAAGGTCTCAAATGTATGATTCTCAAATTCACCACCATGATCACTTCTAATGGTACATATTTTATGTTGTAAAAGATTTTCAATCTTGGAACAAAATTGCATAAAGACATGAATAGTATCATCCTTAGTTGCAATAAAATGTACCCATGTATATCTACTATAATCATCAACAATAACAAAACAGTATCGTTTACCACCAATAGATTGTGTCCTCATTGGTCCAAATAAGTCCATATGAATTAATTCTAAGGATCTACTGGTGCTAAGTACATGTTTTGATTTAAAAGAGGTTTTGGTTTGCTTTCCCATTGTGCAGGGTTCACAGTTTTCAACTTGATCAAAAGACAAAGCAGGTAATCCACGAACAAGATCATATTTCACTAACTTTTTAATAGCATGTGAACTAGCATGTCCTAGCTTTTTATGCTATAGTTGTAAGGTATTTTCATTTGCAAGCAAGCATTTTCCTACTACTGATTTCATAGAGTTTGGTTTAAGGATATAAAGATTTCCAACTCTATTTCCTTCATAAACGACATTTGTAGTGTTTTCTATCAATAGTTTGCAGCAGGTTTTGTTAAATAACACATCATAACCACTATCACATAGTTGACTTACACTTATTAGATTATGATGCAATCCATCAACAAGTAGAACATTTTTAATTTCGAGATTTGTTCCAACATTACCTATTCCAACGATTTTGCCCTTACCATTGTCTCCAAAGGTGACCGTTCCACTTTTCTTTTCTTCAAAAGTTTGAAATGCGTCCTTGTTCCCGGTCATGTGTTTGGAACAGCCACTGTCAACTACCCATTCCTGCATTAGAGTGTAGATTTTGGTACCCATGTGATGGTCCGATATGGTTAGAAACCTTTTAAGTGCTTATGTATATAAAAGTTCTGATACAGAAAACCAGTCGGTCGACAATTGTTCGACCGAAATTTGTCTCGGTCGACAATTTGTCGATCGAGCAGGTTACTGTATCACAAGCAAAAACACAGAAAATTTCTCGGTTGACCAATTTTCGACCGAAATAGGTGCTGTAAATTTTTGATTTGTTAAAGACATCCAGTCAGTCGACAATACTTCGACCGACCCAGAGCTCAGTCAACAATACTTCGACCGACAGAGTTACTGTTTCAGAAATTGCAGAAAAATGATAACAATAAGCATAGCACCTTTTGTTGAGATAAGACAATATAAATAGCAAAATTAAGCATTTGGGCATATATCAACTACATTTCATTCTTCTAAGTTTGGGGTTTTGGGATCCAAACTAAATCGGACTCCTTAGTCTTGTAGGGGCATGAAAAACAATAATGTCCAAGACGTAAGCAGAAATTACAAGTAATAGAGTCAATTTCATTTCTCTTTCTAGTCATTGTGTTCTTGGGTACAAACATAGTTTGGGTCTTTTTGGGTTGGTTTTTCTTTGGCACATATCCCAAACCTTTTCTTCCATTGAAAACATTACCAACTTTCAATATGTTATCAAGAATATCTTTTCTTCTTAACTTATGAAGTTCTCTTTGTAACGTAGCAATGTCATTCATCTTCTTATGTATATCTTTTCTTGCTTGGTCTAAATCAGAAAACAATGAATCCTTTTCTTTTACAATATTATCATAGTCCGAATGGTTGCACAAGATAGGTTGAGTTTGATAATCTTGTAGTTTAGCTAGCAAATCAGTCTTTTCTTTTGATAGAAGATCAACATTGGTTTCAAAATTGAGTAGCTTTCTAGTGCAATCATCTAAAGATGTTTTTAAAGATACATTTTCAAGATCAATGTTGTTCTTTTCACAAGAAAGTTCATCTAATTTAGCAATGAGCTCATTATTTGATTTTATGGCTTTCTTTAGTTTCTTCTTGGCATCAACATACTTATCATGAGTTTCTTGTAAACTAGTAATTAACTCTTCTTTAGGAAGATCAACAAGGCTTACCTCTTGAGAATCTTCATTTTCTTCTCTTGCCATTAGACATTCCACCTCTTCTCCGCTTTCACTGTCACTTGACTCATCCCAGGCAGCTTTATAGGCTTTTTCTTCTTTCTTCTTATGTGAGCTTTTCTTTCCCTTCTTTGCTTTGGGGCATTCATTTTTGAAATGCCCTTTCTTCCCACATTCAAAGCACCTGGGAGTAGAGGAACTAGAAATTTTGTTAGATTTAAACCTTTTGTACTTCTTACCGTTGACGATTAAGGCTTCTTCTTCTTCTTCACTTGACTCCTCACTTTCTTGTGTGACAACTCTTGAGGCTTTGAGAGCCACATCCTTCTTCTTCGCACTTTGGTGTTCACGTTCTCTTCTTTCTTCCTCTTCTAGATCTGCTTCATGAGCTTCTAAATTACCAATGAGTTGTTCCATTTTGAGGCGAGTGAGGTCGTTTGCTTCTGCAATGGCTGTCACCTTTGGCTTGTACTTTGGAGGAAGTGATCGAAGAATTTTTGATACTTGATCTTCCTCAGGAACAGGTTTTCCTAAGGCACTTAAACCATTAACAATAGTAGAGAATTTTGAATACATTTCACTAATAGTTTCATTAGGATCCATACGAAAATGTTCAAGCTTTGTTTTAAGCAGGCTAATTTTGGAATTTTTAACTTGGGCTGTACCCTCATAAGTGATAGACAATCTATTCCAAATATCATACGCTGTATCACAATTTGAAATTCTATTAAATTCTCCTACAGAAATAGAACAATATAAAATGCTTACGGCTTTTGCGTTCATTTGGGCTTGTTTTACCGTGTTTGCATCCCATTCCGCAAAGTCATTTTGAGGGAATTGATAAGGAGTAGATACCATTCTCCATAGATCCCAGTTGACGCCTTGGAAGTAAAACTGCATCCTTCTTTTCCAGTATTGGTAGTTTGTTCCATCGAACGCCGGTGGCCTAGCAACAAGAGTCCCTTCAATGTTGAGGTTGTTGAGCATTCCATCACCCATTTCTTCAAGACCTTGTTAGGGTTCCTTGAAGCCTCGCTCTGATACCAATTGAAAACTACTAGAGGGGGGGGTGAATAGAGTTTTATAGATAATTTAACAATTATTGAACTCAAGCAACCACAATGTAAATATTGGACAAGGAGACGCAAGGTTTAGAGTGGTTCCAACTATAGCAAATACTATAGCCGTCAATCCACTACCTGGTTGCTTACCCAACCGGGATTTGAAAAGAAATTTATTTTATTACCTCTTCAAGGAATTTACATAAAATACAATTTCTTTTCCTAAACCCTTCAAGCAGCCTTCACCTAGAAGTAATCGCCAACCTTGAAGCAGCCTTCCCTTGAAGTAGATGCACCAACTCCCGTTGCACCAGCCTTCTGAAGTAGCTTCCCTTGCGATAGCCTTCTTGAAGTAGCTTGAAGTCCCCTTCTCCACCTGAGAAGTCAACCCTCTCCAATCCGCAACCTCCAACCCTAGGAGTAGCAAGGAGAGTACAAAAGATAAACAGGAACAAGAAAAGAAATGGAAATTACAACTTATCCTTTAAGCCCGAGGCTTGATATGCCTAGATCAAGCGTAAGATCTCCTAGCCAAGTATGTGAACTTGTAATTGTAGTGGATAGGAGAATCTAGCCTATAGGACACGAGATTGAGCTAAGGAGAATGTAGGCCAATGATCACAGTGCTCAAATTGCTTGCAAAAGATTGCTCAAGTATGCTCAAGTGTATTCTCAAGTGTAACAAGTGAATTCTAGTGTCCTATGGCTTGTCCTATTTATAGGAATGGCCTAAGTATGCTTAAGGACGTTCTAGACAACTTCTAGGGGTTTCTAAGTGCTTAACTAGTCGTTAGGTACAAAGTTGTTGCTTTAACAACGGCTAATTAATTTATTCTGCAGTTGCTGTCAGAGACCATCTCGGTCGAGGAATGGTCGACCGAGACACCTACTCGGTCGAAGTTTTGTCGACCGACAGGCTCTCTGGATTAACGTTCATTTGCAACTGCCAACTACTTTGTCTGTTGTGTCTAACGGCTACTTTGGATCTTTCTCGGTCGAGGAATTTGTCGACCGAGAGTGTCTCGGTCGAGGAGTTTGTCGACCGAGAATGATCCTGTTTCAAGATTTCAATTTAAGCATTAATTATATGTGTGAGTGTGCAAAGGTGATCCTAATTAAATGGGATGACATGTCTAACTATGGTGTTTGGCTAGGGAAAATGTAACGCTTGATTTACATGCAATTCTAAGTACTTGTACATTATATATTTGTACAAGTTTTACAACATTGATTACATTGCATGAAAATATAACTAAGTAAGCTCTTGGATTTTCCCTTGCTACTTTGTCATCCTGCTTAGTCCTGCACACTCAAGTAGCTTGTTAGATTAATAAGAATGAAATGTTTGTCATCATCGAAACAAAGGGATTTTTAGATGTCCATTTAGCCAACACCATGTTCTTAGCTATATCTCGGAGCGGTCAGATTTTCAGAAAAACATGTTCTCCCACAGCGAAATGCACATCAGTCTGCTTCGCATCAACATATGACTTTTGTCGATCCTGGGCTCTCTTTAGCCTTTGCCTGATCAAAGCGAATTTATCAGCATACACTTGGAGTTCATCTGACCTCAATAAGGTCCTTTCACCAACATCATCCTAGTGAAGTGGTGACTGACACGGTCTCCCATATATGGCTTCATACGGCGGCATCCCAATACTGGCTTGGTAACTATTGTTGTAGGAAAACTCAGCTAATGGTAAGTACTGCTCCCATGATCCACACCAATCGAGCACACAAGCTCTCAGTAGATCCTCTAGGGTGTGTATTGTCCTTTCTGACTTACCATCTTTCTGGGAATGATAAGTGGTACTGAACTTCAACCTTGTACCTAGTTCCTCTTGAACCTACTTCCACAGTTTGGAAGTAAACTTTGGGTCTCTATCAGAGATGATAGAACCGGGTACGCCATGCAAACGCACTATCTCTCTGATATACAACTCAACTAAATTTGACACCTTGGCAGTGGTCTTCAGGGCAAGGAAGTGTGCTGACTTGGTAAGGCGGTCTACCATAACCCATATCACATCATGACATTTCTTAGTCCAAGGTAGACCCACCACAAAATCCATGGTGATTTGCTCCCATTTCCATTCTGGAATCTCTATAGACTGTAACAGTCCACTGGGTCATTGGTGTTCAGCCTTCACCATTTGGCACGTAAGACAGCTGGCCACATATGCCGCAATATCTCTCTTCATTCCTGGCCACCATAAAAACCTCTGCATGTCCTTAAACATCTTAGTAGTTCCCGGGTGCACCGTGTACTTAGAACCATGAGCCTCTTGTAGGATATGTTCCTTCAACGGAGAGTCATTTGGGACTCATATACGATTCTCAAATCTAATCCCTCCATCTATTCCCAAAGAAAGACGGGTCTGAGGCTTCTTCATCAAGCCTTTCATCTTGTCAAGTTCTCCACTGGCCAACTGTGTTGCTACAATCTCACTCAACAACTCTGACTGTATCTGGATGTTGGCCAAACGGACTCGATCATCAAACGGTTGGAGAGACCATTCTACCAGCTCTTCTAAATTCTTCCACTGACTAGACAAAACAGCTGCACACATGAGCTATTTCTAACTCAAAGCATCTACTACGACATTCTCCTTTCCTAGATGATAGGTGATGGTGAAGTCATAATCCTTAATATACTCCATCCATCATCACTGTCGTAGGTTCAGGTCTTTCTATATCAGGAGGTACTTCAGGCTCTTATGGTCAGTGAGGATCTCAAAAGTAGCATCGTATAGGTAATGCCACCAAATCTTCAATGCATGGATGATAGCAGCTAGCTCTAAGTCATGTGTTAGGTAATTCACCTCGTTGGGCTTGATTTGTCGAGAGGCATATGCAACCACATGTCAATTATTTTCTAACACATAGCCAAGTCCCATCTTTGATGCATCAGTGAAAATCATGAATACCTCATTGTCTGATGGTAGAGTCAAAACTGGTGCAGTGGTCAGCTTCTCCTTCAGCTCCTGAAAATGAGCTTCACACACATCGGACCATACAAACTTCACATCTTTCCGAGTCAACATGGTCAAAGGCAGGGCGGTTTTTTAGAAATACTTGATGAAACGTCGATAGTATCTTGCTAACCCCACGAATCTTTGGATCTCAGAGGGGTTCTTCGGTGCAGGCCAGTCTCGTACTGCCAATACTTTAGCTGGATCTACAGTGATCGTTCCTCCTGAGATGATGTGTCTGAGGAACATGACTCAGTCTATCCAAAACTCACATTTAGAGAATTTCCCATAAAACTTCTGCTTTCTCAAGATATCAAGGACTTTACTTAGGTGGTCTCAGTGTTGATCTAAGTCATCTAAATCAACTAGTATGCCATCTATGAATACTATGACAAATGAGTCAAGGAAGGGTTGGAACACACTATTCATAAGGTTCATGAAAACACTGGGTGCATTAGACAGCCCAAAAGGCATAACCACAAACTCATAGTGGCCATAACGGGTTCAAAAGGCTATTTTCAGGATATCCTCACTCTTGACTCTCAACTGGTGGTAACCCGATCTCAAGTCAATCTTGGAAAAGACTTGAGCTGACTTCAACTGGTCAAACAAGTCATTTATCTAAGGTAAAGGGTATTTGTTCTTAATGGTAGCCTGGTTGATCATCCGATAGTCTATGCACATTCGGAGTGAACCATCCTTTTTCTTTACAAAAAGAACTGGTGCTCCCCATGGTGATGTGCTAGGGTGGATAAAACCCTTATCTAGCAAATCCTACAATTGTTTCTTCAACTCAAGCAACTCCGCAGGGGCCATTCTATAAGGTGCTTGTGAAATAGGGCTTGTCCCAGGAGCTAGCTCTATGGAAAAATCTACCTCTCTCTCGGGAGGAATCCCATGTAGATCATTAGGAAAAACATCTACATAGCTCCTAACTACCTCTATTTCCTCTAAGGGTTGCACCCTGGGTTGTGGCTCGGTGACTACTACCAAAAAAGCTCGACAACCTTTACTCATCATCTACTCTGCTTTCAAGGCTGACACATACAGGTCGGTGGTGGCATCCTTTCTACCTCTAATGACAAAAGGTGGGTGACCTGGTTTCTTAATGATCACTTTCTTCTCCCTACAATCAATATTGGCCCTTTAAGTATAAAGCCAATCCATACCAATGATTACATCAAAGTCATTCATATCAAGAAGGATAAAGTCTGTAGGAAACTCATGATCTCGGTATCTCACAGGTATCACCAAAGTTTTCAAAAGAGATGTAAATATCTGACCACTCGAGGTTGTAACATCTAAGACATACCCTAAATCCTTGATATCCAAACAAAGCATAGTTGCAAGATTTCTCAAAATGAAAGTATTAGTAGATCCAGAGTCAAACAAAGCTTTTACATTATGTCCCATGACTTCAAGCATGCCTACATTGTTTTTCATCATGCAATAGACCATTACATTCTTAACTTTAAAACATAGAGGAAAAACTCTCAGGGTTATTACTCTCGATCAACCGATTAGAATTAGCTTGAGCTTCCTCATTATCAATGGAAAACACCTGAGCTTGTCTTCTCTCTCCAACAGGTGGGGCTGCATCTATAGGTGGAGCTGCCACAGGTGGAGCTGCTACTGGTGGGGATGCTACCTGTCCTGGTCTTCTTAGATTTGGCATAGGGCAAATAGACTGTAGGTGTCCTTCTTGATGGCACTAAAAACATGTCTTCTTCTTGTAGCGGCACTCACCGGCATGCCCCTTTCCATAGGTGTGGCAAAGCGGTCGGTTGTTCTCTTGATGGGATTTCCCTTTTACTCCCTATCTTCCTTTAGCATGATGACGCCGTGGACCTTTCTTGTGGTTGTTCTTTTGACCCTGAGTTCCTTCAGTGAAACCCAAATACCCCTTGGGTGGAAACTAGGTAGGCATCACAGTCCTCTCCATGTCTAAAGCAATGTTATAAGCTTTAGTGAAGGTTTAGGGTTTACTTGCCATCACATGGGGCTTGATGGGAGGGTGAAGATGCTCTATGAAGTGATCTACCCTTCTTTTCTCATCCATCATATGCCTGAAATGCTCTAGAATTCAAAACTTGCGCCCAAAGTCTGCCACTGAAGAGTTTCCTTGAGTCATGTTGGTGAACTCCCTTTCCCTTTCCTTCTTAGTTGAGATAGGGATGAATTTGGCATTGAAGATCGTCTTGAAGTCAGCCCATGCCATGGGTTCTCAATCAAGTCTCGGCCTATGATGTGGGTCTCCCACCATATCTTGGCTGCTCCTTCCAAGAGATGAGCAGCAAAGAGGACCTTCTTGCTCAGTTGTACCTCAAGCATGCAGAATCCATTCTCAACTACAAGCAGCCAAGCTTCCGCCTTGTCGACTACCTCATATTTGTCTTCTCCCTATAACTTCTCAATGTTTAGCTTGATGAAGTCCAAGATGGTGGCTCCCAGTCGAGGACGTACAGGAAGAGGCTCGCCATTTTCACCTCTAGCAAAGTCTCGAAGGGCCAAAGTACTAATGGCTTCAGTCAGTTTCTTCTGTTGTTCCATCCACAAAGCAGCAGGGGTGTCGATCATCATTGTTGGTTCGAGACCACCAGCTTGATCTTCTTCCATTCAGGCCACCTCCTCGTACTCGTGTTGCTCCCCGTACCCTTATTCTTCTTCTTGATCAAGGTTGTTGAAGGGTATCGGGTCAAGGTTAGGGACCTCATGAGTGGTTTCTTCAGGTCTCTTCCTCTTCTTAGAGGATTCACCATCATGGTTCCTCTTTCTCTTCTCTGAAGACCCCTTTCCCTTGCGGGGAGGCCAACCACTCCTAGTTGGGTTCTCAGTGCCCTCGGGAATAGCAACAGTCTTTGTACAAGCCATCTACATAAGCATAACAAACAAACCTTTAGTTTATATTTAAACTCATTATACTTATGTCAATGATGTCTCATTATGTATCTTTTATTAATTTGATGGAGGATTCCTTAATCCTTAACTTACTTACCCATACCACATGAGGGTGGGGAAGAGAGAGAAAAACCCTCAACCTTAAAATCCTTAATAGAATGTGTGATGAGAAGGGATGAAAAAGATGAGAGAGTCCTACATGTATCTTATTTTGAATCATACCCTAAGACTTTGGCCATGAAGTCACACGGATCCGGGAGTCCTCATATTCCGACAAGCGGTGTGGAGGAAAATATTACCATCCCCCGGTTGTGATCCTTTTCTAGACACCTCGGTCTTTTGGATAAGCCGCTAATAACTCCCTTGGGTTCTATAGAGTTTGTAAAACTTAATAATTATTAATGGTTAAGTGAGGAACCTTGGCTCTAATACCATTTGTAACACCTGGGCCCACTGCCCTAGGCTCTAGTAGAGTTTCAGGAATGACGACTGGCCCCATAGACCACCACTAGCCTTAACTGCGTGCTTTTTCCTCACTCACGTGCAAGGTGGGGTCAACTTCCCGACTGGTCACCCATCCTAGTACTACTCCAAGCTGAGCATGCTTAACTATGGAGTTCTTTAGTGATGGGCTCCCAGAAAAGGAGGTGCACCTTGGTTATATGGGTAGTCCAATCATTCCTTTTAAGATCATGTTATCCAAGGCCTCAAATCCTGGGATGTTACAATCTCCCCCACTTAGACTCTTGACGTCCTCGTCAAGGCTCAACTATATCGTCTCATAATCTTTTCCCCATTTCAATGTAGACCCAAATGACCCACGTACACCCAGCTCCCAACCATGGTTACCAACGCAAGGGTGGCTCCATCAACTCGGATAGCCCTTTCCAACATGCCTGGACACTACCAGCACATCGGTAGCTCCATCAACTCAGATAGCCCTTTCCAACATGCGTGGACCGCACGGCTCAAAGATTGGCATGCCACAGACCCATGTGGGCCCCACCTACTGGAGGGGAATTGGCTCAGATACCAAATGTAATGACCCCGCCTTCTAGTAACCCCCAATTAAGGGAGACAGGAGGTCAGAGCCGTTATTCCAATTTCCGGATCAAGGTTCGACAAATAAACATTAATAATTATCAAACTTTACCAGACTATACTGAAAAGTTGTAATAAATAAAACTTTGCATACCTTTGAAAAAATTTGGATTTCTAAACTTCTATCCACATATGAATTCTAATCTACTAATCCTCCTTGAACTTTAATTCATGTATTTCATAGTATGATGTTTTACTGTTTGTCCTTTTTTATTTCTGTACCTAAAACACCGACAAACAAAACATTGGTCAGCACAAAGCTGGTATGTGGGGAAAAATAGTAAATGTGCAATTAATCATGACAACTTAGTGCAAACAATTACAGTTTAACAAACAACTTTACATTTTAAATATAATTGCGCAATCCATGCATACCCTATCCTATGTGTTGTCCCTGCAGTGGACCTGGATTCTACCTTCATTATGGTAGATCCCCATTATACCCCTCATGATCCCACCTAACATGTGAATCATTTTCTAGGGCTGAGTCACATGGCACTACCCATAGGTAGCCCACTCCTTAACTCATGGCGTGCTATAGAGTCTCATGGAACTACATGTGGGTAGCCCAATTTCTAACTCATGATAGCCAAGACCTTACTCTAGGTTACCCTTTTTAGCATTTGTAAAGCCACAGAGGAGGATCCGAATCTAACCCAGTTATATATATATTTAGAGTGACAATCATAGTCACTTTATAGTTGCATGAAATAAAAAGTCATTCAACCAATTTATCTCAAACAACTGATAAAATCCTCAAGAACCATCATGAAACTAAGGCAGTTAATCATAAACGTAACCACATACATGTAACGGTAGTTTTTGGTGACAGAATCAATTAAGTAGGGAAACCCAACCAACCAAGCAATGATGAATAGAAATCCAAATTTCCTCTACTGTTCGATCAGTGCGCCCCTGGTCCATGTCTTGATCGGACGTCTCTCGCCGATCGCCCCCACTAAACCAGTTGCACGCGCCCGACTCCTAACGGTGGTCCGTTGGATCCTGATCCAACGCTCCACGTTGATTGTCCCCTCCTCACGAGCTAAGTCATGCACGTTGTCCAGGGATTGTCAGATCACGCGTGGGTTCACCGTGGACCTCGATCCCACAACTCCTGCTCATCATCCTCCTCCCTTTTCTAACTCAAACACGCGGCAACGCCACTGCTGGACTTCATCGGAGCAGGTTCAATTGAGAGAGAGGGAGGGTGCGAGGACCTAGGGATCTGTCGCCAAGGTTCGTAAGGGTGAGAGCAACCTCATGACGGTCTATGTATAGGCTATGGGGGTCTCTATTAGGGTTCCTGATCCCACCACTAAACTGACCTTTAGCACAATTGGGCGTTTCATGAAGACTTGACGAAAGGTCATCAACCTAGGGTCGATAACCTTTGTCTCTCTCTCCTGAACACAATGGGACACTTCCCAGGAGTGCACATGCACTGAAACGATCAAATATTCAAGGGGAAAGTTCCCCTGTAACTCATCCACATTTTTCATCCCATTGGGACTTTGATGATGAGCAACGTCGGTTGGATCAAGATCCAACGGCCAACCTTACACGTACTCAGCCAAAAAGAAAGGAAAGAATTTCCTTTTTCCCAATTAAATCCATATTTGAGGCTAACTTGAAAAAGCAATAACTCCCAAATAATAACTCTTTTTTATCTCAAAATTTAAGGAAACCTCGTTTATGCTTTTATCTTTCATCCTGTAAAAATAGGGATTATTATCTAAAGAAAATGATTTCTCTTCTTCAGTTGCAAGTTAACACTTATTTATTCATATTTTCCACATATTTTCTATTTCTTCCCCATTTTATTATTATCCTGAGTTCCTTGAACCCCAAGGAACCTTAATATCTCAAAATTCTATGTTGGAAAATATTCCTTAGCCTTTTATTCTTCTTTTATCTATTTTCTTATTTATTCCTTTATCCAATTGAATTCCTTTTTCATTTCTTTTTCTTTCAATTGGGCTTTATAGCCAATAAGGCCCATTAAGAAAACAAGGCACGAAATTCATTCAAATCAAACCATTAAATCAACCATGGATTTCATTTATCTTTTAAAAGGAGATTTACAAATCTCATTACACGATTTAGAAAAATGGGGTTATAACATTTACCCTTGAAGTACTTTCCCTTTGAGTAATGGGCTTCAAGGTCACTAGGGGAGTCATCATCACTTGAAGGTGGAGAATCTTGGCAAGAAATTTGTAGTTGTTGCACTATGACTTCAACTTGATATTTGAAGGTTGAATCCTTCATCTTCTTGGATTCTTTCTCTTGTAGATTGTCTTCTTCTTCTGTCTTGTCAAATCTTACTTCAAAATGTTGGAAATTACCTATGAGCACTTCAATAGGAAGATTGCTAAGAGACTTTGTTTCTTCAATGGTGGTCACCTTTGTTTCCCACCTCTTGGGGAGAGTTCTATGGGTCTTTATTTGGATCTTTCCTTAGTCCATAGGATGACCTAGAGAAGCAAGACCATTCACAATTATGTTGAGTCTTGCATACATTCCAGCAACTATTTCCTTCCTCCCCACCTTGAAGTTCTCAAGAAGACCATTAAGCATATACACGTTGGACTCTTTGACTTGCTTTGTGCCTTCACAGGTAATGCAAAGCTTGTAGCAAATATCATAGATCCGATCCCAAGTGGAAATCCAATTGAACTCAGTATGAGTGAGGGCAGAATAGATGATGCTAATGGATTTAACATTAAGTTGAGCTTTCTTTAAGGTAGCTTCACTCCATGTAGCAACATATCCCTCCAATTCTTTGTATGGAAAGACAACAACCTTCCACATGTCATAGCTCATGCCTTGGATGTAGAATGTCCTTCTCCTCTTCCAATATAGGAAGTTTGTGCCATTAAAGGTGGGTTGATACATGGATAAGATACCCTCCATGTTGAGAGATCCCAATAGATTTTCACCCATCTTCTCATCTCACATGATTACTTATTTAGAGAAGACCAAGTTGTGACACTAATTGGGTCTATGGGCTCTATAAGGTGGGGGTGAACAGATCTAAAAGCACTTACATAAAACACCTTAGACATCCAAGATATTTATGAAAATGCATTACTATGTTAATATGCAAGGGAGAGAAAAACTTAAGAAACAACACAAAAAGGCTAAGATGTATAGTGGTTCCAACCTCTCAAAATGGAGATGTATGTCCACTACCCAGAGGGGTCAATCTCTAGGATTTTGAACCACGTCACACTTCTTATATTTCATTATAAGAGTTACAAGATATAGGACACCCTCTCATGGGTACCTAGTCTTTCCTCAGAGGACAAGGGAGCCAATAATCTACAAAGGATCTACCTATAATACCAAGAGTCATCTACCTTTTCAAGGACTTATATACTCTTGCAAGTAGCCTCTTTCCTTGCCTACTCTTTCAAAAAGTCTTCCTCCTTCAACGAATTACCCACTCTTAACTTAGATCTTCATCCTTCTTCTTCACCTTCACTAAGGAGAAAATTTCACCATTTTGCTAGAGAAGGGTTGGGGAAATGAATGGAGAGCTTCACAAGATGTACATTGGAGCAACTCTCTTACAAGGATCCTAACTCACTCAATTGTATGTAGATTAGTAGATAAGTTTGACGGAAATTAGGGGATTTTGGAGGTAAAATCACTCAATTATAACTATGGAGCATAGAAGGCAAACTTGGAATGAACTTCAAAGACCCCTATATATAGTTGAGGGTCCCTACTAGCCAGTAGAAACACTTAGGAACAAATTATAGACATTTGGGGTGTTTTAACATTTTTTTTTTCATTTTGCAACACTCCAATGGCTAGAAACACTTTTCTACATTTCACTGTACAATGTTGTTGTCTAAGTTACCTTTTCGGAAACTTGACCGGTGACACTATACGGCAAAACAATTTGAAGATGTTGATCAAATTTATCCTGGATGAAACTCGGCTTACAATTTTAATCTATTTTGATAGTGTAGAGTGTTGAACAAGTGGTCACTAAGACAAATTCGGACGACGTTGGGAATTATCAAGAGTCATATAGCCTATCGGTTGAGTTGTCACCAGGACAAATGACAATGCAACCGGTAATGACTTTTAATAATTTACCCAAAATGCTTAAATATTTGAATTAAGTGCTTTTGATTTTTGTAAGCTTATTTACAAGTGATAGATTCATTACAAATTATTGACAACATGATTCTAATAGAGACATAGCCTATTCCACAAAACATCCATTTTCATTGATTTGACTTGTTTTCTAGAAAGCTAGCGCTTGCTAAATTCATCTTTTTCATGTATCTAATACCTAAAATTGATCTCGAATAGACATATTAGATATGCATGAATGGAATGGTTAAGTCATCATCAAAATATGGACAATGTATAGTTTTTAGGCCAACAAAAGATTCATTTCTTCAAAGATCAAGATCAACACAATTTGTATCATGCAATTGTACTCCTTAACCATGATTATATCTTCAATTATCTAATGAACTAGGTTATAGACATAATTATTTCATCTTAGTGTTTTTTTGTCATTTGAGAAATTACAATGATTTTTAGAAAGATCCTCAATTTTAGAAGTTATGTGTATTTTACTTCAACACAAGAACACAAATGTGATCTTAAATTATGAAATTTACATCTTTTTCATCAAGACATGGCATGATGTCTCCCTCTTTTTTAAATTATATGGACCAACCTGCTAGGTTCCTTGATGGGTAACATCCCAACAATGATTTATGCAATCACAAATCAATTTATAGCCTAAATAAAGACTCATGTTCAATGTCATTTTACCTTATTAAAACTCACGTTTTGTTTCTAGTCATTAAAGAAAAGTATTCCACTTATCATCAAACATAATTCTTTCTTCATCATATATTCCCTCATCTATGTGAATGTCATTATTTTATCAAAATCCATCATTTAAGCATGAACAAACTATTTTGTTTTATATATATAAAAAATCTAAATCATATTCTTGACATCATACACTAACACAAATGTGCTCCTACTTCCCACAAAAAATTGAACATTCTCAATTCTCTAAGTTGAAGCTTATCCCCTTCATACAACAATGTCCCCCACCCCCTTTTATTATTATAAGTTTTGAAGACTTTTTACATAACTCCTATCTTTATTACCAAACTCCAGACGCCTATAGTATGTCACTCTTATAAAACCATACATATTGCATGTAGTCTTAAAATGTTGTCAATATGTGTCACAACCCACCCAACAACAAAGGTTGATGATATAATGCATTGGTCTTTATTTAGAACATGAAATCTATCTATTCACCTCACCTTACATGGCATACATCTCTTATTGAATTTTAGATATCAAATGTCTTGGGTGCCTTGATGAATATTGTTCCATGAGCACTTTTCTCATTGCTTTCTTCAAGTCAAAAAAAAAATATCCTCACATAAGAAGCACATTTTCCTTTTTCTCTTGAACCAAATATACATTTGAAGTAAATTATGACATAATTTACATCAGATGATTTATTTCCTTATTTTAGGAACCATGACAAATGATACCTACTCGCCATATTCATCGGTGTGATGTCACCAGTTGCATTGACCTTTCTTGAAACATGATGTTTTACTTTAAAAAAACAATGACATTAATTTTGTGGGAAAATTGTTAATCATTATTTCAGTAAAGAAATGAATCTTTCCAATATGATTTGACTCCCATATTATTGACAAGATATAAACACTTGCCTTGATTTGTATCTAAAATTCTTCTTGTAGAAGTTAACTAGAACCTTTCCCTCTTGACCTTCACACTCCCATAGTAGTAATAGATGAGCTTTCACATGGTTACAAGTCTCACTTAACCCTATATATGTATCCAATTGGAAAAACCTTCCTTTGTCAATTCTCCTTAATATCTTGTTCTTACCTTTCGTGATCTCTATATGGTTAGAAAACAAATGATTCTAACAATCCTTTCCCCTCCATTATTTCCCTATTTATAGACCCTTCACGAACACCATATTAGAGAGAAACTAGCAGTGATGGGGTTAATGATGTTACTGAGGTAGAGATAAATTAGTAGTTAGTTGGATTAGTGGGTGTTCGTTCACCAAAGAATTAGAGACCAACTACCCAGTAGTAGAGTGTCCCTTCACTTAAGAAATAGATACTAACCACCCATAGTGGGGTTCATAGGTTTCTCTTTACCTAACGAGTAGATATTAACTATCCTTAGTGGGTATCTCTTTACCCAGGTACTAGATACTAAAGACCCTTAGTGGGGGAAGTTTCTATCTCTTCATAACTAACTAGGATGGTAGTTTGGGATCTGGAAACCATTTGTCTTAAATATTCCACATTCCAACAACCATCAGATTGGAACTAATTTAATTAAAGGCAAATGAAATATATTACATGGACCAAATAGAAAATAGACATATACATCTTTCTAACATCTCTCATTTACCAATGTAGCAACTTTATGATTCAACTATAAACTATAAGTATGCACTATGGTGTTGAATATGTGAATTTTTGAAATCTAGTTGAATAAGGTGAATGGATCATGGCGGTTGTAAGTCATAAGTGATGACGTTTCTTCCATGTATCACATATTTAATAAAACTTAATATTACTTTGTTAGATAAATACTTCAGTGTCATTTCTTTAATGCCTTTTAAAGGAAAAATATGTATAGTCACACCAATATGTACATGTGTACAAATTATTATGGACAAGAAAATATACTTAAATATAAATTCTTTTGAATTCAAAAGTTCCATTACATCATGAGAATCATGTATATACATAAATATATGTATATCACATTACTTTACGATAATAAGGACCACTCTATGATTTCCATTCATATAAAATGGTCTATGAATATTTTTGGAGGAAATGCCTTCGTTAACAAATCTGATATGATCAAATCAGTAGTGATACAAAACATTAACATTATGTTTTTGTGTTTCTAATTTAGAAGATAAATGTTTGAGTGTATAAATTTTTCATGAGTGACTATCATTCTTTGTGAAGAAGACTTATCAAATAATTCTCAATTTATTAGATATATTGTTAACAATATCAAACCCTAAGATAAATTTCTCTGTCCAGAATGTGAGGAGAATGGTCTCAAATCCTATCAAAAATTCGTCCATTTTGGTGGAATTTGCAACAATATATTGGTTTTCACTCCTCTAATGAATTTCTCCCCTAATTAATGTAAATGTGTATCTAAATGTATATTCCCTTATATCCATGCATCCACTGTAATTTGAACCTAAATAGCTAATAAATTATAAACCATCAAGTAATTTATATGTGAGCACATATTTATGAGTTTCTTGTAAGTATCTAAGCACTTTCTTTGTAGTCTTCCATATGTCTAGTCCAGTGTTACTTTGATATCAACCTAACATGCAAGAGACAAACCGGATATTAGGCTCAATATATGTTTGAGCATACATCAGAGTTCCAACCATCAAATCTTAGGAGACTATTTTCATTTGTTGATGTTCCATATCATTATGAGGACAATTTGTTTCACTAAATGTGTCCCCTTTCTGAACTGGAACTATTTATGAATAGCACATTTTCATAATAAACCTCTCCATAATTATATTTACACATCCCATTTAAGAAAATGTCAACAATTTGTGCGGTCTACCACATAACATTACTATTCCCATTACAAAGGATTTCTCGCACGTATCCTTCGTCTCAAAATTTTGTAAGAGAAATTTCTTTCATTCTATAGAAAACCATCAACATTTACAAAAAGGAGGTTATCATCAACATACAAGACCAAATTAGTAAAACTTCTCCCAAAATATTCAAGTAGATTCACAGAGAAATAATGTTTTCTAAGAAATAATATAAGGAAATGGTATTATTAATATCATTGTCGGGAGGCTTGTTTTAGTGTATATATATTGAATTGTTTAATTTACATATCATGCCTTCTTATTCTATTGCCAATAACCTTTGAGGTTGATCCCATATATACTACATCTTATGGTCACCATTACAAAGGCAAACTATTGATCCAATGTTGAAGCTCTAAATCATAATGGGCATCCACAACTATAATAATTCTTAGAAATATATTTTTGTAAGATCTGAGAAATATCTTTTTATAGTCAATACCATCCTTACGAGTGTAACATATGGGAAAAGTCTAACCTTATATATTTTGATGTTATCCTTAGAGTTCTTCTTGGTCTTGAAGTCCCATTTACAACCAACACATGATCTTTTTTATCAATTCGATTAATTCCTAGACATTGTAGTCATTGATTGATTCCAACTCTTCTTTCATGACCTTAAATTATTCATCATATTTGTCACATTCATGGCATGTTGAAAGACATTGGTTCGTCATGAATGTTTAGGACTCATTCATGTTCAAGTGAGTAGATCACATAGTCATAAAAAATTACTAGTCACTTATGTCTTGTAGATTGGCATAATACTATTAATAATTAGCATCTATTCTATGTTCATTTGTGACTTGATCATCATTAGGGGATTCAATATTTATGATCTATTGTGGGATTAGAGAGTTAATTAGTTTTTTAGTGATGTCGTGAGACTATTTTTTATGGGAACCTCAGGAGGTTCTACTCATCATCCTGCCCTCCGTTTACAACCAGTAAATCAGAGGAGGTTTTTAATACATGGCTTATATTATTACTAAGCTCTCTTCTATCGAGTACTTCCTTAGGTAAAAGATGGATTCGGACTTCGGAAGGTCTTAACCACGTTGTTGGACTTGACCTTCCATTAAATGTCCTTTTTGCCAACCAGTCTGCTACTCTATTGAGCTCTCTTCATTCATAAATGAGTGACCAGCTTGGGTTACTTTTAAAATAGTTGTTGAATCTTCCATATCCACCTAGCATACTTCAGATTCTTGGAAATCTCCTCTTTTGTCATGATCATGGATGCTTTGCAATTGGAGCTGAAGACGACGGCCTCATTCATAAGATCCATTGCGAATGGAATGGTTGTAAACTTTGCTTCCGCTGGACTCTGAACAGTAGACACCTTTGAGTGTCCTACCCGAGAGCCCATGGCATCTCTGACTACCACTGCGCATGCACAATTTTTTCTCTTGAACGTTGCATCTACACTCACTTTTAACCTTCTTGGTTTTGGCCTGATCCATCCTCCTTGGACATCGACTTCCTCTCTGTACCTTCTCACATCCCATGCAATTTTAGTCATTCGGACATCCCGTTTGATATAGCTCACAATATGGCTAACCTCATGCCTTATCCCCTCAAAAAAATTCTCATTCCGACATTTCCATATATACCCGCAACTGGCCGCAAGCCTTCGGAAACAGTTTTGTATGCTCTCCACCAATCTTCAAGTTTCTTCTAACCCATGTCAGAGCATCTATCTCTCCCATGAAGCTTGATAGTAACCTCTGATCTAGTATTTGCGGCCAGATCTCCTTGACTATAGCACAATCTCAGAGTGCATGGATAAGAATCTCAACTTCTGCTCCACACCTACTGCAGGTGCTATCATGTGTCATTTTTCAGGTCATTCTTCTACGGTTTGTTAAAAGGGCATTATAACTTAGCAGCCAGCCAACCATCTTGATTCTAGCAGGCAATTTGACCTCCCAGATATTATTCCACTCGCCTTCTACAATCCCTTTCTTGTCTGCACTGAGTTTGTTCGAAGCCGATTTCAATGTGTATGCGCCCGAAACTGTATATGATGCCAATCTCGGATGTCATTTGGAGCTTCTTGTACATGTTTCATCACATACTGTGATCTTCGTTATTACCTCCTCCAAGAGCCAGATGTTCAGGAACTCAACGTCCCAATTACCTTCTTGGTTGATCAAACTCTAAACTACCAGGTCGTTAAGTTCTGCAGGAATGTCTTGTATACATAGTGGTCGCAGCACCCCAACTCCTTTGACCCTTTTATCATCCCAGACCATAGTATTCTTTCCATTCAGCACTTCCTTATGCACTTTCTCCATCATGAAGGATTTTCCTTTTAAGCATCGTAGAACTTAAACGTGAGTAGTGATTATTTGATCCATTCACATAGCTCTTGAATCTTTCCAACACTGCATTACTCCATAGACTGTTCCTATTACAGCATACATTCCAGGCATTATTCAAGATAAGTGCATGGTTCCGATCCTGCATTGCATTCAGTCCCAGTCCTCGCTTCATCTTACAACTGACGACCTTGTCTCATGACACCAGGGAAATAGGTCGAGATTTCCTACCTTCCCCCAGATAAAACTGTGGATTGTGTTATCAACTGCATCACAAACTTTAAGGGGGATAGTAGTTGTCAACATAACAAACATAGAAATTGTCTATTAGTATGTATGCCCAGAGAGCCAATCATATGATGATTGTAATGACATAATGAGTAAATGATTTGATTATTAATAATACTCAAGCTTCTAATTTATTTTGTTTTATTCAGTTATGAGATAACGAACTAACATAATAAATGTCTAGAGGACTATATTACTCGATAACGTATGTCTTAAGTACATGACTTGAAGAATGAGAACATACGAATGTTAAGAGTATACATTCACATAATGTCCCTAGTCGTATGTTATTGTGGAAGGTTGATAGACAACAATAACACATAAAGACTAGAGTGTATGTTGGTTGATGACTGAATGTCATTAGTCATGATATGGCAACATCAAACAAAGTACACAAATACAAGTTAGAGAACATTGTATTAGTTAGACTCACCATGAGAGTAATATATAAAAACTATTATTATGGTGGTCATTGTTAGCTCTCATAGTGATGGTGGTGATTGTGATTCTTAGACTTGAAGTCACTACACTCATCAAATATCTATCGGTATGCTTTGGCATTATCAAATATAATCCTAAATAAGGATTACCGTAAAGGGGATGACTGGGTGACTATGACACGTGTGGACTGACTGTGAGTGATGTAGACGGGATTTGCCCCTCTTATGGGAGTATGATATCCTAGGCCACTTGAGTTAGCGAGACTGATAAATGTATGACCATATATGTATAAGTCAATATGTGATATTGAGCTTACACATATCTCATACAGTCTACTATAGCAAGAAACATAGATTGAGTATTAAAAAGGACGACAAATCTATGACTCGAGTTCAATTTGGATATCAGAGACAACAAAATTATACAAACACTGCAACACCAAGCACATATTGTAGGTTGAAGTTGGCCCCAACTTTCTATTTATTTGGGTATCAATGATGTGTGACTAGGCACCACTCTTTGTTGTAATTGGTTAGGGACATTCACTGGACCTATTGGGTCACACACATAGGAGATGACTTATAAGACGAGTTTGATCTTGAATGATGGTTGGGTTGATTACTAAAGAGTTTAGGTATTCAATTCATGCAACAAATCAACTGAATGGACTCCCACCCGATCGACTCATGTGATGAAATGATCAGTTGAAGTTCTACAAGAATTGGGCGTCGGGTTGATTGGATATTGTATTGGGTGAGTTCTGTATGAACTGGGTGCCAACCAACCAATTCACTGGGTGAGTCAATTAGCTGGTGGTTGTGAGATGATTGTCTCGCTCTGCAAGACGAGAAGTTCATGATGTAATTCGATTGTATCAAGGATGAGTATTGACGTCATGTCGAGCATTAATTGGAATAGAATTTCTAAATACAAACTGATCGTCTCACTTGTGAACCATCCGGTTTGGTTGTCAACTGACCGGTTTGGGACTCACAAGTTGCAAACATTCATGATCTTACAGTCCCTTCCACTCCCGCACTGTCTGGGAACCCAAACCCAAACCCCTCCTATAAATAGAGTTTATTGGGGGCTTCCCAACACACACAATTGAGAATTAGTTACTCTGACAATTATTGTTCTCTCTGGTTGTGGTAACCAAGAGAGCCCAAGCAAGTCCTACCTAGGATAGCGAGGGAGAGAACAACTCAGAATCATTGTGAGAGAGCATATTTGTGACTAGTACACCAATGGGAGGGAAAACTCCTTCCTGTCCTTCCTAGAAGGATGACAGGAGTTCTAGGTGGTCCATGTGGACTTCTCTAGAGGTGAGGTTGCCTTTGCCTATTGCTAAGGAGGACAACTTCAGCCAGCAGTATGTGGCAACATGATTTGTTGCAGACGGTGACGTTTGAGATTGATATTTGTAGAGGAACTGCAGATGAGTCCCAGTGTAACCAGAGACAGTTGTGCATCCATAACGATGAGAAGTATGTCAATGGACTTGCTCGAGGGCCATGTATATCCTCAAAATCATCCTTTCCATTATATTGTTGTTGACGTGATTTGTTGGTTTATGGGGAATATAGCAATAATTTTTTATTATTTTTGCTACCTGTTATGTTGCCCTATTTCCCTATAGTGGTATCATATCTATGTCAATCTATTATATTTTGTAATATATGATATGTTTGGATATTGGTTTTATCATTTAATCATTGCATGTGGTGTGAATAATTTCTTATGCAATGAAATACCACGATAATCTCAAACTTATATATATATATATATATATATATATATATAATATGAATGATATATATGCAATTTACATGCATTGCCCTAAAGGTGAGTTTTGATGGTGGATGTGTAGCATGATTATGGCCAATAACCCCTATTATTTGTGCATCGTTGTGTGGTTGGTTAATCTTTCTATCTTGGTCTGCGTATTGATCCTCTATCTTATCTTCCCAATGTAAAGGTAATTCATTCCTACCCTTGCTCCCCTAGAATGTAACTTGAGTTTTTTCTATAATCATGTAATAGTAAGATAGTTTACTTTCCTATTATGATGAAGAAAAAAGAATGTCCTAACGATGCCAACTGACCATCATGGAGATGAGCTGACCTAATGGAGGACCAGAAGGATGATATGAACCGACCAGATGGTAGACCCAACCAATCGACTAGAGGAGCCAGCAGATGATGGACAGAATAACCAGACAACCGTTGAGATGACCAAAGACTATCCAGTAGACAATCAGATCGGTTAAAAGGTTGTATCGATCAACTTAGATTGGTAAGTATAGATCTTCATCAACAATAGGCTTCTGCATGTGATGTAGACCTAGGTTGTGGTAATTCCTTATGACTCCAAACAATTATATTAAGTTATCCATAGCCATCATTTTTTGTTTATTATATGTTTTTTTTGTGGGACATAGCTTGTATATAATACATATTATATATGTGGTGATCAGATAAAGTATATGTATTTATAAATAAAAACCCCTCAAATAAAATATTAAGTCTAAGATATTTTCATTAGAAACATACATGAAAAGCTTGATCAACCAATTGTAGGTTACTCCCTCACGTGTGTACCGTTTATCTGGTGTAAGTGTGATGATAGATATGTAGGTTCTGCCTCCGCAGGGTGTATTTCTATTGTGTTGGCTATCAGATCAGGCTTAAATTGGTGATTCTTAAAGCGTCTAAGCCCAGAGGGATACAGATGATTATGGTAAATATTTGTGTATATCATATATACAAGAGTTGCATTAGATGCAATTGGAAAGAGTTTCCTTCATTAATAATTGATTATGGATGTGGGTGTATTGGTTGGGTGATAGTTGAATTGTTTTGGATCATAGATCACTAGAAGGTTGTACACTACAATATTTTGAATTGAAATCTAAGGGTTATCAATTTAAATAAAATAGTGGGATCTATAATAACTGATGACCTAGTTACTATCGTCAAAAAAATTCAAATCAAAAAGTTTTAGACAAAATGTAAATATTCTCTTGTAGAATCAAATGATGAACAAATGTGTATTGTGATCATTCCTTAGGAAGGACAAACTTTATGGGACAAATTTCCATGACTATTTTTGGACTTTGAGAAGGGTTTCAAATGAAGAGTGCAAGCTCTATGTCCTTGACAAACTAGTGCCAAAAATACCTGCTCCTAATGTGCCTATGGAAAAGGTGGATGCTTACTAGAAGCATGCCAACGATGCTTTGGAAATAAAGTACATTATGCTTAGGTGCATGAACTATGAGTTTCATAAGGAGTGCGAGGACTTGGGTATTCTAGAGATCGTAACACATCTTAACAAAGTGAACCTAGGGCTTACAAATATAGAAAGGGATGATATCATAAAGACTCTACTTGAGTCTAAGTTGACAGATGGAACTTTAGTAGAAGAATATGTTCTCAATATGATTGGACATGTGTATCATCTTGAAGAACTGAGATCAAAGTGTTGGCCATGAATATGATTCTAAAGACATTGCCAGAATTATATAGCCACTTTATTACATCCTATCACATGAATAATATGGCCAGACCGATGTTAGATTTGCTTGGTATGTTGATACATACCGAAGAAAAAATAAAGGAAGACAAATCCATGATGATGATTAGTGGAGATGTGTCCAAGGATAAAAGTAAGGCCGAGCAAAGTTCAGAGGCTAAGCCCAAGTCCAAATCTTCAGCACTCTAGATGAGGAGAAAGAAAAGTATAAGAGGAACTTATCCTTTGTACTTGAAGGCATTTAGGAAGAAGATGATTGGGATGATGATCTCCACTTCAAGTATATACATTATTGAGATAAGTCTATCTACTTATTCATCATGGGTACTAGATACCAAATGTAGATCTCACATATGTTTGAATATGTAGGATCTGAAAGGAATTAGGCCTTTGGGAAAATGTGAGGTGGAACTGTGAAAACATTATTTTTGTATCTTATATGGACAAGGATGCATTTGAATTTCATATTAAAAATGGTTTATGATCTATTTATAAAGATTGGATCTTTTATGGCAGTGCCCCAATGTCTTATGGTCTTTATTTGCTAGATCTAAAGACAAATGTAAATAACATAAATACTAAAAGACTAAAACTCAATGACTTAAATAAAACATACCTTTCACATTGTCAGCTAGGGAACATAATGAGAATCGCATATATAGACTCCAAAAATATGGGTATCTGGACTCTTTTGATTTTGAATCAATAGAGACATGTGATTCTTGTTTATTGGGAAAGATGGCAAAGACTCGTTTCACTGGTAACAATGAAAGGACTACTTATCTATTAGGACTCATACATACTAATGTATGTGGACATTTTAGAACAACCACTATAGGTCGGTATGAGTACTTCATTACCTTCACCGATTACTTCTAAAGGTATGTCTATGTTGGGATAAAGAGAGGAATTCTCTCCCCCTCTCCCACGCCCGTGACGGAGGCCGAACGTCCGGGAGGGTGGAGGTATGGCTATGTTTATTTAATAAAAAACTCTCAACAGGTTCAAGGAGTTTGTGAATGAAGTACAAAACCAACTTGGTAAAAGTATTAAGGCACTTTGTTCTATTTGAGGTGGAGAATATTTTATCCAAGAGTTGGAGGACCTTCTTAAAGCCCATGGGATCATATCCTAGTGGACTCTACCTAGAACACCTCACAATGATGGTGTATCAAAAAGAAGGAATTGCATGTTACAAGATATGGTGTGATAAGTGATGAGTTTAGATGAGCTTTCGAATACCTTCTGGGGTATGCTCTAGAAACCACCGTGTATACACTAAACCAAGTACGATACAAATCAGTTCAAAAGACACCACATGAGAATTTTTTTGGGAAGCACCACAACGGGTCTGTTATGAGGATTTGGGAATGTGAATTAGCTTATGTTAGAAAAATGTTTTCTAAATAGCTTGACCCTAAATCTGATAAATGTTACTTTGATAGATATCCTAAGGAGAAAAGAGGATATTACTTTTATTCCCTATCTGACAGCAAAGTGTTTGTTGCCAGAGATTTTGTATTCCTTGAAAAGGAATTTATCCAAAGGAATCAGTGGGAGGAAAGTGGAACTAGAAGAGGTTCGAGACCAACAAGAAAGCATTGAACTAATAGATGTATAAGAGGAAGAAAGATAATTGCAAAGTTTCGTGGAGACTCAAATTACTCAAGTAACACAGCTACTTCACAAATCTAGTAGGACACGCCTTGAACCTGAAAGATTTGGATGTCTTGTGACTCAAGATGGCAGTGAATTGGTCATAGATGATGAGCTAATAACCTATCTAGATGCTACTGAGGGACTAGAGTTTGAGAAATGGCTTGAGGCCATGAGATGTGAGATGGAATCCATGTATGCCAACAAGGTATGGACCTTGGTGGATCCACCTGAAGGGGTAAACCCTATAGGGTGCAAGTGGGCCTTCAAAAGGAAGACTGACATGGATGGAAATGTTCAAACCTATAAGGAAAGATTGGTTACAAAGGGTTTTAGACAACTTCAAGGTGTTGACTATGATGAAACCTTTTCTCTAGGGGCCATGGTTAAGTCCATCAGGATTATGTTTACCATTGCAAGTCATCATGACTATGCAATTTTGTAGATGGATGTTAAAATGGCATTCTTAACTGGAATCTTCTTGAGGATGTGTATATGACATAGTCTGAAGGTTTTATAAATCCAAAGGATTCAAATAAGTTTATAAATTGGAAATGTGAATATATGGATTGAAGCAAGCATCTCGGAGCTGGAATCTTCATTTTGATGAGATAGTCAAGGAGTTTTTCGTTGTTCAAAATCAAGATAAACGTTATGTGTACAAGAAGGTTAGTGGGAGCATAGTGGCATTCCTCATATTGTATGTAGATGACATACTATTAATGGGGAATGACATCCCTTCTTTATAAAAGGTAAAGACATGGCTTGGAAATACATTTTATATGAATGACTTGGGAGAAGAATTCTACATCTTGGGGATTAATATCTATAGAGATAGATCTAAAAGGCTTCTTGGACTAAGTCAAGGCACATACATTGACAAAGAGTTGAAGTAGTTCAACATGAAGAGCTCAAAGAGAGGAAACCTACCCATGCTACATGGATTTACGATCTCTAAAACTCAAAGTCTCAGTTGTTGTGAAGAAAGGGAGTGCATGATTTGATTCCATATGCCTCAGCAATTGGATCAATCATGTATTCCATGTTGTGTACCCTTCTTGGCATCTCGTATGCCTTGAGCATGATGAGCAGATATCAGTCATATCTAGGTAATGCTCACTGGACAGTTGTGAATAACAACCTCAAGTACTTGAGAAGGACTAAGGATCAGTTCTTAGTTTATGGTAGAGAGGAAGAGTTGGTGGTAGAGGGCTACACTGATGCAAGATTCCAGAGATAAAGATGATTATATATCACAATCAAGATTAATGTTTTGTCTAAATTACAGATCTGTAAGTTGGAAGAATTTCAAGAAATATATAGTTGTTAATTCTACAACATAGGTTGAGTATACTACTGCATCGAATGCAACAAAGTAGGTTGTATGCATCAAGAAGTTCATTTTCTAAACTTGGGGCCGTTCCAATCATCATTGATGCAACTGAGCTAAATTGTGACAACAATGGAGCTATTTCATAAGCTAAGGAACCCATATCACATCAGCGCTCAAAGCATATACAAAGATGATTCCATCTCAAATGAGAAATCATACAAAGAGATGTAAAGATTTGCAAAGTATAAAATGAGAACATTGTTGTTGATCCCCTGTCAAAGGCACTTTCACAGTGGAAGCATGATGAACATGTTAGATCACTTGGAATATGATTTGTAGTTGATTGGATCTAAGTGCAAGTGGGAGTATGTTGGTATGTCTATCTAGAGAGCCAATCATATGATGATTATAATGGAATAATGTGTGAGGACCTGTTACACTAAACGAGATTACTCAAAACATAAAACGCAATCAATCACCAATTAACCACATACCCAAAAATATGGGTAAATTAAAACCGATTTCAATGTTAGCACCTACTCAGAAAAATTTGCATAAGAGCCCAACATCTTTCTTTTATCCATACTATGACAAGAATTTGATACCAATTGTTCTATCCCCTAAGCCACAACATATATACACAGGATAAAAATATTTGTATATGCCACACAAATAAGCATTAACATGCTAACAAAATTCTGATTCGTTTGAAACACCATATACAAAGTTTTCTTGCTCGGACCTGAGAATACAGGGATGACTCTAGGACACACTAGACATCTAATCAACTTTCTCATAGATTCATTACTATAGCTCCTCTTTGCTGTCATAGTTTTTTTTTCGTCACTTTGGATTACCTAAAAAAATGTGGCGAACCACAAGGGTGAGACCCATGTCCCAACAAGAGATATAACCTCCAACAACATTTATTGATTCTAACATTTTTAGGTAATGAGATAGTTTAAGTAGTTTAATCATATATAACAAATAATCGTAGTAGTATTGATGATTAACAAAATATATAAAGGAGTAGTTAATAACTATCTTCATTAGCCAGAGTATTTTGATATCCCTATTAACAATATAAGGAGTCTAGCAACATGAGCATCTCAAACATCATGAATAAATCTAGTATCATATACATAGCTAACAACATCAGCATGTCTAACAGGTTGAACATATCAACATCATAAGAAGAGCTAACAACATAAGCACAACTATCTGGATAAGCATGATTAGTAGTATATGCATCTCTAGTTATAAAGGCATGGCTAGCATGATAAACATAACTAACAACATGAGACAACAAACATCATGATTATAATCAATAGTAGCAGCATAGTTATCAACAAAAGTATAGCTATTGTATGTACGCATCTATAATCTTAAGCATATCCACAACCTAAGTATATCTACTATGTCTTAATTGCACTAAGCATCATCTTTATGTAATGATAACAAATAAGGGTTATCATCCAATGTGAAACGTCATGTATAACCCTAAAACAATATGCTACACGGCTGCATCACATCTTTTATTATGCCTTGGGGAGTTTGAGTCATACCACTCAAAGTCCAATTGACCACCACTTGGTCACAATCAGTTCCATATAGGATCGAGGAAGAGTCGGACTCCAAGATCATCTCCATACTTGGTCAGTATGAGTCTGCGCCATGGTGACATATAGTCAAACTACATAACAGCGACATATAGTCATGTAACTAGCCCACCTTGGTATAGGTCACGGTGCTAGCATCTAGGGTATTCAAACCCAATCACTGAGGTACAACCGCAGTTGTCCTCTAATCACATTATGTTATAATCACTGAGACCCGACCAAAGTCATTCTCAAAATGTGGGCTAGCTATGAGTGCAGCCATCCTCACGAAACACTTGGTGTTAGGATGACAAGCAACCCACATACTCAATAGTATGCACTTTGAGTTTCCCTTAGGAATACTCATTTCACCATCCAACATGTTTTGACACTAAAGATGGTTCTATGGTACAGGACACTACATGATTAGAGTTTCACTTGATTAGTTATCTCCAATGAGTGAATTAAGGTTGCATCAAACAAATGTACATACAAACTCTAATTCACATCTAGAAAGCATATAAGTATCACAACTTCAAAAGTTATAAAATGTGTAAGACACAATTTCTCATCTCATCATCACATGGTACTATTCACTTTTCATTCATGAGACTACAGTATCCATCATACTATCACAAGATATAAATCATTTTCATAATAACACAGGGTATCAACCCTTATCAACACAAGAGGATTACACCTCATTCAGGTCTCAACCATGCCCTAGGGTCATTAAGACCATCATACTATTCCCTGTAAGATCATCATTATCTTGTCATGCCTTATAACAAGGCTCAACAACATCAATTACATATAATACACCAGATCAACACAATATTGCAATAATGAGCTAGGAGATATTCATAAACAATCATAGCAGGGTTATATTAACATTAAGAACATTCATTTAATACATCAACATGCAAGGAATCTATATATGATTAACCCTCATCATATTCATAATGCACATGTTTAGCATAAGAAAGTATCAACCATGTGGCTATGATTACCACCAATTAACACATTGAGGTTATGATCATATTAAGGAGGTTATTTCACCATCATGCCATCATATAAGAAGTTTAAATGTGAATACTCATCTTTATCTATTTGCGTTAGAGTTAGGCTCAACAAGATAAATTATATTAATGTTACTAATTATCACTCATACCCAAACCCTAACTCACAACATCCCCATTGGATCATGGATGCATAAGGTGAAGCATCACCATCACAATCCATACTATTCTCAAGTATGAACCCACACATAAATCAAGGTGTAACCATCGGGTTATAGCATACTAGCGTTTCAACAACAATAAGAGAGTAGTTCATGATTGTATTAATCATTCAAAGACTATTCATACACAATTACCATCGTTTAGTTATATTAAAACTAGGTATAACAAGCTATACCTCATCAGGGTTACATATAAACACAATATGGTTATCATCCCTTCTATTCATATGAATGAATAGGTAAGACTACCTTATTAAGGGTATCCCTCCATTTGTTCCATCATCATTCAACCCATATCACCATACCACAATGTCACCCAGAACCACTAGATGTTTAAAAGGTAAGACATTGGTTGTTTACATAAGTAAACACCTTGAATATATCATCTTTGATGTTATTGAGTTGTGATCTATAAAAGACACCATTTAACTATAGACATCCTATGGTGAACAACAATAAGGGTTCTGATGAGAGTAGGGTAAAACCCACAATCGTCTGTTCATTTAAAACAAGCCATCCATTGTCAACAAGTAAGCTCCTTAAGTTGAACATATAAAGGAAACTATCTAAATCACATTATTAGGACCAACATATTACATTATCCATCATTCCACTTTATTGAAGGAATAAACCTTATATCTTGACCATTGGGTCAAGTTCATATGTTAAAACCATCAATTACAGTATAGGTCCGACCATTGCATCAAGTGACCCAAGAAACCATTGGTCTACGGAATAATTGATGCTACAACTATATGATTAACTCACCATATGTTTTGGAGACCTGATCCACTATCATTAGTGACCATTAAGTCACCATAGGTTGTTAGATCAGCATTATATTCATTAATCAACATCAAATATCAAACTTATATCACCATTGATTGATAGCATCATTAGGGTACTTAGTTGTTAATCACTAGGCTTCTAATTTGGACAAAAAATTACCTAAGGGGTGGAAGTCAGTTGAAACCCTTGGCACCACCATCAATTGTCATGAAGACAACACCATAGGGTTGTTGCAATGGTACCATCATCAGATCACATGTTTATGGAAGAAATCAGCTTAAAACCCTAAAATCGACCATTGGTTGATAGGAGCTTAGCACCATAGGTTGTCAAACCAACCTGATCCAAGGCATATAATACCTTAGGAATAAAGTACACATGATCACAGGTTCATTTGTAACTAAAATCAGAATAGGGAACATTATAAAAATCGAAATCCATGTCAAGCATAGCTTTTTAGGACATGGATCATCATTTTCAAGCAAGAACATGAGCTAGCAAGCTTATGGTAAGCAATACACATGGAGAAATTTATAAAAATTGCCTATAATTAAAAGATAAACTCCCAAACATAAGGAAACATGAGTAGGTAGGGAAGGAAATCCAAGCATAAGTTGTGAACTCGTCCATATATCACCTTTCTTCATCAAATGAGTAAACCCTAAGCAGAAGGAGCAAGAGAGGTAGGATTTTAGAGCATTAGAGAAATTTCTACCATGGACCAGTAAGTTTCCAAGCTGGAGAAAGGTAGAAGGAAGGATATAAAAGAAATAAATGGAGGGAAGAAGGGGATTCTTACTCTTTTAGGTCAAGATCACTAGAAGGAAGCTTTTAAAACCCTAAAAGGAAGTCAATTGCAACCCTAGATTCTTTTTATAAGAAGATCCCCTCTTTCTTCTTCCTTGGATAGGAAATTCACAGAAGAACAGAGGGAGAACGAGGTTCATAAAAGTAGGGAAGTGGTGGAGAAAAAATGGCTTGTTTTGGTGCTTAGGAATAAGTATATGAAACTTTACGATAAAGAAAAACAAAAGGTTGAAGTTCTAGTATATTTCCACGTGTCCATGGCCTTAAAGTAATAAGAATATACAAGAACACACACAAGCAGATCCCCCACCATCCATAGAGACATGTGTATCCCTCGTTTCTTGAATTTACAAGAAAAACAAAAAATTCATTAGTTGATAGCTACTAAAGGTTGCTCATCCATGAAGGGGTAAACCCTAAAATACCCTTGGAGAAAGCACCTTCAAACTAAGGATAAAATAGGTTCCCCATTGATCCAAAAGCTCAAGAATGATGATATAATATCTAAGGAACATAATCAAAGTGATAAATTGCAAAGAAAACCTCTCAATTGGGTAAATTGCAGAAAAGTCCACAATGTGCATAACTTGCTCAAACAGTGTCCAAATTGGACCAAATTTGAAAATTAAGATTATCTTATGTTTTCAAAGAATATCAAAAGGTTATATTAGGTTTATAAGAATTTAATCATGATAATTAAGATTATTCAACTCATTAAGCAAGTTAGGGGCCTTACAACTATAAACCCCTAACAGGGATTTCGCCCCTGAGATCCAAGGTAAACAAAGATGGCTACTTCCTTTGCACCTCATCCTATTACCTACACATGGTTACTTGCATATCATGGTGATGTCACATCATGCATACATATCTCATCTTGTCTCAGCAAAAAAAACCCCACATAAGAAGACATTTGCAAATATGGAACATAGAAACTTGTTGTGCCACATGTATAAATCTAATAGTAACTTTCAACTTTAAATTCTAGAAATCATCCTAAAATTATATCTATTATATCAACAAACCACATATCCTTGACAGTGGCCTTGCCCAGCTATCACTAGACCATACATAACATTATAGAGTTACTTTTGTTTTTCCTTCCAAACAACATTTATTGGATCATCATCATTTCACTCTCTCTCTCTATGGGAGAGGAATACTAGGAATTTTCATCTAATAAACATCTTCAACCGTCACATATTTCTCATACTGTTGATACATCTTGGACACTATGATTCATTACCTTGGTATCCACCTCATGTGCTATAAGGAACTCACATCATTATCTCATCCTTTTTCACCAACTTAACAAATATCAAGAAATATAAGAGGAGTCTTCCTAATTTTTGGAAGGCTCAAAAGAAAACTCATCACAAACTTTATGATCTTGGAACCATAGTCCAAGCAACCTTATGCTATAATAAGATATCCACCCTCATGTTTGTAGCAAATTCACACGTACCATGTGGTAATGATCCACTTGAAAGTTGTTCCCTAGTAAGGAAATCCACAAAGGGAAACACACTTCCCATACTATAGCAACATTGTTCAAGAGTCAGTAGCAAAAAGGTAACCAATTCTATTTTCATTATGCGAGTTACAGTTTCTTATGTATCATTTTACCCTTTTCATTTTGGGTTCCTTGCCATTAGCATAGGAATCATCATGATTAACATATCTCATTACTCCTTCCGTGTTGACTATTTATCACACTTGGGTATGTTATCTTACTTTATTATGTTTTTCAACCACTTATCAATAGGTAAATCATCATAGTACACATTTTCTTAATTAAACATGGATCATCTGCCTTAATTTCTTTCACATGTTATGCTGATTTTACATTAACACTTTCTTACACACATAGGTTGGTCTGAGATTAACTCAGGTTCCACCTTATTCCTTTGCCATTGTTCCCATTTATCTTCTCATTTTGTACTTGTGATAACAGTTCTTTCCATCTTATGTGGATTTCATACCTTGATTCACTTTATAAGCATAGACTTATTTGTCTTTTACTTTATTATCTTCTTGAATCACATCTTCAAGAACTCTTCTTTTTCTAATTTGTATTCGGATTTAGATTTCATGGTGTTCTATCTTTCTCTTATAGTTACCAAACATTCATGTTTTGATAGATTATGATGAAATTCTCATCTTCTTTAAGGTAGGATTGAGATATTTATACCATGATTTCTAATTCATTATGATCTTTAGATTGTCTCAAATGACTACTTGATCAGAGTAATCAGAAATGTAAAAAAAATGTAAGAGTTCCATACTTACCTTTCTTCAATAATTGAATACCTGGCCAGGGCACCCAAATACAGAGATTAGGCCGTATGCACCATATTTTTATGTTATATTCCTAATTTTGACATCATCCTAGTCCTAAGTCCTAGTGTCCCTATAGACTCAGTGAACCTAAAGCTCTGATACCAACTTGTGAGAACCTGTTACACTAAACGAGATTACTCAAAACATAAAACACAATCAATCACCAATTAACCACATACCCAAAAATATGGATAAATTAATACTTATTTCAATGTCTGCACCTGCTCAAAAACATTTGCATAAGTGCCCAACATCTTCCTTTTATCCATACTATGACAAGAATTTGATACAAATTGTTCTATCACCTAAGCCACAACATATATACACATGATAACAATATTTGTATATGCCACACAAATAAGCATTAACATGCTAACAAAATTCTGATTCGTTTGAAACACCATATACAAAGTTTTCTTGCTCAGACCTGAGAGTACAGGGATGACTCTAGGACACACTAGACATCTAATCAACTTTCTCGTAGATTCATTACTATAGCTCCTCTTTGCTGTCACAGTTTTGTTTTTGTCACTTTCGATTACCTAAAAAAATGTGGCGAACCACAAGGGTGAGACCCACGTCCCAACAAGAGATCTAACCTCCAACAATGTTTATTGATTCCAACATTTTTAGGTAATGAGATAGTTTAAGAAGTTTAATCATATATAACAAATAATCTCAATACCATTGATGATTAACAAAATATATAAAGGAGCAGTTAATAACAATATTCATTAGCTAGACTATTCTCATAAAAACCTATTAACAATATAAGGAGTCTAGCCACATGAGCATCTCAAACATCATGAATAAATCTAGTATCATATACAAAGCTAACAACATCAGCATGTCTAACAGGTTGAACATATCAACATCATAAGAAGAGCTAACAACATAAGCACAACTATCTGGATAAGCATGATTAATAGTATATGCATCTCTAGTTACAAAGGCATGGTTAGCATGATAAACATAACTAACAACATGAGATAGAAAACATCATGATTATAATCAATAGTAGCAGTATAGTTATCAACAAAAGTATAGCTATTATATGTATGCATCTACAATCTTAAGAATATCGACAACCTATGTATATCTACTATGTCTTAAGTGCACTAAGCATCATCTTTATGTAATGATAACAAACAAGGGTTATCATTCAATGTGAAACGTCGTGTATAACCCTAAAAAAATATGCTACACGGCTGCATCACATATTTTATTATGCCTTGGGGAGTGTGAGTCGTACCACTCAAAGTCCAATTGACCACCACTTGGTCACAATCAATTCCATATAGGATCGAGGAAGAGCCGGACTCCAAGATCATCTCCATACTTGGTCAGTATGAGTCTGCACCGCAGTGACATATAGTCAAACTACAAAACAGCGACATATAGTCATGTAACTAGCCCACCTTGGTATAGGTCACGGTGATAGCATCTAGGGTATTCAAACCGAATCACTGAGGTACAACCACAGTTGTCCTCTAATCACATCATGTGATAATCATTGAGACCCAACCAAAGTCATTCTCAAAATGTGGGCTACCTATGAGCGCAGCCATCCTCATGAAACACTTGGTGTTAGGATGACAAGCACCCCACATACTCAATAGTATGCACTCTGAGTTTCCCTTAGGAATACTCATTTCACCATCCAGCAAGTTTTGACACTAACGATGGTTCTATGGCACAGGACACTACATGGTTAGAGTTTCATTTGATTAGTTATCTCCAATGGGTGAAGTAAGGTTGCATCAAACAAATGGACATACAAACCCAAATTCACATCTAAAAAGCATATAATTATTACAACTTCAAAAGTTATAAAATGTGTAAGACACAATTTCTCATCTCATCATCACATGGTACTATTCACTTTTCATTCATGAGACTATAGTAGCCATCATACTATCACAAGATATAAATCATTTTCATAATAACACAGGGTATCAACCCTTATTAACACAAGAGGATTACACCTCATTCAGGTCTCAACCATGCCCTAGGGTCATTAAGACCATCATACTATTCCCTGTAAGATCATTATTATCTTTTCATGCCTTATAACAAGGCTCAACAACATCAATTACATATAATACACCAGATCAGCACAATATTGCAATAATGAGCTAGGAGATATTCATCAACAATCATAGTAGGGTTATATTAACATTAAGAACATTCATTTAATACATCAACATGCAAGGAATCTATATATGATTAACCCTCGTCATATTCATAATGCACATGTTTAGCATAAGCAAGTATCAACCATGTGGCTATGATTACCACCAATTAACACATTGAGGTTATGATCATATTAAGCAGGTTATTTCACAATCCATACTATTCTCAACTATGAACCCACACATAAATCAAGGTGTAACCATCGGGTTATAGCATACTAGGGTTTCAAAAACAATAAGAGAGTACTTCATGATTGTATTAATCATTCAAGGACTATTCATACACAATTACCATCATTTAGTTATATTAAAGCTAGGTATAACAAACTATACCTCATCAGGGTTACATATAAACACAATATGGTTATCATCCCTTCTATTCATATGAGTGAATAATTAAGACTACCTTATTAAGGGTAACCCTCCATTTGTTCCATCATCATTCAACCCATATCACCATACCACAATGTCACCCAGAACCACTATATGTTTAAAAGGTAAGACCATTGGTTGTTTACATAAGTAAACACCTTGAATATATCATCTATTATGTTATTGAGTTGTGATATATAAAAGACACCATTTAACTATAGACATCCTTTGGTTAACAACAATAAGGGTTCTGATGAGAGTAGGGTAAAACCCACAATCATCTGTCCATTTAAAACAAGCCATCCATTGTAAACAAGTAAGCTCCTTAAGTTGAACATATAAAGGAAACTATATAAATCACATTATTAGGACCAACATATTACATTATCCATCATTCCACTTTATTGAAGGAATAAACCTTATATCTTGACCATTGGGTCAAGTTCATATGTTAAAACCATCAATTACAGTATAGGTCCGACCATTGCATCAAGTGACCCAAGAAACCATTGGTCTAAGGACTAATTGATGCTACAACTATATGAATAACTCACCATATGTTTTGGAGACCTGATCCACCATCATTATTGACCATTAAGTCACCATAGGTTGTTAGATCAACACTATATTCATTAATCAACATCAAATATCAAACTTATATCACCATTGATAGATAGCATCATTAGGGAACTTAGTTGTTAATCACTAGGCTTATAATTTGGACAAAAAATGACCTAAGGGGTGAAAGTCAGTTGAAACCCTTGGTACCATAATCAATTTTCATGAAGACAACACCATAGGTTTGTTGCAATGGTACCATCATCGGATCACGGGTTTATGGAAAAAATCAGCTTAAAACCCTAAAATCGACCATTGGTTGATAGGTGCTTAGCACCATAGGTTGTCAAACCAACCTGATCCAAGACATATAATACCTTAGGAATAAAGTACACATGATCACAGGTTCATCTAGAACTGAAACCAGAATAGGGAACATTATACAAATTGAAATCCAAGTCAAGCATAGCTTTTTAGTATATGGATCATCATTTTCAAGCAAGAACATGAGCTAGCAAGCTTATGGTAAGCAATAAACATGGAGAAATTTATAAAACTTGCCTCTAATTAAAAGATAAACTCCCAAACATAAGGAAATATGAGTAGGTAGGGTAGGAAATCCAAGCATAAGTTGTGAACTCGTCCATATATCAGATTTCTTCATCAAATGAGTAAACCCTAAGAAGAAGGAGCAAGAGAGTTAGGGTTTTAGAGAATTAGAGAAATTTCTACCATGGACCAGTAATTTTCCAAGCTGGATAAAGTCAGAAGGAAGGGTATAAAAGAAATAAATGGAGGGAAGAAGGGTATTCTTACTCTTTTAGGTCAAGATCACTAGAAGGAAGCTTTTAGCACCCTAAAAGGATGTCAATTGCAACCCTAGATTCTTTTTATAAGAAGATCCCCTCTTTCTTCTTTCTTGGATAGGAAATTCGCAGCAGAACATAGGGAGAACGAGGTTCATAAAAGTAGGGAAGTGGTGGAGAAAAAATGGCTCGTTTTGGTGCTTTGGAATAAGTATATGAAACTTTACGATAAAGAAAAACAAAAAGTTGAAGTTCTAGTATCTTTCCAAGTGTCCATGGCCTTAAACTATTAAGAATATACAAGAACCCACACAAGCAGATCCCCCACCATCCATAGAGACATGCTTATCCCTCATTTCTTGAATTTACAAGAAAAACAAATAATTCATTAGTTGATAGCTACTAAAGGTTGTTCATCCACGAAGGGGTAAACCCTAAAATACCCTTGGAGAAAACACCTTCAACCTAAGGATTAAATAGGTTCACCATTGATCAAAAAGCTCAAGAATGATGAGATAATATCTAAGGAACATAATTCAAGTGATAAATTGCAAAGAAAACCTCTCAATTGGGTAAATTGCAGAGAAGTCCACAATGTGCATAACTTGCTCAAACAGTGTCCAAATTGGACCAAATTTGAAACTTAAGATTATCTTATGTTTTCAAAGAATATCAAAAGGTTATATTAGGTTTATAAGAATTTAATCATGATAATTAAGATTATTCAACTCATTAAGCAAGTTTGGGGCCTTACAATTGTAAACCCCTAACAGGGATTTCGCCCCTGAGATCCAAGGTAAACAAAGATGGCTACTTCCTTTGAACCTCATAGTATTACCTACACATGGTCACTTGCATATCATGGTGATGTCACATCATGCATACATATCTCATCTTGGCTCAGTAGATAAACCCCCACATAAGAAGACATTTGCAAATATGGAACATAGAAACTTGTTGTGCCACATGTATAAATCGAATAGTAACTTTCAACTTTAAATTCTAGCAATCATCCTAAAATTATATCTATTATATCAACAAACCATATATACTTGATAGTGGCCATGCCCAGCTATCACTAGACCATACATAACATTATAGAGTCACTTTTGTTTTTCCTTCCAAACAACATTTATTGGATCATCATCATTTCACTCTCTCTCTATGGGAGAGGAATACTAGGAATTTTCATCTAATAAACATCTTCAACCGTCACATATTTATCATACTGTTGATACATCTTGGACACTAGGATTCATTACCTTGGTATCCACCTCATGTGCTATAAGGAACTCACATCATTATGTCATCCTTTTTCACCAACTTAACAAATATCAAGAAATATAAGAGGAGTCTTCCTAATTTTTGGAAGGCTCAAAAGAAAAATCATCACAAACTTTATGATCTTGGAACCATAGTCCAAGCAACCTTATGCTATAATAAGCTATCCACTCTCATGTTTGTAGCGAATTCACACGTACCATGTGGTAATGATCCACTTGAAAGTTGTTCCCTAGTAAGGAAAGCCACAAAGGGAAACACACTTCCCATACTATAGCAACATTGTTCAAGAGTCAGTAGCAAAAAGGTAACCAATTCTATTTTTATAGGAATCATCATGATTAACATATGCGAGTTATAGTTTCTTATGTATCATTTTACCCTTTTAATTTTGGGTTCCTTTCCATTAGCATAGGAATCATCATGATTAAAATATCTCATTACTCCTTCCGTGTTGACTATTTATCACACTTGGGTATGTTCTCTTACTTTATTATGTTTTTCAACCACTTATCAATAGGTAAATCATCATAGTACAAATTTTCTTAATTAAACATGGATCATCTGCCTTAATTCTTTCACATGTTATGTTGATTTTACATTAACACTTTCTTACACACATAGGTTGGTCTGAGATTAACTCAGGTTCCAACTTATTCCTTTGTCATTGTTCCCATTTATCTTCTCATTTTGTACTTGTGATAGGAGTTGTTTCCATCCTATGTGGATTTCATACCTTGATTCACTTTATAAGCATAGACTTATTTGTCTTTTACTTTATTATCTTCTTGAATCACATCTTCAAGAACTCCTCTTTTTCTAATTTGTATTCGAATTTAGATTTCATGGTGTTATATCTTTCTCTTATAGTTACCAAACATTCATGTTTTGATAGATTATTATGAAATTCTCATCTTCTTTAAGGTAGGATTGAGATATTCATACCATGATTTCTAATTCATTATGATCTTTAGATTGTCTCAAATGACTACTTGATCAGAGTAATCATAAAGATAACAATCTAAGAGTTCCATACTTACCTTTCTTCAATAATTGAATACCTGGCAAGGGCACCCAAATACAGAGATTAGGCAGTATGCATCATATTTTTATGTCATATTCCTAATTTTGACATCATCTTAGTCCTAAGTCCTAGTGTCCCTATAGACTCAGTGAACCTAAAGCTCTGCACCTGCTCAAAAACATTTGCATAAGCGCCCAACATCTTTCTTTTATCCATACTATGACAATAATTTGATACCAATTGTTCTATCACCTTTGCCACAACATATATACATAGAATAATAATATTTATATATACCACACAAACAAGCATTAACATGCTAACAAAATTCCGATTCATTTAAAACACCATATACAAACCATTCTTACCAGGACATGAGAGTACAGGGACAACTCTAGGACACACTATACATCTAATCAACTTTCTCATAGATTCATTACTATAGCTCCTCTTTGTTGTCACAGGTTTGTTTTCGTCACTTTCGATTACCTAAAAAAAGTGTGACGAATCACAAGGTTGAGACCCATGTCCTAGTAAGAGATATAACCTCCAACAACGTTTATTGATTCTAACATTTTTAGGTAATGAGATAGTTTAAGCAGTTTAATCATATATAAAAAGTAAGCTCGACAACACTGATGATTAACAAAATATATAAAGGATCAGTTAATAACTATCTTCATTAGCCAGACTATTCTCATATATCTATTAACAATATAAGGAGTCTAGCAGCATGAGCATCTCTAACATCATGAATAAATCTAGTATCATATACATAGCTAACAACATCAGCATGTCTAAGAGGTTGAACATATCAACATCATAAGAAGAGCCAACAACATAAGCACAACTATCCGAATAAGCATGATTAGCAGTATATGCATCTCTAGTTACAATGCATGGCTAGAATGATAAACATAACTAACAACATCAGATAGTTAGCATCATGATTATAATCAACAATAGCAGTATAGTTATCAACACAATCATAGCTATTATATGTATGCATCTACAATCTTAAGCATATCCACAACCTAAGTATATCTACTATCTCTTAATTGCACTAAGCATCATCTTTATGTAAAGATAACAACTAAGGGTTATCATCCAATGTGAAACGCCATGCATAACCCTAAACAAATATGCTACACGGTTGTATTACATCTTTTATTACACCCTGGGGAGTTTGATTCGTACCACTCAAAGTCCAACTGACCACGGCTTGGTCGCAATCAATTCCATATAGGATCGAGGAAGAGTTGGACTCTAAGATCTTCTCCATACTCAATCAGTATGAGTCTGCACCGCAGTGACATGTAGTCAAACTACAAAATAGCGACATATAGCCCTGTAACGATCCCACCTTAGTACAGGTCACGGTGCTAGCATCTGGGGTATTCAAACCCAATCACCGAGGTACAACCGTAGTTCTCCTCTAATCACATCATGTTATAATAACTGAGACCCGACCAAAGTCATTCTCATAAAGGGGGCTAGGTATGACTGCAACCATCCTCCCAAAACACTAGGTGTCAGGATGACAAGCACCCCACATACTCAATAGTATGCACTCTAATTTTCCCTTAGGAATACTTGTTTCACCATCCAGCAAGTTCTGACATTGAAGATGGTTCTATGGCATAGGGAACTACATGATTAGAGTTTCACTTAATTAGTTATCTCCAATTGGGTGAATTAAGGCTGCATCAAACAAATGGATATACAAACCCTAATTCACATCTAGCAAGCATATAAGTGTCACAACTTCAAAAGTTATAAAATGTGTAAGACACAATTTCTCATCTCATCATCACATGGTACTATTCACTTTTCATTCATGAGACTACACTAGTCATCATACTATCACATGATATAAATCTTTTTCATAATATCACTGGGTATCAACCCTTATCAACACAAGAGGATTACACCTCATTCAAGGATAAACCATGCCCAAAGGTCATTAAGACCATCATAATATTCCCTGTAAGATCATCATTATCTTTCAATGCCTTATAACAAGGCTCAACAACATCACTAACATATAATACACTAGATCAACACAATATTACTATAATGAGCTTGGATATATTCAGAAACAATCATAGAAGGGTTATATTAACATTAACAACATTATTTTATTACATCAAAATGCAAGGAATCTAGATATGATTAACCCTCATCATATTCATAATGCACATGTTTAGCATAAGAAAGTGTCAACCATGTGGCTATGATAACCACCAATTAACACATTGAGGTTATGATCATATTAAGGAGGTATTTCACCAACATGCCATCATATAAGAAGGTTAAACATGAATACTCATATTTATCTATTTGCATTAGAGTTAGGCTCAACAAGATAAATTATATTAATGTTACTAATCAACACTCATACCCAAAACCTAATTTACGGCATCCCCATTGGAACATGGATGTGTAAGGTGAAGCATAACCATCACATTCCATACTATTCTCAAGTATGAACCCACACATAAATCAAGGTGTAACCATCGAGTTATAGCATACTAGGGTTTCAATAATAATAACAGAGTACTCCATGATTGTATTAATCATGCAAAGACTATTCATATCTGATTACCATCATTCAGTTATATTAAAGCTAGGTATAGCAAGCTATACCTCATTAGGGTTACATATCAACACAATATGGTTATCATCCCTTCTATTCATATGAGTGAATAGGTAATACTACCTTATTAAGGGTAACCCTCCATTTTTTCCATCATCATTCAACCCATATCACCATACCACAATGTCACCCAGAACCATTGGATGTTTAAAAGGTAAGACCATTGGTAGTTTACATAAGTAAACACCTTGAATGAATCATATATGATGTTGTTGAGTTGTAATCTATAAAATTCACCATTCAACCCTAGACATCCTTTAGTTAACAACAATAAGGGTTCTGTTGAGAGTAGGGTAAAACCCACAATCGACTGTTCATTTATAATAAGCCATCCGTTGTCAACAAGTAAGCTCCTTAAGTTGATCATATAAAGGAAATCATCTAAATCACACTATTAGGACTAACATATTACATTAGTCATCATAACACTTTATTTGAGGAATAAACATTTGATCTTGACCATTGGGTCAAGTTCATATGTTAAAAGCATGAATTAGAGTATTGGTCCGACCATTGCATCAAGTGACCCAAGAAACCATTGGTTTAAGGATTAATTGATGCTAAAACTATATGATTTACTCACCATATGTTTTGGATACCTAATGAACCATCATTAGTGACCATTAAGTCACCATAGGTTGCTAGATGAGTACTATATTCATTAATCAACATCAAATATCAAACTAATATCACCATTGATTGATAACATCATTAGGGTACTTAGTTGTTAATTACTAGGCTTCTAATTAGGCCAAAACATGACCTAAGGGGTGAACGTCAGTTGACACCCTTGGTTACCACCATCAATTGTCATGAAGACATCACCATAGGGTTGTTGCAATGGTACCATCATCAGATCATGGGTTTATAGAAGAAATCATCTTAAAACCCTAAAATTGACCATTGGTTGATAGGTGCTTAGCACCATAGGTTGTCAAACCAACCCGATTCAAGTCATATTATACCTTAGGAATAATTTACACATAATCACAGGTTCATCTAGAACTGAAATCAGAACAGGGAACATTATAAATATTGAAATCCAAGTCAAGCATAGCATTTTAGTGCATGGATCATCATTTTTAAGCAAGAACATGAGCTAGCAAGATTATGGTAAGAAATAAACGTGGAGAAAGTTATAAAACTTAAATTTAATTTGAATATAAACTCCCAAACATAAGAAAATATGAGCAGGTAGGGTAGGAAATCCAAGCATAAGCTATGAACTCATCCATCTAGAACCTTTCTTCATCAAATGAGAAAACCCTAAGCATAAGGAGCAAGAGAGGTAGGGTTTTAGAGATTTAGAGCAATTTCTACCATGGAACAGTAAGTCTCCGACCTGGATAAAGGTAGAAGGAAGGATAAAAAAGATATATGTGGAGGGAAGAAGGGGATTCTTACTCTTTTAGGTACAGATCACTAGAAGAAAGCTTTCCAAACCCTAAAAGGAAGTCAATTGGAACCCTAGATTCTTTTTCCAAGAAGATCCCCTCTTTCGTCTTCCTTGGATAGGAAATTTGTAAAAGCACAGAGGGAGAACGAGTTTCATAGAATTAGGGTAGTGGTGGAGAGAAAATGTCCCATTTTTGTTCTCAAGGATACGTATATGAAACTTTAAGATAAAGAAAAAGAAAAAGTTGAAGTTTTGGTATCTTTCCAAGTGTCCATGGCCTTAAACTATTAAGAATATACAAGCACACACACAAGAAGCTCCCCCACCATCCATATAGACATACTTATCCCTCGTTTCTTGAATTTCCAAGCAAAACAAATAATTCATTAGTTGATAGCTACTAAAGGTAGCTCATTCATGAAGGGGTAAACCCTAAAATACCCTTGGAGAAAACACCTTCAAACCAAGGATTAAACACGTGCCCCATGGATAAAAAAATCTCAATAATGATGATATAATATTCAAGGAACATAATTCAATTGATAAATTGAAAAGAAAACCTCTCAATTTGGTAAATTGTAAAAAAGTCCAAAATGTGCATAAAATTGCATAACTTGCTCAAACAGTGTCCAAATTGGACCAAATTTGAAACATAAGATTATATTATGATTTCAAAGCATATCATAAAAAATATATTATGATTATAAGAATTCAATTATGATAATTAAACTTATTCAACTCATTAAGCAAATTAGGGGCCTTACAACTATAAACCCCTAACAGGGATTTTGCCCCCAAAATCTAAGGTAAACAAAGATGGGTACTTCCTTTGCACCTCATCCTATTACCTTCACATGGTTACTTGAATATCATGGTGATGTCACATCATTCATACATATCTCATCTTGGGTCAGCACAAAAACCCCCACATAAGAAGACATTTGCAAATATGGAACGTAGAAACTTGTCATGCCACCTGTACAAATCTAATAGTAACTTTTAAATTTAAATTCTATATATCATCCTAAAATTATATCTATTATATCAACAAACCATCTATCCTTGATAGTGGTCTTACATAGCTATCACTAAACCATACACAACATTATCAAGTCATTTTTGTTTTTCCTTCCAAATAACATTTATAGGATCATCATCAACTCTCTCTCACTCTACGGGAGAGGAATACTTGGAATGTTCATCTAATAAACATCTCCAACCTTCACATATTTCTCATACTGGTTATACATCTTGGATACTAGGATTCATTACCTTGGTATCCACCACATGTTCTATAAGGAACTCACATCATTATCTCATCCACTTTTACCAACATAACAAATATCAAGAAATATAAGAGGAGTCTTGCTAATTATTGGAAGGCTAAAAAAAACTCATCACAAACTTTATGATCTTGGAACCAAAGTCCAAGCAACCTTATGCTATAATAAGCTATCCACCCTCATGTTTGTAGTGAATCCACATGTACCAAGTGGTAATGATCCACTTGAAAGCTATGCCCTAGAAAGGAAAGACACAAAGGGAAACACACTTTCCATACCATAGCAACATTTTTCAAGGGTCACTAGCAAAAAGGTAACCAATTCTATTTTCATTATGCAAGTTACAACTTCTTATGTATCATTTTACCCTTTTCATTTTAGGTTCCTTGCGATTAGCATAGGAATCACCAGGATTAACATATCTCATTAATCCTTCCTTGATGACGATTTATCACACTTGGGTATGATCACTTCTTTTATTATGTTTTTCAACCACTTATCAATAGGTAAATCATCATATTCCACATTTTCTTCACTAAACCTGGATCATCTTCCTTAATTTCTTTCACATGCTATGCTGATTTTACATTAACACTTTCTTACACACATAGGTTGGTCTGAGATTAACTCAGGTTCCACCTTATTCCTTTGTCATTGTTCCCATTTATCTTCTCATTTTATACTTTTTATAGGAGTTCTTTCCATCTTCTGTGGATTTCATACCTTGATTCACTTTATAAGCATAGACTTTTGTGTCTTTTACTTTATTATCTTCTTGAATCATATCTTCAAGAACTCCTCTTTTTCTAATTTGTATTTGGATTTAGATTTCATGGTGTTATATCTTTCTCTTATAGTTACTAAACATTCAAGTTTTGATAGATTATGATTCAATTCTCATCTTCTTTAAGGTAGGATTGAGATATTAATTCCATGATTTCTTATTCATTATGCTCTTTAGATTGTCTCAAAATGACTACTTGAGCAGAGTAATCAGAAAGATCACAATCAAAGAGTTCCATACTTACCTTTCTTCAATAATTGAATACCTGGCTAGGGCACCCAAATACAGAGATTACGAAGTATGCACCATATTTTTATGTCATATTCCTAATTTTGACATCATCTTAGTCCTAAGTCCTAGTGTCCTTGTAGACTCAATGAACCTAAAGATCTAATACCAACTTATGAGAACCTGTTACACTAAATGAGATTACTTAAAACGTAAAACACAATCAATCACCAATTAACCATATACCCAAAAATATGGGTAAATTAAAACCAATTTCAGCATCAACACCTGCTCAAAAACATTTGCATAGGATCTCAACATCTTTCTTTTATCCATGCTATGACAAGAATTTGATACAAATTGTTCTATCACCTTAGCCACAACATATATACACAGGATAACAATATTTGTATATGCCACACAAACAAGCATTAACATGCTAACAAAATTTCAATTCGTTTGAAACACCATATACAAACTTTTCCAACCTAGACCTGAGAGTATAGGGATGACTCTAGGACACACTAGACATCTAATCAATTTTCTCATAAATTCATTAGTATAGCTCCTCTTTGTTGTCACAATTTTGTTTTCGTCACTTTCGATTACCTAAAAATAATGTGGCGAACTACAAGGGTTAGACCCATGTCCCAGCAAGTGATATAACCTCCAACAACGTTTATTGATTCCAACACTTTTAGGTAATGATATAGTTTAAGCAGTTTAATCATATATAACAAATAAGCTCAACATCACTGATGATTAACAAAATACATAAAGGAGAATTTAATAACTATTTTCATTAGCCAGACTATTCTCATATCCCTATTAACAATATAAGGAGTCTAGTATCATGAGCATCTCTAACATCATGAATAAATCTAGTATCATATACATAGCTAGCAACATCAACATGTCTAACAGGTTGAACATATCAACATCATAAGAAGAGCTAACAACATAAGCACAACTATCTGGATAAGCATGATTAGCAGAATACGCATCTCCAGTTACAAAGGCATGGCTAGCATGATAAACATAACTAACAATATGAGACAGCTAGCATAACGGTTATAATCTGCAGTAGTAGTATAGTTATCAACACAAGCATAGCTATTATATGTATGTATCTACAATCTTAAGCATATTTTCAACCTAAGTATATCTACTATCTCTTAATTTCACTAAGCATCATATTTATGTAAAGATAACAAATAAGGGTTATCATCCAATTTAAAACTTTGTGTATAACCCTAAACAAATATGCTATGCGGTTGTATTACATCTTTTATTATGCCCTAGGGAGTTTGAGTTGTACCACTCAAAGTCCAATTGACCACCGCTTGGTCACAATCAGTTTCATATTGGATCGAGGAAGAGCCGGACTCCAAGATCTTCTCCATACTCGGTCAGTATGAGTCTGCGCCACAGTGACATATAGTCAAACTGTAAAACAACGACATATAGTCATGTAACTATCCCACCTTGGTACAAGTCACGATGCTAGCATCTAGGGTATTCAAACCCAATCACTGAGATACAACCGTAGTTGTCCTCTAATCACATCATGTTATAATCATTGAAACCTGACCAAATCCATTATCAAAAAGAGAGTTAGGTATGAGCGCAGCCATCCTCCCGAAACACTTGGTGTCAAGATGACAAGCACCCCACATACTCAATAGTATGCGCTCTGAGTTTCCCTTAGGAATACTCATTTCACCATCCAGCAAGTTCTGACACTGAAGATGGTTCTATGGCACAAGGCAGTACATGATTAGAGTTTCACTTGATTAGTTATCTCCAATTGGGAAAATTAAGGTTACATCAAACAAATGGACATACAAACCCTAATTCACATCTAACAAGAATATAAGTATCACAACTTCATAAGTTTTAAAATGTGTAAGACATAATTTCTCATCTCATCATAACATGGTACTTTTAACTTTTCATTCATGAGACTACACTAGTCATCATACTATCACAAGATATAAATCCTTTTCACAATATCACAGGGTATCAACACAAGAGGATTACACCTCATTTAGGGATCAACCATGCCCAAAGGTCATTAATACCATCATACTATTCCATGCAAGATCATCATTATCTTTCCATGCCTTATAACAAGGCTAAAAAACATCACTTACATATAATACACCAGAATAGCACAATATTGCGTTAATGAGAAAGGAGATATTCATAAACAATCATATCAGGGTTATATTAACATTAAGAACATTCCTTTATTACATCAACATGCAAGGAATCTAGATATGATTAACCCTCATCATATTCATAATGCACATGTTTAGCATAATAAGGTATCAACCATGTGGCTATGATAACCACCAATTAACACATTGAGGTTATGATCATATTAAGGAAGTTATTTCACCATCATGCCATCATATAAGAAGGTTAAACATGAATACTCATCTTTACCTATTTGCATTAGAGTTATGCTAAACAAGATAAATTATATTAATGTTACTAATTAGCACTCATACCCAAACCCTAACTCACGACAACCCCATTGGAGTTCAATGGCATCTCCATAACATTAAGATGTTATATGGGGGCTTAATGGTGTGATGCACGAATAACCATTGTCTTCCTTCATTCGGGATTTCGGGGACGAAATCCTTGTTAGGGGTTTATAATTGTAACATCCCTGACCTGGGTTTAGGGATAACCCTATTTGTTTGGCTTAAATAATTTTCTTAGAAATTTAATATAATCCTCTAAATAGTTTTGTTAATCAGATGACAAATCAATGTTTCAAGTTTGGTCCAGTTTGAATAATATTTGAGCAATGTTCTCTTGTTTTGGGCCAAAATGCAATTTAACCAAGATGAGGGGTAACATTGAAATATGTCACATGTTGAATGTGTATGAAGTGTTTTAGCATCATGAGAGAGGTAATGATGCTAACTGGTGGCTTGTGGAAAGCCTAAATTCCAAGTTTGAACTTGTTTGAATAATACTAGTGCCTTGTGCACCAATTTTGGTACAAATTGTAATTTACCCATAATATAGGGTTGATATGCATAGGTCATGTTTTGGCCTAATTAGAATCCTAGTTATTAACAACTTAGTATCCTAATGATGCTATCAATCAATGGTGATATTAGTTTGATATTTGATGTTGATTAATGAATATAGTACTTGCTAACAACCTATGGTGACTTAATGGTCACTAATGATGGTGGATAAGGTCTCCAAAACCTATGGTGAGTTAATCATATAGTTGTAGCATCAATTAAGCCTTAGTCCAATGGTTTCTTGGGTCACTTGATGCAATGGTCAGACCTATACTGTAATTGATGGTTTTCATATATGAACTTGACCTAATGGTCAAGATCTAATGTATATTCCTCTAATAAAGTGGAATAATGGCCAATGTAATATGTTGGTCCTAATAATGTGATTTATATGGTTCCCTTTATATTATCAACTTAAGGAGCTTACTTGTTGACAATGGATGGCTTGTTTTAAATGAACAGTCGATTGTGGGTCTTATTTTCTAAGTCAGAGAAGCATTATTCATACTTCAAATTATTCAGGTGCGAAACCTTATTGTTTTGTCACCTTCTAAACTTACATCTTTTATGTAATAAGATTCTTGACTTTGGGAGTCTTCCATTCTCCTCACTTAGTTTAGAATTTCATCTCCAAGGAAAGACCAGAGTTCCGTTCTGTCACCCACTTGGGACTACAAGTCTTATCATACTTATGTAGTGCCACTCTAATCTCACAACACTAACTTTCTTATGACTTGTACCAACTATCATGTTAGTTATTTTTTTCTTATCATAAGGAGAGGCTACTTATCAAAGAATAACTATCTCAGAGGTGACTCTAGATGTTATTTGTATAAGCTGCCTCAACAGATCTAGGTAGGGATATTCTAAGGAATTAGATTTAGCTTGATAAGTTTTTTTTCCAAGACGATTCTGCAATTGTTCCTTCACTTAATACATCCTTATCGATGTTATGTTTATGTAGAGCATAAACCCCTAACATATGATATCCATACTATAGTTATCTCAAAGCTGACCCTTCTAGGTAACCAAACATTAATCATCTTATCAGGAGTCGTGTTCGCATTTCCTCATACCATTGAAAATTCTTGGATACTAGGATTCTTTACCTTGGTGTCTGATACATGTGCCAAAAACACAGCACATCCTCATCATTTCCATTTCTCTATTGAATGTCAGTTGACGCCCTTGGTTACCACCATCAATTGTAATTAAGACAACACCATAGGGTTGTTTCAATGGTACCATCATCGAATCATGGGTTTATAGAAGAAATCAGCTTAAAACCCTAAAATTAACCATTGGTTGATAGGTTCTTAGCACCATAGGTTGTCAAACCAACCTGATCCAAGTCATATTATACCTTAGGAATAATGTACACATGATCACAGGTTCATCTAGAATTGAAATCAGAATAGGGAACATTAAAAAAATCTAAATCCAAGTCCAGCATAGCTTTTTAGTGCATGGATCATCATATTCAAGCAAGAACATGAGCTAGCAAGCATATAGTAAGAAATAAACGTGGAGAAAGTTACAAAAACTTTCCTATAATTAGAAGATAAACTCCCAAACATAAGAAAACATGAGCAGGTAGGGTAGGAAATCCAAGCATAAGTTGTGAACTCCTCCATCTAGCACCTTTCTTCATCAAATGAGCAAACCCTAAGCATAACAAGAAAGAGAGGTAGGCTTTTAGAGATTCAAAGAAATTTCTACCATGGAACAGAAAGGTTTCGATCTATAAAAAGGTTTAAGGAAGGATAATAAAGAAATAAATGGAGGGATGAAGGGGATTCTTATTCTTTTATGTCAAGATCACTAGAAGGAAGCTTTTCAAACCCTAAAAGGAAGTCAATTGCAACCCTAGATTCTTTTTCCAAGAATATCCCCTCTTTCTTCTTCCTCGGATAGGAAATCTACACCATCATAGAGGGAGAAATAGGTTCATAGAAGGAGGGAAGTGGTGGAGTGTAATGACCACATTTGTGCTTAATTAGTAAACTAGGGTTTACCTGAATGATTACATGCTTGATTAGATTGAACATCGTTTAGACTTGATTAATGATAGTAGATCAATTGTGATTTTTCAAACCTAATAAGAAACTCTAACTATGATTTTAGTTTGAAGAATTAGGGTTTGAGAAATGTAAACCCTAATCGGCAAAAATTAGGGTTTTGATAGTACATGAATATGAAATTTGATCAGGATAGTAGTGTGGTAAATGATTTTTCATATTTTCTACAAATTTTTTATTTAATTGAATTTTGTATATGACATGGATAACTCAATCATGCACATTGAAGAAAAATGTCAGAATATTTGATTGTTCTTTGAATGTGGTTCTCTGTCGAACTATACTTTGACCAAAATGCTGACAGAGTGCTTTTCAGCAGTGTAGTGTTTTATTTTTAGTTATTTATTGGTAAAACCAAATGATCTTAAATTATAACCGGAGATCTAAAACTCAATCATAAACTATATGTAAAATTTTCATAATTATTGGATGCATTTAGACCTTATAAGTAGACGAATTATAGTAAGTGACATGTCTGTTGAATTCTAGATATATGTGCACTATTCAATTTTTAGTATTTAATGGAAGCTTGGAATGATCTCAAATTTTAACTGAAGCTTTGTAACTAAATTATGCACAACATGATAAATTATCATAATTTTAGGAAGAGGTTTGTTCTCTGAAATACACGAATTTAAAGAAACCTTTTTATGACAGGAAAAAAAAATTGTTGAAATAAGAAAAAATATAGTAAGGGGTCAAAGTGCAATTGACAGAAGCAGCTCAATTTCTCTATATGGTCAACCTAACACACAAGTAGCTCTCATAATTCATGATTCAATCCAGAGAAACGAAATCTTAGAGAGAGAGAGAGAGATTTAGGGTTTGAAAGGAGAAATTGATGGAGATGCTGACCTAGGGTTTTGCGGTCTGAGGAATGATGAAATCACGTAAGTTTAACTTCTTTGGATATAGTTTCATGGTGAATCTTCTATCACATGTCAAAATTCCATGACTCCTCTGATTTCATCCAAAATGGTATCAAAATTTCCCCTTTTCTCATTCTTTCTTCATAATCCCCCATTTTAAGGGTTTCTGAGTTGAAAGGAAGCAGAATTGGGTGAATTGCAAGGGATTTGATATGAGATCAGGATTTTCAGGGATGAGCCACGCTTTTAAGGTGTTTTCACACCTTAGGGTGAGTGGGAACTTCATTTAAATAGTATAGTGCACGAAAATTGGTTAATTCATCCATAATCTTTAATTACTAGTATGCGACTACAAACCCTTAATTGTATATTGTTCTAAGTTGTTGTAAAATGATATGAAATGGATTCTTCCTCTGTTTGGATGAAGTTTAGATGATAAAATCATATTAGAAATGTATACAATACATCCTAATGAGAATTCCCTAAGTATTTGCAGAGGTTATAAGAGTAAACTGAAATATAGGGAATTTGTCTATGACTGAAATTTGTTGCATAAGTAAATAGAGAAAATTTCTTATCTAGATCCCCTTTGTTATTAATGATTGTTTATCTAAATTCATAGTACATATATGTCAGATACTATCTTGGATTTCATTCAAAGTGAATAGTGTTTGTTTGATATCTCAATAAAGAGGGTGAAACCCTAGATGTGAGGTGTAACATCCCAGGATTTGAGGCCTTGGATAAGTTGATCTTAAAAGGAATGATTGGACTACCCATATCACCAAGGTGCACCTCCTTTTCCGGGAGCCCATTACTAAAGAACTCCATGGTTAAGTGTGCTCAACTTGGAGTAGTACTGGGATGGGTGACATGTCAGGAAGTTAATCCTGACATTCGTGTGAGTGATGACAAAGTGCGCAGTTAAGGCTAGTGGTGGTCTGTGGGGCCAGTCATCATTCCTGAAACTCTACTAGAGCCTTGGGAAGTGGGCCTGGGCATTACAAATGGTATCAAAGCCATAACCCCTCCAGTAGGTGGGGCCCACATGGGCATGGCATTCCAGTCTTGAGTCGTGCGGTCCAGGCATGTAGGAAAGGGTTGTCCATGGTTGACGTAGCCACCCTTGCGCTGGTAATCCGTGATCGGGAGCTGGGTGTCCATGGGCCATTGTGGGTCTGCACTGAAATGGGGTCAGACTATGAGACCATATAGTTGAGCCTTGATGAGGACATCAAGAGTCTAAGTGGGGGAGATTGTAACATCCCAGGATTTGAGGCCTTGGATAAGTTGATCTTAAAAGGAATGATTGGACTACCCATATCACCAAGGTGCACCTCCTTTTTTGGGAGCCCATTACTAAAGAACTCCATGGTTAAGCGTGCTCAACTTGGAGTAGTACTGGGATGGGTGACATGTCAGGAAGTTGATCCTGACATACACATGAGTGAGGACAAAGCACGCAGTTAAGGCTAGTGGTGGTCTGTGGGGCCAGTCATCATTCTTGAAACTCTACTAGAGCCTTGGGCAGTGGGCATGGGCGTTAAATGAGGAAAGTTGGATATTTGTGAATAGATATCGTGAAATCCATTTCAAGAGATTTTCTTGACATGATAGACTTTATTTATTCAATATTATTATTGATGCATGATATTCTAGTGAATGGCATGGAAACCTGAATTCAAATCAGTTCTAAGGTTTCATACATATATTGATTTTATATGATTTGTTGATAGTAGTCTTTATTCAATGAATGTTTATGTAGTATGAAATCTTTATGGGAGCCATGTGAATAAGTTGTTGCCTAGTGAGAGGTGACAACATGTGTGATGGCCTTGTGAGCCATGAGAATACTTGTACAACTAGTGAAAAGAATACCTTGGTTTAAGGACCTAGAGGTAATGGTTACCTGTTACAAAGGTAACAATGTTATGTGATGATCTAAGGGTTTGAATAACCACATCTAGTAATCATGATAATGATCTGAAGGGATAAGAATTCCCAGTGATGTGATAAGGGATTGAGATCCCAGGTATCATGTGGTTTAAAGATTTGAAAAGTACATGATAGATGTATTACACCTTTCTTTGTAGCATTTGTTGTGATTAAATGAAACCCTAAGGGTAGGGTGTTCAATGAATCAAGTATTGTGATATCAATGTTCTCAATTATTATTAATAATTCTTGTCATATATGTAATTAACTCTTAATTGATTTATGAGATGCAAAACTCAAGATTTGGGTTGATATGCACGATTCTAGTGGGTATGTGCCAAGTGGACATGAAATCTATTTATTTAAGCATTTTAGTCTACCTGCATGTATAGTATGTTGATTACTCAGTATATTACAATGTTTTGAATATACTACTCTTCCAAGTTTAGAATGATATACATGTTGTATTATAACTTCAAATAAGAAAACAAGACACCATAGAGATACCAGAGTCAAGTATAAGTAAGAGAAGGGTACAATGTAGAATGAGCTTTTTAGGAATAATAAAATAATAGACTTAGTAGCCCTGAACACCGTACAACCCCTATGTGAGGTCTGCGCCTTAGGGGTGAAATGAACTAACCCTAGAAGCATCTAGTATATGGGGGTCAGAACGTGCTATCAGGTGGTACGGGGGACGAATCTCTAGTGGAAGTCTCCTTAAATTATAGTTTGCAGTGTCCAACATCAACCAGAAGTCCGGGTGGCACTAGAGTATAGAAAAGCCAAGAGGTGGCTTGACTCTCCGCCTATGTGCTCGGGTTAGAGGAGGAGTCCAGTTTAGGCTAGAGAACCATTTCCCTATTGTAGACCAAGAGAGTAGTCAGACTTAGCATTTCTCAGGTGTGTCTGCTAAGTCTTGTACGGTGTGATTGTAGTACACTACGAGTCTTCATATTTAGAGGACAATGTATATGATCAAGGCATAATAAAATGATTGAGAGGTCAAACAAGAGTGTATAGTTATTCAATTATTCTTTGTAATTATTTGAACTACTCATTCACTGAGTGAGTGGGCTCACCCCTCTACTCAAATTTTTTAGGGAAACCACGTTGGCTTGAAGATATCATTGCATCAGAGTAGATCTGCCACAACAGTTAAGTCTGAGTATAGTTAAGTTCAGTCGGTCCCTTTCACTCTAGGTCCTAGTATAAATGTGAGAGTGTTGTAAGTAATGTTTTGTATCTTTGTTTCCTTAATAAGAGAGAATGTATCTGATTATCATGTCATATGTACCTGAGAATGAATGTATGGATGTGTATCATTTATGTTGAGATCATATTAAAGAAATCAATGTTTAGATTCCCTTGTAAAGTTAGTTTATGTGATTTAATGTGAGAAAACAAAGAGTTTGAAAAAGAAGAAAAAGTTAAGGGTGATCTTTGTATTATGTTAAATTCTCAAGTTATGTCCTAATCTCATGATTAATGGTAATTGTGAGATTGGGGTGTAACATCTTGGTATTAGAGATTAGGCTGAGTTGTCAGGGACCATTAAGTTAGTAAGTTAGAGTCATAAGTATGGCAGATAGGAGATGTTATGATGTTAGCTCTAGGGATTTGAGTATTTGGATATCTTGGCCCGGTATCTGAGTACTTGGATCAACAAGTATCAAGTTACTCTGTCTATTGTTTCATATATACTGTTGGGTTTTGGAGGAGGCAGAGAAGCAGCGGAAACAAAAAAATTTCTCCCCAAACCCAAAACAAAAGGAATCGCGTCAACGTCTATATAATAGGAAAGATGGTTTGTGAATCATACCTTGTCCCGAGGCTTGCTTGGCGACAGAACCTCGCGCCTTGTGCGGTCTTCACCTCCGGTCTTGGATGGTGTCTGTCCAGCTCCTGGTCGCACCGGGACTCACGACTCCTCCTCCTACTGGAATGTCGGATACAGTTGTTCTCCAAAGCAGCAGTGACCTCCCGCCTCTGAAGTAGTCCACACAGACCACCTGGAACTCCACTCTCCTTGTCCCACAAGGAAGTGGAAGGAGTCGCACCGTCCTGTTGACGTACTAGTCGCCAACACACTCTCCTGCTGTTAATTGCAACTGTAGTTGTCCTTCCCTTGTTGCACCTCCCTTTGCGGGAAGCACTTGCTCGGGCTCTCTCTCGGTTACCAAAACCAGAGAGAACGACAACTTTGCCGAGAAATCAACTTGCACTGAGTTGTACTCTGAGAAGCCCCCAATACCCCTATATATATAGGCAGGTCATGGGACAGGATTCTCTGTCCCCGACAATATGAGACTAAAAGCAGGAGTAGAAGGGTTCGAGATTTTCCACAAAATAAACCAACTCGCAACCTGAACTGATCGGTTCACAGGTGAACCGGTTGGTTGGGGACCTGAACCGGTCGGTTGGAGCACCAACTGATCGGTTGGGACACCTCAACTGGTCGGTTCACAAGTGAACCGGTCGGTTGGTGGTCTTGGTCGATCCTGGATTGACTTCCTTTCTTTTGTTTCTAATTGGTATCGAATACCAATCCTTGTTCCAATCAAATTGGGCAAGTGAAACGCAAGGAAAATTCTCACCAATCCTACTTTCCTAAGTTGCTCGATTGCACCAGTCGAACTGATCGATACAACACTTGAACCGCTCATTTCACTCTGTGCACGAGCCGATCGGTTCAACAATTGAGCCGACTGGTTCAGCAACCTCAGTCGACCGATTCATCACATGAACCGATCGGTTGGGAGTGCAGGTTGTGCAGAATCAGTCAAATGCGATTTCAATCAATCCGATACTCCAATCAATGCATCCAACACTTTGAACATTATGATATTGAGCTATCGATTGAGTGAGTCTTTAATTGAACTACTAAACTCCTTTAGTAATCAATCTAAACTTTGCTTGTGGATAAAACTCCTCTTCTAGGTTAAATCCTATGTGTGTGACCCTGCAGGTCCATTTCATGTTGGCAGTGAAAGTCCATAACACTTATGACTTCACAAGCAAAGAGTGGTGCCTAGTCACACATCATTGCTACCCAAGTGAAATATAAAGTTGGAGAACAACTTTCATCCCTACAATCCGTGAATGGTGTTACAGTGAATGTGTAATTCCTTTATCACTGATATCCAGAATGAACTCAAGGCATGGAAAAGTCATCCTGTCAACGTTCATTCATTTCCTTGATCTTAGAGTAGACCGAGTGAGATGTGTATGACATCAATATCACATATTGATTCACACGTGCATGCGCATGCCTTTCTCAATCCTACTCAACATGTGGCCAAGGATATCAAACTCCCTTAGGAGGGTCAAATCCCATATCTATCACTCACCCCTCAAAAGCCCCATGTGTCAAAGCCACCCAATCATCACCTTTATAACAACCCATGTTTTAGGACTACGTTTGATGATGTCAAAGTGTACCCAACGACATGTGTTGAGTGTAGTGATTTCAGGTCTAAGAATCACACTCACCACCATCATTGTGAGAGCTAACTGTGACTACCAAGTCATGGTTCCATGTGTCACTCTCACGGTGGGTCTGTCCGGTACCTTTTTCTCTAACAAGTACCTATGTGCTTGGTTTGATATCACTATATCATGACTAATGAGATTTTGTCATCAACCAACACACAATCTAGTCTTCAGTGTTATTGATGTCTATGGTTATTTCCACAATAACAACCGACTAGGGACTAAACAAGAATGTATACTCTTAACATCCGTATGATCTCATCGTTTAGGTCCTCAACCCAAAAGCATATGTCATTGAGTAAAACAATCTTTAGACATCTATCATGTTACACCATCATCTCAGAAACAGTTTAAACATATAGATTGGAAATTGCCTTTATTATTTATTCAAATCATTTACAAAGTATCTCATTACAATCATCACATGATTTGCTCTATGGGCATACATACCAACAGACTCCCACTTGCACTTAAAGCCAGTTACCAAGGAAATGCAGTCCTTGTGACCTAGCATGACCACCATGCTTTTGCTGAGAAATGGCCTTAGTCAGTGGATCAGCTATGTTGTCTTCAGTTGGTACTTTGCAAATGTTCACATCTCCTCACTGTACGATCTCTCGTATGAGATGGAAGCACCGCAGTATGTGCTTGGACCGCTGATGTGATATGGGCTCCTTAGCTTGTGTAATAGCTCCATTATTGTCACAATAAATCTCAATTGCATCACAGCTACTGGGAACTACACCAAGTTCAGAAATGAACTTCCTGATCCACACAGCCTCCTTTGATGCATGCGAAGCAGCAATATACTTAGCCTCTGTAGTAGAATCGACAACTGTTTCTTGCTTGGAACTCTTCCATCTCACAGCTCCATTATTAAGTCAAAACACAAATCCTGACTGCGATTTGTAATCATCTTTATCGGTTTGGAAGCTTGCATCGCTGTAACCCTTTACAACCAGCTATTCCTCACCGCTGTACACAAGAAACTGATCCTTAGTCCTTCGCAAGTACTTGAGGATGTTCTTTACGGCTGTCCAATGAGCATCCCCAGGATCTGACTGGTACCTGCTCGTCATGCTTAGAGCATACGAGACATATGGGTGTGTGCACAACATAGCGTACATGATGGATCCGATGGCTGATGCATATGGGATCCCATTCATCCGCTCCCTCTCTTCACAAGATTGGGGACATTGATCACTAGAGATGGTGACTCCATGTAGCATGGGGATGTTGCCTCTCTTTGAGTTCTCCATGCTGAACCGCTTCAGCACTTTGTCAATGTATGTGCTCTGACTTAGTCCGAGAAGCCTTCTAGATCTATCTCTATAGATCTTAATTCCTAGGATGTAGTATGCTTCTCCTAAGTCCTTCATTGAGAAAGTATTCCCTAGCCATGTCTTTACCTTCTCTAAGGCTAAGACATCATTCCCCATCAAAAGTATGTCATCCACATACAATATGAGGAATTTGGTCGAGCTCCCACTAACCTTCTTGTACACACAAGGTTCATCTTCATTTTGAATAAAGCCAAACACTTTGACTTCCTCATCAAATCGAAGATTCCAACTCCGAGATGATTGCTTCAATCCATAGATTGACCTTTGCAGTTTACAGACTTTATTGGCATTCTTTGGATCTACAAAACCTTCAGGCTGTGTCATGTATACATCCTCATGTATATTCCCGTTAAGGAATGCAATTTTAACATCCATCTGCCAAATCTCATAGTCATAATAAGCTGCAATAGCAAGCATGATCCTGATGGACTTAATCATGGCAACTGGAGAAAAGGTTTCATCATAGTCAACACCTTGAACTTGTCGAAATCCCTTCGCAACCAATCTTCCTTTATAAGTTTGCACATAGCCATTCATGTCGGTCTTTTTCTTAAAGACCCACTTGCACCCTATGGGTTTTACCCCTTCGGGTGGTTCCACCAAAGTCCATACTTTGTTGGAGTACATAGATTCCATCTCGGATCTCATGGCTTCAAGCCATTTCTCAGAATTTGGTCCCTCCTTAGCCTCTACGTAGGTAGTTGGATCATCATCTATGATCAACTCTCCACCTTCCTGAGTTACAAGGTATCCAAACCTCTCAGGTTCAAGGCGAGTCCTACTAGATCTACGAGGTCCTTGTGTTACCTGAGGAGACTGAGATTCCACAACACCTTGTGAATCTACATTTTCCTCTGGTACATCTACCGGTTCAATGTTTTCTTGTTGGGCTTGAACCTCTTCAAGCTCTATATTCCTCCCACTGCTTCCTTTGGAAATAAATTCCTTCTCTAGGAACACAGTTGTCCTGGCAACAAACACTTTTTTGTCAGTAGGGTGGTATAAATAGTATCCCCTCGTTTCCTTGGGGTATCCAACAAAATAACATTTATCGTATTTGGGTCCAAGCTTATCAGGAAACATTTTCTTGACGTAAGCCTCACAACCCCAAATCTTCAGAAAAGACAAATCGGGACGCTTCCCGTACCATATCTCATATGGTGTCTTTTGAACCGATTTAGATGGTACACGGTTAAGCATAAATGCGGCGGTTTCAAGAGCATAACCCCAGAAAGAAATTGGAAGATCAGCAAAACTCATCATTGATCGCACCATATCTAACAATGTGCGATTCCTTCTTTCAGACACACCATTATGTTGTGGTGTTCCAGGCGGAGTCCATTGTGATACAATACCACGGGCTCGCAGAAGGTCCTCAAACTCCTGGGTCAAGTATTCTCCACCTCGATCGGAACGAAGTGCCTTATTACTTTTACCAAGCTGGTTCTGTACTTCATTCATGAAATCCTTGAACCTTTCAAGGGTTTCTAACTTATGTTTCATCAGGTACACATAGCCATACCTACTGAAGTCATCAGTAAAGGTAATGAAGTATTGATACCCACCTCTGGCATTAGTTCTAAAAGGCCCACATACATCAGTATGTATGAGTCATAATAGATCACTAGCTCTCTCACCTTTACCTAAAAAGGGAGTCTTGGTCATCTTGCCCAACAAACAAGATTCACATGTCTCTATTGATTCATAATCAAAAGAGTCTAGATAACCATCTTTATGGAGTCTAGAAATGCGCTTCTCATTTATGTGCCCTAGACGACAATGCCAGAGATATGTTTTGTTTAAGTCATTGAGTTTTTGCCTTTTGGTGTTTACGTTGTATACACTTGTCTCTAAGTCTATCATGTATAGACCATAAGACATAGGGGCACTGCCATAAAAGATCCCATCTTTAGAAATGGAACACTTTCCATTCTTAATAAGAAATTCAAATCCATCTTTGTCCAAACAAGAGACGGAAATGATATTCCTATTTATGGCAGGTACATAATAGCAGTTCTTCAACTCTATTATTAGCCCACTAGGTAGAGTTAACTCATAGGTTCCTACGGCACTGGAGGCAACTCTTGCCCCATTGGCAACACGTAGTTCAACCTCGCCTTTCCCTAAAGGCCTACTTCTCTTAAGATCCTTCACATTTGAAAAAATGTGAGATCCGCATCTGGTATCAAGTACCCATGACGAAGAAGTAGTAAAGTTAATCTCTATCATGTATACACCAGAAGTAGAGATCTCTATCTCCGACTTCTTCTTCCATTATTCCTTCCATCCTCTCCATGTAGAAGAAATTGGTTTGGCGAGAGAACACTTCTCTCCCTTACCTTCTTTCTTCTTCACCAACACATTAAGCGTACATAGAGTGGATTCTAAGGCCCCTGGTATATCTAGATTGTGCAGAACACTTCTCACAATCCTCAACCAGTTATGGAATTTATTCTCAATTAATTTGCCCATTTTAAAAGATGATTCTTTTGCCATTCTACAAGAGAAAATTTGCATTTGTCAAAACCTTTTTGATTTGATTTGAATAAATTTGACGATAGTTAATTAGGCCTTTAATTAATTACCGCTCCCACTATTTTGACTCAAATTGATAGCCCTCACCATCAATTCGGAAGATTGCAGCGTACAATCTTCTAGTGGGTCAAGATCCTGAAATCCTCTGAGCCATGGACCAGCTAGGGCTGTCACCCACAACTCAGATCTCTCAGGTAGGCAACTCTTGCCAATTGCATCATATGAAACTCTTGAAAGATGTCATATGCAACTCCTTGCAATGATAATCTCCATGCCTCAAGGAGTTACTTCCTATCTAGGTCACCTTGTTAAGTCCGACCCAAAGCCAACATGATGAACATGCACCTTGCTAGGGCAGACCCACACATTCATCCTTCACACTTCCACGAGATACACGGTGCACCACGCTAGGGCGTGCCCAAACTTGGTCGATCAGGCTTTTCACGTGTGTCGCATTTGGAAGGCATCTAAAACTTAATATTTAATGAGGGATTTGGTTTTTATACATATACATATCCAATCACCACAATATATAGTACGTATCATATACATGCTATATCCCACAAAAAACATGCAAAACGATAAAAAGCAATGATTATGGCCATCCTATTGTGATTCCTCGAGCCATGAGGAATCACAGTCATCTAGGTCTACATCACATGCAACCTGTACAAGATGAAATATGTGCCTGCCTTTTTGGGTTTGATCAGCTCATCTCCATGACTGATCGGCTCGCCATCAGGTTGGTTGTTCGGGTGCCACCAGTCGATCGACTGGCGCCTCCAGCCGATCGGTTCACCAGTCATCGTGCATCTCCTCAGGTCGCCACCTGCTCATCTCGTTCCTCAAACCAGCCATCTGGATCACCAACCGATCGGTTCACTCCTTGAACCGATCGTCTTCAGGTCGTCTGCCGTTCTTTAACATAACAGGAAATAAAATCTATCCTATTTACAATATAATTGTGAAACCCCGAGTTACATTCGGGGGGAGCAAAGGTAGGAAAAGAATTCTCGAATTATTTTGAGTTACATCAGGAATAGGAGAAAGGGAATTGGTGTGCAGAACGAGATGCAAGCAACCACACAAATAACCACACACAGATATAGGGGTTTATAGGCCATAACCATGCTACACATCCACCGCAAAACTCGTTTAAGGGCGACGCGTATCGAGTGCATTAATATTACATATCATATATGTATATTAGGGATTTGTGGATTGGACATGTATAAAGCCGATATTATTTGCATCGCATGCAATAAATAAAGGCGACAAACCAAAATCGATCATATCGATAATCCTAAAATATAGAGTGGTTGACGTGGCTCTGATACCACTGTTGGGTTTGATGGAGGCAGAGAAGCAGCGGAAACAAAAAAAATTCCCCAAACCCAGAACAAAAGGAATCGCGTCAACGTCTATATAATAGGAAAGATGGTTTGTGAATCATACCTTGTCCCGAGGCTTGCTCGGTGACATAACCTCGCGCCTTGCACGGTCTTCACCTCCGGTCTTGGACAGTGTCTGTGCAGCTCCTGGTCGCACCGGGACTCATGACTCCTCCTCCTACCGGACTGTCGGATGACAGTTGCCCTCCAAAGTGGCAGTGACCTCCCGCCTCTGAAGTAGTCCACATGGACCACCTAGAACTCCACTCTCCTTGTCCCACAAGGAAGTGGAAGGAGTCGCACCCTCCTGTTGACATACTAGTCACCAACACACTCTCCTACTGTTAATTGCAACTGCAGCTGTCCTTCCCTTGCTGCACCTCCCTTTGAGGGAAGCACTTGCTCGGGCTCTCTCTCGGTTACCAAAACCAGAGAGAACGACAACTTTGCAGAGCAATCAACTTGCACTGAGTTGTACTCTGAGAAGCCCCCAATACCCCTATATATATAGGCGGGTCATGGGACAGGGTTCTCTATCCCCAACAATATGGGACTAAAAGTAGGAGTAGAAGGGTTCGTGATTTTCCACAAAAGCAACCAACTCACAACCTGAACTGATCGGTTCACAAGTGAACCGGTCGATTGGGGACCTGAACCGGTCAGTTGGAGCACCAACCGATCGGTTGGGACACCTCAACCGGTCGGTTCACAAGTGAACCGGTCGGTTGGTGGTCCTGGTCGATCCCGAATTGACTTTCTTTCTTTTGTTTCTAATTGGTATCGAATACCAATCCATGTTCCAATCAAATTGGGCCAGTGAAACGCAAGGAAAACTCTCACCAATCCTACTTTCCCAAGTTGCTCGATTGCACTAGTCGAACCGATCAGTTCAGCACTTGAACTGCTCGTTTCACTCTGTGCACGAGCCGATCGGTTCAACAATTGAGCCGACCGGTTCAGCAACCTCAGCCGACCGATTCATCACATGAACCGATCGGTTGGGAGTGCAGGTTGTGCAGAATCAGTCAAATGCGATTTTAATCAATCTGATACTCCAATCAATGCGTCCAACACTTTGAACATTATGATATTGAGCTATCGATTGAGTGAGTGTTTAATTGAACTACTAAACTCCTTTAGTAATCAATCTAAACATTGCTTGTGGATAAAATGCCTCTTCCATGTTAAATCCTATGTGTGTGACCCTGCAGGTCCATTTCACGTTGGCAGTGAAAGTCCATAACACTTATGACTTCACAAGCAAAGAGCGGTGCCTAGTCACACATCATTTCTACCCAAGTGAAATAGAAAGTTGGAGAACAACTTTCATCCCTACAATCCGTGAATGGTGTTACAGTGAATGTATAATTCCTTTGTCACTGATATCCAGAATGAACTCGAGGCATGGAACAGTCATCATGTCAACGTTCATTCATTTCCTTGATCTCAGAGTAGACCGAGTGAGATGTGTATGACATCAATATTACATATTGATTCACACGTGCATGTGCATGCCTTTCTCAATCCTACTCATCAAGTGGCCAAGGATATCAAACTCCCTTAGGAGGGACAAATCCCATATCTATCACTCACCCGTCAAAAGCCCCATGTGTCAAAGCCACCCAATCATCACCTTTATAACAACCCATGTTTCAGGACTGCGTTTGATGATGTCAAAGTGTACCCAACGACATGTTTTGAGTGTAGTGATTTCAAGTCTAAGAATCACACTCACCACCATCACTGTGAGAGCTAACTGTGACTACCAAGTCATGGTTCCATGTGTCACTCTCACGGTGGGTCTGTCTGGTACCTTGTTCTCTAACAAGTACCTATGTGCTTGGTTTGATATCACTATATCATGACTAATGAGATTTTGTCATCAACCAACACACAATCTAGTCTTCAGTGTTATTGATGTCTATGGTTATTTCCACAATAACAACCGACTAGGGACTAAACAAGAATGTATACTCTTAACATCCGTATGATCTCATCGTTTAGGTCCTCAACCCAAAAGCATACGTCATTGAGTAAAACAATCTTTAGACATCTATCATGTTACACCATCATCTCAGAAACAATTTAAACATATAGATTGGAAATTGCCTTTATTATTTATTCAAATCATTTACAAAGTATCACATTACAATCATCACATGACTTGCTCTATGGGCATACATACCAACATATACCCTGGCCAACTATACAGTGGAAGGATGGTCTAGAGAGGAACCCTAGAAATATTAGGGTTAGAAACAAGATACGCAACATGAATTAAGAGCATAAATATAAAATGAGATAGAACTTTCATTTCATATTGTTGTTTATTGGAGATGAATAGAAAAGCTCTTATATGTTTGAATTTAGATATTCAGTATTTTGAAATATATATGGGTCTTTAAGATTTGTTGTACACTATGCAGTTGTAGCATTTATTGATTACATTCTTTGTATCAAGTAAACTAGAAATGATCTTTGAATGAGCTTTCCTAAGTGAATAAGTTTTCTTCCACACATTTGAGACGAATAGGAGTTGAGTAATCCTAAGTAGCTCTTGGTATCAGGACTGTAGGTTCGGCCTGGTCCAGCTGGCATGATGCATTAGTGGGATCTAATGACTCCTATTAGTAACATAACAAGAGTAAATTTTGGATAGATTAGATCCAAATTCTAGTATAAATTCATATACTCTAAGATTTTGAAGTATAAGGGAAAGACTGAGATAACTAAGAATTAGTTGGAACTGATATGTGAGATCCAACTTTGGTGCCTCATATTAGAAACCCTTAATTGGGAATAAAGGAATAATACATAAGATTCTGATTAAGTTTAATCATTAGTATTATATGAACTCTAAATATGAAATATGGAAAAGATATGAGAAAAGTATGTAAGGGTCAAGATAATAAGAATCAATCATGAGGAATGGATTATATAATCAAGTAAAATGTTTTTATGTACTCCAAAGCAAATGGAAAATAGAAGAAAAGAGTTAAGTATTCGATAAGTACATAGAAGTGAAGAGTATTCAGAAAAGTTAAAGTGAAGAGAACTAGATGAGCATTGAAATCATAAAACTAGGATAAGAAACTTAGTTGAAACAAGGAGAAATGTTGCAAATAATGAGCTTGATTAAGGAATGAGGGTTATGGTATAATTGAGAGCATGGAATGTACTTTATTGTGAAGTTCATACATTCATCCTACTGCCTTTGCATTCTAAGTGTCTATACAACAACTAACTAATTTCTAAAAGAAGAACAAAAGTGTAGCTTAACCAATGAATAAGTCATACAAAGGTAGACTATATTCAAGAGGTAAAAACTTGATTAAAAGATATACTAAGTTTGACCCATGCATGTGCCGTTTGATTTAAAATGAAGGATATGTAATGTATTAAATATGAGTTGAAACTAGTAGAGAGATTATGGATTTAGAATTTCAGCTTTACATTAACAGAAGGATAAAAAGAAATATGTGCAACATGGTATATGTGATCATACACCTAAAATAAGCAACATGATCATAAGAAAAAACTAGAAGTTAAAGATGATATGTGGAATAGCAGTATATGGTAAGGGGATTATGGAAAGTAATGAAAAGGTTTGAAACATGGTGGAGTAATATATATTATAAAAGAAAGATGTTGTGACATTCAAGAAAGTGCTAATTAGTCAAGTATCCTTGTTGATAATTAATTAAACCTACATATGAGAAATGTATTATTGAATGTTTGAAGATAAGAATTCTAAGTCTCAAAAGCATCTTCTCTTTCATATCTTCCTTAATGAGAGCAATGTGGGAATGAAGTGATAAGAAAATGAATCATATATGATGCATAACCACCATGGTAGAGACATATAGTGAATGTAATAATGACAAACAATATGATGATGCAACCCTAGCAGGGTAATTGAGAATGTAATCTATCTGAATGGTCAAGTAAGATAAAGGAAATTCAACCGATAAGATAAAGAAGACTTTAGTAAAACTTGTGAGATCCAAAGTTTGAATTTCAAATTAAGGGAGCAAAGTCACATCACAATAACATCATACTACTGATAAGGACCAAACCCTAGAATGTTTAGAGTTGTAGTAGTTCAAGGAATGTCACTAGGGATTTGACCTTGAATACTAGCATCTCTATAAAACAAGATCATGTGATTTGCACTATGAGAAGTAAACTAATACTGATAGTAATCCTAGCTAATTTGAAAGGTTAATGAATAATATGAAAATTATTCTGAGCAAGGGGTAAGAAATAAATTTGAAATGTAACAAGTGTGTTTTGAACAAAAGAAGAAGCAAGATGAACAAAGTGTAATCTAAAACAAATTCTTGCAGTGATATCAAGAATGATGAATAATCTATTCTTAGGTTGTATGTTTCAATTTTAGGGATGTTTAATCTACATGATTAAAATGAGAAGGATAAGTAGCAAAAAGTAAGTAGTAATGAATGAGAAGAGATATAAGAGAAAACAATGGCTTTTAGTAATATTTGAATTTGTTTTTAGAAGTATATTTTTTTGAAGGTATATTAAGGGATGTAAATTGGTTCTAAGTATGATTTTGGTGTACATGTATAAGCAATATGTTAATTTCAGGTGTCTGATAGTTGTAGACATTCAAACCAGTAATCCATCTTAGTATTGTACAATTTTTGTATGGTGATATGGTTCAAATGATGATAAAACAAATGGAGGGTTACCCTGAATAAGGTAGTCTTACCTATTCACTAATATGAATAGAAGGGATGATAACCATATTGTATTGATATGTAACCCTAATGAGGTATAGCTTGTTATACCTAGCTTTCATATAACTAAGTGATGGTAATTGGGTATGAATAGTCATTGAATGACTAATACAATCATGTAATACTTTGTTACTATTGTTGAACACCTAGTATGCAATAACCCGATGGTTACACCTTGAATTGTGTGTGGGTTCATACTTGAGAATAATATGGAATGTGATGGTAATGCTTCACCTTATGCATCCATGATGCAATGGGGATATCATGAGTGGTATTGTACAATTTTTGTTGAATCTAGTCTTCCAACTCAAGATTGTTTTGCTATTTGATAGCACAATAGTAAAATTCAAAAGAACATGGTGAACTCTCTTTTGTGACTCAGAGGTAGTACAGAACAATAGTACATATTGAGCCGAATGAATTGAGATAGTTGGATCAGATTATTAATGTCGAGGTAACACCTCAAGAGTATGAAAATATTGAAATGATTGTTTCTCTCTCTCTCTGCTATGATTTATTGTGGCATAGAGAATTTGTTTGTTGTCATTGAGAACTATTTCAAACATGTTGTGATTAGAAAAGAAATGAAGGACTTAATGTTGAAAACTGCATTCAAGTATGAAATACAAAAACGTAATGACATGTAAGATATTAGAATATTAAAATAAACCTTGAAAGTACTTTTCTTGCATATTTATGATTCGGGGACAAAACTTTTTAAGGGGGTGAGAATTGTAATGACAACATTTGTGCTTAATTGGTAAACTAGGGTTTACCTGAATGATTACATACTTGATTAGATTGAACATCGTTTAGAGTTGATTAATGATAGTAGATCGATTGTGATGGTTCAAACCTAATAAGAAACTCTAACTATGATTTTAGTTTTGAAGAATCAGGGTTTGAGAAATGTAAACCCTAATCTGCAAAAATTAGGGTTTTGATAGTACATGAATATGGAATTTGATCAGGATAGCAGTGTGGAAATGATTTTTCATATTTTCAAAAAAAAAATTGTATTTAATTGAATTTTGGATATGATATGGAAAACTCAATCATTCATATTTTAGAAAAAATTTAGTATATTTGACTTTTCTTTGAATGTAGTTATCGGTCAAACTATACTTCGACCAAAATGCTGACTGAGTGCTTTTCGTTAGTGTAGTGTTTTATTTTTACTTATATAGTGGTAATTTCAAATTATCTTAAATTTTTACTAGTGATCTTAAACTCAATCATAAAAAACATGTAAAATTTTCATAATTTTTGGATGTGTTTAGACCTTATCAGTAGACGAATTACAATAATCGACATTTCAGCAGAATTCCGGATAGCTGTTCACTATGTGATTTTTAATTATTTAATGGAAGATTGGAATGATCTCAAATTTTAACATAAGATTTTTAACTCAATTATAAACAACATTATAAATTATCATTATTATTGGAGGGGATTTGATATCAAAAATACACAAATTTATAGAAACCTTTTTATGATAGAAAAAAAATTTGCGGAAATAAGAAACAATATAGTAAGGGGTCAAAGTGCAATTGATAGAAGCATATCAATTTCTCTATATGGTCAACCTAACACACAAGTATATCTCATAATTCTTGATTCAATCCAGAGAAACAAAATCTTAGAGAGAGAGAGAGAGAGAGTTAGGGTTTGAAAGGAGAAATTGATGGAGATGTTTACCTAGGGTTTTGCGGTCTGAGGAATGATGAAATCATGTAAGTTTAACTTCTTTGGATATAGTTTCATGGTGAATATTCTCGCACATGTCAAAATTTATTACCTCCTCTGATTTGATCCAAAATGGTATCAAAACTTCCCCTTTCTCATAGTTTCTTCATAATCCCCCATTTTTAGGGTTTCCGAGTTGAAAGGAAGAAGAATTGGGTGGATTGCTAGGGATTTGATATGAGATCGAGATTTTCAGGGATGCGCTACATTTCTAAGTTTTTTCCACACCTTAGGGTGAGTGGGAAATTCCTTTAAGCATTCTATTGCAGGAAAATTGGTTAATGCATCCATAATTTTTAATTTCTAGTATGCGACTACAAACCCTGAATTGTTTATTTGTTCTAAGATGTTGCAAAATGATATGAAATGGATTCTTCCTCCATTTGGATGAAGTTCAAATGAAAAAATCATATTAGAAATGTATACAATACATCCTAATGAAAATTCCCAAAGTAGTCACAGAGGTATAAGAGTAAACTAGGGAATTTATCTATGACTGAAATTTGCTATATAAGTAAATAGAGAAAATTGCTTATCTAGACCCCCTTGGTTATGAATGATTGTTTATCTAAATTCATAGTACATATATGTCAGATACTATCTTGGATTTCATTCAAAGTGAATAGTGTTTGTTTGATATCTCAGTAAAGAGGTTGAAACCCTAGATGCAAGGAAAGTTGGATATTTAGGAATAGATATCGTGAAATCCATTTGAAGGGATTTTCTTGACATGATCGACTTTATTTATTCAATGTTATTATCAATGCATGATATCCTAGTGAATGGCATGGAAACACAAATTCAACTCAGTTCTAAGGTTTCATACATATATTGATTTGATATGATTTGTTGATAGTAGTCTTTATTCAATGAATGTTTATGTCGTATGAAATCTTTATGGGAGCCATGTGAATAAGTTGTTGCCTAATGAGAGGTGACAAGATGTGTGATGGACTTGTGAGCCATGAGAATACTTTTACAACCAGTGAAAATAATACCTTGGTCTAAGGACCTAGAGGTAATGGTTACCTATTACAAAGGTAACAATGCTATGTGATGATCTAAGGGTTTGAATACCCGGATCTAGTAATCATGATAATGATGTGAAGGGATGATAATTCCCAGTAATGTGATAAGGGATTGAGATCCCAGGTATCATTTGTTTTATAGATTTGAAAAGTACACGATAGATGTATTACACCTTTCTTTGTAGCATTTGTGGTGATTAAATGAAACCCTAAGGGTAGGGTGTTCAATTAATCAAGTATTGTGATATCAATGTTCTTAGTTATTATTAATAATTCTTGTCATGATAAGTAATTAACACTTAATTGATTTATGAGATGCACAACTCAAGATTTGGGTTGATATGCACAATTCCAGTGTGTATGTGCCAAGTAGACATGAAATCTGTTTATTTAAGAATTTTTGTCTGCCTTCATGAATAGTATGTTGATTACCCAGTATATTATAGTGTTTTGAATATACTGCTCTGCCAAGTTTAGAATGATATACATGTTGTATTATAACTTCAAATAAGTAGATGCAATAACATAGAGATACCAGATTCAAGCACAAGTAAGAGAAGGGTACAATGTAGAAAGAGCTTTTTAGGAATAATAAAATAATAGACTTAGGAGCCCTGAACACCGTAGAACCCCTATGTGAGGTCTGTGCCTTAGGGGTGAAACGACCTAACCCTGGCAGCGTCCAGTATACGGGGGTCAGAACGTGCTATCAAGTGGCACAGGGGACAAAGTCCTAGTAGATGCCTCCTTAAATTATAGTTTGAAGTATCCAACATCAACCAGAAGTCCTGGTGGCACTAGAGTACAAAAAAGCCAAGAGGTGGCTTGACTCTCTGCCAGTGTGCTCAGGTTAGAGGAGGAGTCCAGTTTAGGCCAGAGAGTCATTTCCCTATTGCAGACCAGGAGAGTAGTCAGGCTTAGCATTTCCCAAGTGTGTATGCTAAGTCATGTACGGTGTGATTGTAGTGCACTAAGAGTCTTCATATGTAGAGTACATTGCATATGATCAGGGCATAATCAAATGAATGAGATGTCAAACAAGTGTGTATAGTTATTCAATTATTCTTTGTATGTTTCTGAATTATTAGTTCTCTTTATGATCAATCAAGGATTTCATATATTGATTCACTCTTATGGATATTTAAAGTATCCTTCCATATTTATGATTGTCAATTATTAGACTCTCTAAATCTTTATGTTGTTATAATTGATATCAATTGCTCAAAAGTATATCTATAATAATATTAGTTCTTTAGACTGTTTCTTTGAAGTACTCATTCACTGAGTGAGTGGGCTCACCCCTCTACTCAAATTTTTTAGGGAAACCATGTGGACATGAAGATATCATTGCATCAGAGTAGATCTGCCACAAGAGTTCAGTCTCAGTATATTTAAGTTTAGTTGGTCCCGGCCACTCTAGGTCCTAGTATAAATGTGAGAGTGTTGTAAGTAATGTTTTGTATCTTTGTTTACTTAATAAGAGAGAATGTATTTGATTATCATGTCGTATGTACCTGAGAATGAATGTATGGATGTGTGTCATTTATGTTGAGATCATATTAAAGAAATCAATGTTTAAATTCCCTTGTAAAGTTAGTTAATGTGGTTCAATGCAAGAAAACAAAGAGTTTGAAAAAGTAGAAAAAGTTAAGGGTGATCTTTTTATTAAATTAAATCCTTAATTTATTCCCTAATCTCATGATTATTGGTAATTGTGAGATCGTGGTGTAACATCTTGGTATCAGAGCTTAGGCTGAGTTGTCAGGGACCATTATGTTAGTAAGTTAGAGTCATAAGTGTGGCTGATAGGAGATGTTATAATGTTAGCTATGGGGATTTGAGTATTTAGATATCTTGGCCCGGTATCTGAGTACTTGGATCAACCAGTATCAAGCTACTATGTCTAGTCTTTCATGTATACCCTGGTCAGGTATACAATGGAAGGATGGTCCATAGAGGAACCCTAGAAATATTAGGGTTAGAAACAAGATTAGTAACATGAATTAAGAGCATAAATATAAAATGAGATAAAACTTTCATTTCATATTGTTGTTTTATTGGAGATGAATAGAAAAGCTCTTATATGTTTGAATTCAGATATTCTGTATTTTGAAATATATATGGGTCTTTAATATTTGATGTACACTATGCAGTTGTAGCATCTCTTGATTACATTCTTTGTATCAAGTAGACTAGAAATGATCTTTGAATGAGCTTTCCTAAGTGGATAAGTTTTCTTCCACACATTTGAAATGAATAGGAGTTGAGTAATCTTGAGTAGCTCTTGGCTTCAGGACTGTAGGTTCGGCCTGTTCTGGTTGGCAGGATGCATTACTAGGATCTAATGACTACTATTAGTAACATAACAAGAGTAAATTCTAGATAGATTAGATCCAACTTCTAGTATGAATGTATATACTCTAAGATTTTGAAGTATAAGGGAAAGACTGGGATAACTAAGAATCAATTGGAACTGCTATCTGAGATCCAACTTTGGGGCCTCATATGAGAAACCCTTAATTGGGAATAAAGGAACACGGCATAAGATTCTGATTAAGTTTAATCATTAGTATTATATGAACTCTAAATATGAAATATGGAAAAGATATGAGAAAAGTATGTAAGGGATAAGATAGTAAGAATCAATCATCAGGAATGGATTATATAATCGAGTACAATGTTTTTATTTACTCCAAAGCAAATGGAAAATACAAAGAAAAGAGTTAAGTATTCGATAAGTATATAGGAGTGAAGAGTCTTCATAAAAGTTAAAGTGAAGAGAACTAGATGAGCATGTAAATCATAAAACTAGGATAAGAAACTTAGTTGAAACAAGGTAAAATGTTGGAAATAATGAGCTTGATTAAGGAATGAGGGTTATGATATAATTGAGAGCATGGAATGTATGCCTTTATTGTGAAGTTCATACATTCATCCTTCTGCCTTTGGATTCTAAGTCTCTATAGAACAACAAACTAATTTCTAAAAGAAGAACAAAAGTGTAGATTAACCAATGAATAAGTCATACAAAGGTAGACTATATTCAAGAAGTAAAAACTTGATTAAAAGAGATACTAAGTTTGACCCACGCATGAGCCGTTTGATTTGAAATGAAGGATATGTAATGGATTAAACATGAGTTGAAACTAGTAGAGAGATTATGGATTTAGAATTTCAACTTTACATTAGTAGAAGGATAAAAAGAAATATGTGCAACATGGTATATATGATCATACACCTAAAAGAAGAAACATGAGCATAAGAGAAAACTAAAAGTTAAAGATGATATGTGGAATAACAATATATAGTAAGGGGTTTATGGAAAGTAATGAAAAGGTTTGAAACATGGTGGAGTAATATAGATTATAAAAGAAAGAGGTTGTGAGATTCAAGAAAGTGCTAATTAGTCAAGTATCCTTGTTATAATTAATTAAACCTACATATGAGAAATGTATTATTGAATGTTTGAAGATAATAATTCTAAGTCTCAAAATCATCTTCTCTTTCATATCTTCCTTAATGAGATTAATGTGGGAATGAAGTGATAAGAAAATGAATCATATATGATGCATAATCACCATGGTATAGACATCTCGTGAATGTAATAATGACACAAAATGTGATGATGAAACCCTAGTAGGGTAATTGAGAATGTAATTTATCTGAATGGACAAGTAAGAGAAAGGAAATTCAATCGATAAGATAAATAAGACTTTAGTAAAACTTGTGAGATCCAAAGTTTGAATTTCAAATTAAGGGAGCAAAGTCATATCACAATAACGTCATGCTACTGATAAGTACCAAACCCTAGACTGTTTAGAGTTGTAGTAGTTCAAGGAATGTCACTAGGGATTTGACCTTGAATACAAGCATCTCTATAAAACAAGATCATGTGATTTGCACTATGAGAAGTAAGCTAGCACTGATAATAATCCTAGCTAATCTAAAAGGTTGATGAACAATATGAAAATTATTCAGAGCAAGGGGTAAGAAATAAATTTGAAATGTAACAAGTGTGTTTTGAACAAAAGAAGAAGTGCAAGATGAGCAAAGTGTAATCTAAAACAAATTCTTGTAGTGATGTCAAGAATGATGAGTAATCTATTCTTAGCTTGTATGTTTCAATTTTAGGGATGTTTAATCTACATGATTAAAATGAGAAGGATAAGTAGCAAGAAGTAAGTAGTAATGAATGATAAGAGAGATAAGAGAAAACAATGGCTTTTAGTAATATGTGAATTTGTTTTTAGAAGTATAATTTGTTGAAGGTATATTAAGGGATGTAAACTGGTTCTACGTATGATTTCAGTGTACATGTACAAGCAATATGTAAATTTCAGGTGTCTGATAGTTGTATTCATTCATACCAGTAATCCATCTTAGTATTGTAAAATTGTTGTATGGTGATATGGTTCAAATGATGATAAAACAAATGGAGGGTTACCTTGAATAAGGTAGTCTTACCTATTCACTCATGTGAATAGAAGGGATGATAACTATATTGTATTGATATGTAACCCTAATGAGGTATAGCTTGTTATACCTAGCTTTAATATAACTAAGTGATGGTAATTGGGTATGAATAGTCCTTGAATGACTAATACAATCATGGAATACTTTGTTACTATTGTTGAAACCCTAGTATGCTATAACCTGATGGTTACACCTTGAATTGTGTGTGGGTTCATACTTGAGAATAATATGGAATGTGATCGTAATGCTTCACCTTATGCATCCATGATGCAATGGGGATGTCGTGAGTGGTATTGTACAATTGTTGTTGAATCTAGTCTTCCAACTCATGATTGTTTTGCTATTTGAGTAACACAATATTGAAATTCAAAAGAACATGGTGAACTCTCTTTTGTGACTCAGAAGTAGTACAGAACAATACTACATATTGAGCTAAATGAATTGAGATAGTTGGATCAAATTATCAATGTTGAGGTAACACCTCAAGAGTATGAAAATATTGAAATGATTATTTCTCTCTCTTTCTCTACTATGATTGAGTGTGGCATAGAGAATTTGTTTGTTGTCATTGAGAACTATTTCAAACATGTTGTGATTAGAAAAGAAATGAAGGACTTAATGTTGAAAACTGCATTCAAGTATGAAATACAAGAGTGTAATGACATGTAAGATATCAGAAGCTGAAAATATACCTTGAAAGTACTTTTCTTGCATATTTATGTTTCAGGGACGAAACTTTTTAAGGGAGTGAGAATTGTAATGACCACATTTGTGCTTAATTAGTAAACTAGAGTTTACCTGAATGATTAAATGCTTGATTAGATTGAACATCATTTAGACTTGATTAATGATAGTAGATCAATTGTCATGTTTCAAACCTAATAAGAAACTCTAACTATGATTTTAGTTTGAAGAATTAGGGTTTGAGAAATGTAAACCCTAATCGGCAAAAATTAGGGGTTTGATAGTACATGAATATAGAATTTGATCAGGATAGTAATGTGGTAAATGATTTTTCATATTTTATATAAATTTGGTATTTAATTTAATTTTGGATATGATATGGATAACTCAATAATTCATATTGGAGAAAAATTTCAGAATATTTGAGTATTGTTTGAATGTGGTTCCCGATCGAACCATACTTCGACCAAAATGCTGATAGAGTGTTTTATACAAGTATTGTGTTTTATTTTTAGTTATTTATTGGTAAATAAAAATGATCTTAAATTTTAATTGGAGATTTTAAACTCAATCATAAAAAATATTTAAATTTTTCATAATTTTTGGATGAGTTTAGAACTTATCAGTAGACGAATTATAGTAACTAACATTTCTACAGAATTTTGGATAGCAGTGCACTATTAGATTTTTATTTATTTAATGGAAGCTTGGAATGATCTAAAATTTTATCTTACGCTTTTGAACTCAATTATAAACAATATTATAAATTCACATAATTTTTGGAGGAGGTTTGATCTCTAAAATACACGAATTTAAAGAAACCTTTTTATGATAGAAAAAAATTTGCTGAAACAAGAAAAAGTATAGTAAGGGGTCAAAGTGCAATTGACCCAAGCAGCTCAATTTCTCTATATGGTCAACCTAACATAAAAGGAGCTCTCATAATTCGTGATTCAATCCAGAGAAATGAAATCCTACATAGAAAGAGAGAGAGTTAGGGTTTGAAAGGAGAAATTGATGGAGATGCTGACCTAGGGTTTTGCGGTCCGAGGAATGATGAAATCGTGTAAGTGTAACTTCTTTGGATATAGTTTCATGGTGAATCTTCTCTCACATGTTAAAATTCCGTCCCTCCTCTAACTTGATTCAAAATGGTATCAAAACTTCCCCTTTTCTCACTCTTTCTTCATAATCCCCCATATTTAGGGTTTCCGAGTTGAATGGATGAAGAATTGGGTGAATTGCTAGGGATTTGATATGAGATCAAGATTTTCAGGGATGAGCTACGTTTTTAAGGTGTTTTCACACCTTAGGGTGAGTGGAAACTTCCTTTAAATAGTATATTGCATGAAAATTGGTTAATTCATCCATAATCTTTAATTGCTAGTATGCGACTACAAACCCTGAATTGTCTATTTGTTCTAAGTTGTTGCAAAATGATATGAAATGGATTCTGAAAACTACTAGAGGGGGGGTGAATAGAGTTTTATAGATAATTTAACAATTATTGAACTCAAACAACCACAATGAAAATATTGGACAAGGAGACACAAGGTTTAGAGTGGTTCCAACTATAGCAAATACTATAGCCGTCAATCCACTACCCGGTTGCTTACCCAACCGGGATTTGAAAAGAAATTTATTTTATTACCTCTCAAGGAATTTACATAAAATACAATCTCTTTTCCTAAACCCTTCAAGCAGCCTTCACCTAGAAGTAATCGCCAACCTTGAAGCAGCCTTCCCTTGAAGTAGATGCACCAACTCCCGTTGCACCAGCCTTCTGAAGTAGCTTCCCTTGCGATAGCCTTCTTGAAGTAGCTTGAAGTCCCCTTCTCCACCTGAGAAGTCAACCCTCTCCAATCCGCAGCCTCCAACCCTAGGAGTAGCAAGGAGAGTACAAAAGATAAAAAGGAACAAGAAAGAAAAAGGAAATTACAACTTATCCTTTAAGCCTGAGGCTTGATATGCCTAGATCAAGCGTAAGATCTCCTAGCCAAGTATGTGAACTTGTGATTGCTGTGGGTAGGAGAATCTGGCCTATAGGACACGAGATTGAGCTAAGGAGAATGTAGGCCAATGATTACAGTGCTCAAATTGCTTGCAAAAGATTGCTCAAGTATGCTCAAGTGTATTCTCAAGTGTAACAAGTGAATTCTAGTGTCCTATGGCTTGTCCTATTTATAGGAATGGCCTAAGTATGCTTAAGGACGTTCTAGACAACTTCTAGGGGCTTCTAAGTGCTTAACTAGCCGTTAGGTACAAAGTTGTTGCTTTAACAACGGCTAATTAATTTATTCTGCAGTTGTTGTCAGAGACCATCTCGGTCGACAAATGGTCGACCGAGACACCTACTCGGTCGAACTTTTGTCGACCGACAGGCTCTCTGGAACAAGTGATTTGCAACGTCTTTCTTCAACTGCCAACTAACTTGTCTGTTGTGTCTAACGGCTACTTTGGATCTTTCTCAGTCGAGAAGATTGTCGACCGAGAGTGTCTCGGTCGAGGAGTTTGTCGACCGAGAATGATCCTATTTCAAGGTTTCAATTTAGGCACTAATTATATGTGTGAGTGTGCAAAGGTGATCCTAATTAAATGGGATGACATGTCTAACTATGGTGTTTGGCTAGGGAAAATCTAACGCTTGATTTACATGCAATTCTAAGTACTTGTACATTATATATTTGTACAAGTTTTACAACATTGATTACATTGCATGAAAATATAACTAAGCTCTTGGATTTTCCCTTGCTACTTTGTCATCCTGCACACTCAAGTAGCTCGGTAGATTAATAAGAATGAAATGTTTGTCATAATCAAAACAAAGGGATTTTTAGATGTCCATTTAGCCAACAATCTCCCCCTTTTTGAAGATGACAAACATTTCCAAAATAAATATAAAACATATGAATTTCATACCTTTAGATTGCCTTATGTATCTTTTCCTCTTGTTTATAAAATGTGTGCTTATTATTCCCAATGAATTATGGAACATGAAATCTAGTTCATTTGGGAATGTAGCAACTTTCAATGTAAAGCCAAGAGTATATTTATGAAACTCATTGATTGAGTTTTTCATAAATACCAAGTTATAGTTTTATATATTTCTCCCCCTTTGTCATTTCAAAAAGATAACCGTTTTAATAAAAACTCCCCCTTAATTAGATAACTGTTTTGATAAAAACTCCCCCTTAATTAGATATCCGTTTTGATAAAAACTCCCCCTTAATTAGATATCCCGTCAAATCGAATGAAAAAGATGTCCATTGAAAAGCCAAAATGAAACAAGTAAACGTATTCGTTTTAAGAACCGCAGATATCAAAGAAAACATCTTCCAAAGGAGTAATAAGCAATTGCTTCCTAATGTTGTTGAATTGATCTAGTGGAAGCGGTTTTGTAAAAATATCAGCCAATTGATTTTCTGTATCAACATGATGAAGGGAAACATGATTCTTTGAGATGTGATCCCTTAAGAAGTGATGACGGATTTCAATGTGTTTTGCCCGGCTGTGTAAAATAGGATTGTGTGCTAAGTTTATGGCGCTCGTGTTGTCACAAAAAATAGGTGTAGATGAAAGATTAAAACCATAATCGCTTAATACTTGTTGCATATAAAGCACTTGAGCACAACAAGACCCGGATGCCATATATTCAGCTTCAGTTGTAGATAGGGCAACCGTATTTTGTTTCTTGCTAAACCAAGATACTAAGGCTCTCCCTAATAAGAAACAGCCACCACTAGTACTTTTGCGATCAAGTCGACAACCAGCATAATCTGCATCAGTATATGCTTTAAAATCCAAGGATTGTCCTTTTGGATACCATAAACCGAAACAAGTAGTACCAGCTAGATATCGAAGAATTTGTTTAACCGCTAGAAAATGAGATTGCATAGGTTGGGATTGAAATTGAGCACAAAGACCAACGGAAAACATAATGTCCGGTCGAGAAGCAGTTAAGTATAGCAAACTACCAATCATGGCTCTATATAAGGAATCATCAATGGGTTCCCCATTTTCATCCTTATCAATTTTGATAGAGGTAGCCATAGGAGTAGTAGCATGTTTGCATTGATTCATCCCAAAACGTTTTAAAAGTTCTTTAGTATATTTTTCTTGGCTTATGAAAATTCCTGCAGGTGTTTGCTTAATTTGAAAACCAAGAAAGAATGTTAGTTCACCCATGAGGCTCATTTCAAATTCTTTTTGCATAATGTCACTGAATTGTGTGCATAATGAATCATTAGAAGCTCCAAAAATAATGTCATCAACATATATTTGCACAACTAAGAAATCAGATGCATATGTTTTGAAGAATAAAGTAGAATCTGAATTTCCAATAGAAAAACCATTATCAAAAAGATATGTCTTGAGCCGTTCATACCAATTCTTAGGTGCTTGTTTTAGACCATAAAGTGCCTTTTTAAGTTTATAAACATGGTCACCTTTTTCTGGTATTTCAAAGCCAGGTGGTTGAGCAACATAAACTTCTTCTTGTATGATGCCATTGAGAAATGCACTTTTGACATCCATTTGATACAGCTTAATGTTTTTATGGGCAGCAATAGCTAGTAACATCCTAATAGCTTCAAGTCTAGCTACGGGTGCATATGTTTCATCAAAATCTATTCCTTCTTGTTGATTATATCCTTGTGCTACTAATCGAGCTTTATTCCTTATGACTTCTCCTGCCTCATTGAGCTTATTCCTAAAAACCCATTTAGTTCCTATGATAGTTTTGTCTTGTGGTTTAGGAACTAAATCCCATACATCATTTTTAGTGAATTGATTTAACTCCTCTTGCATGGCTATTATCCAGTAATCATCCTTAAGAGCTTCGGATACCTTCTTAGGTTCAATGATAGAAACGAAAGCCATGTTTGCAACATCTTTGAAGGAAGACCGAGTTTTGACTTTATCATTTGGATCTCCAATAATTAGTTCTTGGGGATGATCCTTGATAAGCCTAGGTGTGGGTTGTGTTTCAACTTGGGGATCGGATATAGGATTTTTCTCACAATCATTGGAAATGGTTATATTTTCGAATTGATTAGTGAGATCAATGATATCTAGATTTTCAGATTTCGATTCTTCATGAAAAGAAACATGAATGGATTCCTCAACTTTTCTAGAGATAGTGTTATATACTCTAAAGGCTTTGCTAGAAGTGGAATATCCCAAGAAGAATGCTTTGTGTGATTTAGAATCAAACTTGTCTCTATCATCTTTGGTATTTAAAATGTAGCATGTGGAGCCAAAAGTATGAAAGTAGTCAACTCTAGGTTTCTTAGAGTGTAATATTTCATATGGAGTTTTCTTCAAATGAGAGTGAACAGTTACTCTATTAAGCACATAACAAGCAGTGTTTACAGCTTCAGCCCAAAAGGTTTTAGGTGTGCTGTGTTCAAGCATCATGGTCCTAGCCATTTCCTGTAGAGATCGATTTTTCCGTTCAACTATACCATTTTGTTGTGGGGTACGTGGAGCAGAAAAATTATGAGTATACCCTTGAGATGTACAAAAGGTCTCAAATGTATGATTCTCAAATTCGCCACCATGATCACTTCTAATGGTACATATTTTATGTTGTAAAAGATTTTCAATCTTGGAACAAAATTGCATAAAGACATGAATAGTATCATCTTTAGTTGCAATAAAATGTACCCATGTATATCTACTATAATCATCAACAATAACAAAACAGTATCGTTTACCACCAATAGATTGTGTCCTCATTGGTCCAAATAAGTCCATATGAATTAATTCTAAGGATCTACTGGTGCTAAGTACATGTTTTGATTTAAAAGATGTTTTGGTTTGCTTTCCCATTGTGCAGGGTTCACAGTTTTCAACTTGATCAAAAGACAAGGTAGGTAATCCACGAACAAGATCATATTTCACTAACTTTTTAATAGCATGTGAACTAGCATGTCCTAGCTTTTTATGTCATAGTTGTAAGGTATTTTCATTTGCAAGCAAGCATTTACCTACTACTGATTTCATAGAGTTTGGTTTAAGGATATAAAGATTTCCAACTCTATTTCCTTCATAAACGACATTTGTAGTGTTTTCTATCAATAGTTTGCAGCAGGTTTTGTTAAATAACACATCATAACCACTATCACATAGTTGACTTACACTTATTAGATTATGATGCAATCCATCAACAAGTAGAACATTTTTAATTTCAAGATTTGTTCCAACATTACCTATTCCAACGATTTTGCCCTTACCATTGTCTCCAAAGGTGACCGTTCCACTTTTCTTTTCTTCAAAAGTTTGAAATGCGTCCTTGTTCCCGGTCATGTGTTTGGAGCAGCCACTGTCAACTACCCATTCCTGCATTAGAGTGTAGATTTTGGTACCCATGTGATGGTCCGATATGGTTAGAAACCTTTTAAGTGCTTATGTATATAAAAGTTCTGATACAGAAAACCAGTCGGTCGACAATTGTTCGACCGATATTTGTCTCGGTCGACAATTTGTCGATCGAGCAGGTTACTGTATCATAAGCAAAAACACAGAAAATTTCTCGGTTGACCAATTTTCGACCGAAATAGGTGCTGTAAATTTTTGATTTGTTAAAGACATCCAGTCGGTCGACAATACTTCGACCGACCCAGAGCTCGGTCGACAATACTTCGACCGACAGAATTTCTGTTTCAGCAGTGCAGAAAAATAATAACAATAAGCATAGCACCTTTTGTTGAGATAAGACAATATAAATAGAAAAATTAAGTATTTGGTCATATCTCAACTACATTCCATTCTTCTAAGTTTGGGATTTTGGGATCCAAACTAAGTCGGACTCCTTAGTCTTATAGGGGCATGAAAAACAATAATGTCCAAGACTTAAGCAGAAATGACAAGTAATAGAGTCAATTTCATTTCTCTTTCTAGTCATTGTGTTCTTGGGTACAAACATAGTTTGGGTCTTTTTGGGTTGGTTTTTCTTTAGAACATATCCCAAACCTTTTCTTCCATTGAAAACATTACCAACTTTCAATATGTTATCAAGAATATCTTTTCTTCTTAACTTATAAAGTTCTCTTTTCAACGTAGCAATGTCACTCATCTTCTTATGTATATCTTTTCTTGCTTGGTCTAAATCAGAAAACAATGAATCCTTTTCTTTTACAATTTTATCATAGTCCGAATGGTTGCACAAGATAGGTTGAGTTTGATAATCTTGTAGTTTAGCTAGCAAATCAGTCTTTTCTTTTGATAGAAGATCAACATTGGTTTCCAAATCGAGTAGCTTTCTAGTGCAATCATCTAAAGATGTTTTTAAAGATACATTTTCAAGATCAATGTTGTTCTTTTCATAAGAAAGTTCATCTAATTTGGCAATGAGCTCATTATTTGATTTTATGGCCTTCTTTAGTTTCTTCTTGGCATCAACATATTTATCATGAGTTTCTTGTAAACTAGTAACTAACTCTTCTTTAGAAAGATCAACTAGGCTTACCTCTTGAGAGTCTTCATTTTCTTCTCTTGCCATTAGACATTCCACCTCTTCTCCGCTTTCACTGTCACTTGACTCATCCCAGGCAGCTTTATAGGCTTTTTCTCCTTTCTTCTTATGTGAGCTTTTCTTTCCCTTCTTTGCTTTGGGGCATTCATTTTTGAAATGCCCTTTCTTCCCACATTCAAAGCACCTGGGAGTAGAGGAACTAGAAATTTTGTTAGATTTAAACCTTTTGTACTTCTTACCGTTGACGATTAAGGCTTCTTCTTCTTCTTCACTTGACTCCTCACTTTCTTGTGTGACAACTTTTGAGGCTTTGAGAGACACATCCTTCTTCTTCCCACTTTGGTGTTCACGTTCTCTTCTTTCTTCCTCTTCTAGATCTGCTTCATGAGCTTCTAAATTACCAATGAGTTGTTCCATTTTGAGGCGAGTGAGGTCGTTTGCTTCTGCAATGGCTGTCACCTTTGGCTTGTACTTTGGAGGAAGTGATCGAAGAATTTTTGATACCTGATCTTCCTCAAGGACAGGTTTTCCTAAGGCACTTAAACCATTAACAATAGTAGAGAATTTTGAATACATTTCACTAATAGATTCATTTGGATCCATACGAAAATGTTCAAGCTTTGTTTTAAGCAGACTAATTTTGGAATTTTTGACTTGGGCTATACCCTCATAAGTGATGGACAATCTATGCCAAATATCATATGCTGTATCACAATTTGATATTCTATTAAATTCTCCTACAGAAATAGAACAATATAAAATGCTTACAGCTTTTGCGTTCATTTGGGCCTGTTTTACCGTGTTTGCATCCCATTCCGCAAAGTCATTTTGAGGGAATTCATAAGGAGTAGATACCATTCTCCATAGATCCCAGTTGACGCCTTGTAAGTAGAACTGCATCCTTCTCTTCCAGTATTGGTAGTTTGTTCCATCGAATGTCGGCGGCCTAGCAACAAGAGTCCCTTCAATGTTGAGGTTGTTGAGCATTCCATCACCCATTTCTTCAAGACCTTGTTAGGGTTCCTTGAAGCCTCGCTCTGATACCAATTGAAAACTACTAGAGGGGGGGTGAATAGAGTTTTATAGATAATTTAACAATTATTGAACTCAAACAACCACAATGAAAATATTGAACAAGGAGACACAAGGTTTAGAGTGGTTCCAACTATAGCAAATATTATAGCCGTCAATCCACTACCCGGTTGCTTACCCAACCGGGATTTGAAAAGAAATTTATTTTATTACCTCTCAAGGAATTTACATAAAATACAATCTCTTTTCCTAAACCCTTCAAGCAGCCTTCACCTAGAAGTAATCGCCAACCTTGAAGCAGCCTTCCCTTGAAGTAGATGCACCAACTCCCGTTGCACCAGCCTTCTGAAGTAGCTTCCCTTGCGATAGCCTTCTTGAAGTAGCTTGATGTCCCCTTCTCCACCTGAGAAGTCAACCGTCTCCAATCCGCAGCCTCCAACCCTAGGAGTAGCAAGGAGAGTACAAAAGATAAAAAGGAACAAGAAAGAAAAAGGAAATTACAACTTATCCTTTAAGCCTGAGGCTTGATATGCCTAGATCAAGCGTAAGATCTCCTAGCCAAGTATGTGAACTTGTGATTGCTGTGGGTAGGAGAATCTGGCCTATAGGACACGAGATTGAGCTAAGGAGAATGTAGGCCAATGATTACAGTGCTCAAATTGCTTGCAAAAGATTGCTCAAGTATGCTCAAGTGTATTCTCAAGTGTAACAAGTGAATTCTAGTGTCCTATGGCTTGTCCTATTTATAGGAATGGCCTAAGTATGCTTAAGGACGTTCTAGACAACTTCTAGGGGCTTCTAAGTGCTTAACTAGCCGTTAGGTACAAAGTTGTTGCTTTAACAACGGCTAATTAATTTATTCTGCAGTTGCTGTCAGAGACCATCTCGGTCGACAAATGGTCGACCGAGACACCTACTCGGTCGACAAATGGTCGACCGAGACACCTACTCGGTCGAACTTTTGTCGACCGACAGGCTCTCTGGAATAAGTGATTTGCAACGTCTTTCTTCAACTGCCAACTAACTTGTCTGTTGTGTCTAACGGCTACTTTGGATCTTTCTCGGTCGAGAAGATTGTCGACCGAGAGTGTCTCGGTCGAGGAGTTTGTCGACCGAGAATGATCCTGTTTCAAGGTTTCAATTTAGGCACTAATTATATGTGTGAGTGTGCAAAGGTGATCCTAATTAAATGGGATGACATGTCTAACTATGGTGTTTGGCTAGGGAAAATCTAACGCTTGATTTACATGCAATTCTAAGTACTTGTACATTATATATTTGTACAAGTTTTACAACATTGATTACATTGCATGAAAATATAACTAAGCTCTTGGATTTTCCCTTGCTACTTTGTCATCCTGCACACTCAAGTAGCTCGTTAGATTAATAAGAATGAAATGTTTGTCATAATCAAAACAAAGGGATTTTTAGATGTCCATTTAGCCAACAGATTCTTCCTCTATTTGGATGAAGTTCAGATGATAAAATCATATTAGAAATGTATACAATACATCCTAATGAGAATTCCCTAAGTATTCGCAGAGGTTGTAAGAGTAAACTAAAATATAGGGAATTTGTCTATGACTGAAATTTGTTGTATAAGTAAATAGAGAAAATTGCTTATCTAGATCCCCTTGGTTATGAATGATTGTTTATCTAAATTCATAGTACATATATGTCAGATACTATCTTGGATTTCGTTCAAAGTGAATAGTGTTTTTTTGATATCTCAGTAAAGAGGGTGAAACCCTAGATGCGAGGAAAGTTGGATATTTGCGAATAGATATCGTGAAATCCATTTGAAGGGATTTTATTGACATGATAGACTTTATTTATTCAATGTTATTATTGATGCATGATATCCTAGTGAATGGCATGGAAACCCAAATTCAACTCAGTTCTAAGGTTTCATACATATATTGATTTTATATAATTTGATGATAGTTGTCTTTATTCAATGAATGTTTATGTCATATGAAATCATTATGGGAACCATGTGAATAAGTTGTTTCCTAGTGAGAGGTGACAGGATGTGTGATGGCCTTGTGAGCCATGAAAATACTTGTAAAACCAATGAAAAGAATGCCTTGGTCTAAGGACCTAGAGGTAATGGTTACCTCTTATAGGGGTAACAATACTATGCGATGATCTAAGGGTTTGAATACCCAGATCCAGTAATCATGATAATGATGTGAAGGGATGAGAATTCCCAGTAATGTGATAAGGGATTGAGATCCCAGGTATCATGTATTTTAAAGATTTGAAAAGTATGCAATAGATGTATTACACCTTTCTTTGTAGCATTTTTGGTGATTAAATGAAACTCTAAGGGTAGGGTGTTCAATGAATCAAGTATTGTGATATCAATGTTCTCTGTTATTATTAATAATTCTTTTCATGAGAAGTAATTAACTCTTAATTGAGTAATGAGATGCACAACTCAAGATATGGGATGATATGCACGATTCTAGTGTGTATGTACCAAGTAGACATGAAATCTGTTTATTTAAGAATTTTAGTCTACCTGCATGTATAGTATGTTGATTACTCAGTATATTATAGTGTTTTGAATATATTGGCCTGCCAAGTTTAGAATGATATATATGTTGTATTATAACTTAAAATAAGTAGACGCGACACCATAGAGATACCAGAGTCAAGTATAAGTAAGAGAAGGGTACAATGTAGAAAGAGCTTTCTAGGAATAATAAAATAATAAACTTAGGAGCCCTGAACATCATAGAAACCCTATGTGAGGTCTGTGCCTTAGGGGTGAAACGACCTAACCCTGGTAGTGTCCAATATACGGGGGTCGGAACGTGCTATCAGGTGCAATGGGGGATGAAGTCCTAGTGGAAGTCTTCTTAAATTCTAGTTTGCAGTGTCCAACATCAACCAGTATTCCTGGTGGCACTAGAGTACAGAAAAACCAAGAGGTGGCTTGACTCTCTGCATGTGTGCTCAGGTTAGAGGAGGAGTCCAATTTAGGCCAGGGAGCCATTTCCCTATTGTAGACCAGCAGAGTAGTCAGACTTAGCATTTCCTGGGTGTGTCTGCTAAGTCTTGTACATTGTGATCGTAGTGAACTATGAGTCTTCATATATAGAGTACACTACATATGATTAGGGCATAATAAAATGAATGAGAGGTCAAATAAGTGTGTACAGTTATTCAATTATTCTTTGTATGTTTCTGAATTATTAGTTCTCTTTATGATCAATCAAGCATTTCATATATTGATTCACTCTTATGGATATTTAGAGTATCCTACCATATTTATGATTGTCAATTATTAGACTCTCTAAAGCTTTCTGCTGATATAATTGTTATCAATTGCTTAAAAGTATATCTATAATTATATCGGTGCTTTAGACTGTCTTTGAATTACTCATTCACTGAGTGAGTGGGCTCACCCCTCTACTCAAAATTTTTAGGGAAACCACGTGGACTTGAAGATATCATTGCATTAGAGTAGATCTGCCACAAGAGTTAAGTCTGAGTATAGTTAAGTTCACTCGGTCCCTGTCACTCTAGGTCCTAGTATAAATGTGAGAGTGTTGTAAGTAATATTTTGTATCTTTGTTTCCTTAATAACATAGAATGTATCTGATTATCATGTCCTATGTACCTGAGAATGAATGTATGGATGTGTATAGTTTATGTTGAGATCATATTAAAGAAATCAATGTTTAGATTCCCTTGTAAAGTTAGTTTATGTGGTTCAATGCGAGAAAACAAAGAGTTTGAAAAAGAAGAAAAAGTTAAGGGTGATCTTTGTATTACGTTAAATCCTCAATTTATGCCCTAATCTCATGATTAATGGTAATTGTGAGATTGGGGTGTAACATGGAGAGAAAATGGCTCATTTTGGTGCTTAGGGATAAGTATATCAAACTTTAAGATAAAGAAAAAAAAGTTGAAGTTCTAGTATCTTTCCAAGTGTCCATGGCCTTAAACTATTAAGAATATACAAGGACACACACAAGAAACTCCCCCACCATCCATAGAGACATGATTATCCCTTGTTTCTTGAATTTCCAAGAAAAACAAATAATTCATTAGTTGATAGCTATTAAAGGCAGCTCATCCACGAAGGGGTAAACCCTAAAATACCCTTAGGGAAACACCTTCAAACCAAGGATTAAATAGGTTCCCCATGGATCAAAAAGTTCAAGAATGATCATAGAATATCAAAGGAACCTAATTTAAGTGATAAATTGCAAAGAAAACCTCTCAATTGGGTAAATTGTAGAAAAGTCCAAAATGTGCATAGAATTGCATAACTTGCTCAAACTGTATTCAAATTGGACCAAATTTGAAACTTAAGCTTATATTATGATTACAAAGCATATAAAAAGGTTATATTATGGTTATTATAAGAATTCAACTATGATAATGAAGCTTATTGAACCTATTAAGTAAGTTAGGGACCTTACATAATGTGTAAATGATTTGATTATTAATAGAAGGCAAGCTTCCGATTTATTATGTTTATTCAATTATGAGATAATTAAGTAACATAATAAATGTCTAGAGGATGATATTACTCTATTATATATGTCTTAAGAACATGACTTAAAGAATAAGATCATACGGATGTTAAGAGTATACATTCTCATTATGTCCCTAGTAAAATGTTATTATGGAAGGTTGATAGACAACAATAACGCATAAAGACTAGAGTGTGTGTTGGTTGATGTATGAATCACATTAGTATGATATGGTAATATCAAACCAAGCACACAAATACATGTTAAAGAATAGTGTATCAAACAGACCCACCATGAGAGTAACACATGGAAACCATTGTTATGGTGGTCATAGTTATCTCTCATATTGATGGTGGTGTTTGTGATTCTTTGACCTAAAATCACTACACTCATCACATGTCATATGGTATGCTTTCACATTATCAAATGTAATCATGAATCATGATTATCATAAAGGTGATGATTGGGTGAATGCAACACATGAGGCCTAAGTGTGAGTGTAGATGGGATTTGTCCCTACAATGGTAGTATGATATCCTAGGCCACCTGAGTTAGTGAGATTGAGAAATGCATGGCCATGTACATGTGAGTCAGTGTATGATATTGTGCTTACACATATCTCATAGAGTCTTCTATAGAAAGAAACATAGATTGAGCGTTGAAGAGGATGAAAGATCCATGCTTGGAGTTCAATCTGGATATCAAAGACAAAGGAATTATACAAACACTAAAACACTAAGCACAAATTTCAGGTGGAAGTTGTTCCCCAATTTTCCATTTACTTGAGTAGTAATGATGTGTGACTAGGCACCACTCTTTGCTTATAGTGTCGTAATTGGTTCTGGACAACCACTGCCAACGAAATATGGTACTTATAGGGTCACACTCATAGGACATGACCAAGAAGAGGAGTTTGATCTTGAATGATGGTTGGGTATATTACTAAAGAGTTTAGGTATTCAATTCAGGCAACAAATCAGCAAGTGGATTCCCAATTAATCAGAACATGTGATGAAACAGACGGTTGGAGTGTCAAATTTATTGGATATTGTATTGGTTGAGTTCTGCACAAACTGGGTGCCAACATAGCAGTTCACTAGGTGAGCTGATCAATTGGTGGTCATCAAATGAGCAATTTGAGATGTAATTCAATTGTATCAAGGATTACTATTGACATCATGTCAGACATTAATTGGAATAGAATTGTCAAATACATATGTGATTGGTAAACATAGGAAATGACCACTTCACTCAGAAAAATGATCGATTCGCTAAGCAAACTTACCATCTCACTTTTGAACCGACCAGTTTGGTTACCAACATACTAGTTTGGGACTTGCAGGTTGTGAAAATTCATGATCTTATGATCCCTTCCAGTCCCGTACCAACTGGGAACCCTAAACCCCACCTATAAATAGAGGGGTATTGTTACACCCCGATCTCACAATTTCCTCAAATCATGAGATTAGGGCGTAAGAAAGGATTTATAATTAACACAAAGATCACTCTTAACTTTTTTTTTTTTAAAACTCTTGTTTCTTCGCATTGAACCACATAACATCTTAACAAGGAATATGAACATTTTCATTACTAATCAAACTTTAACAGAAAAGGTACATATATAAACATTCATGATGTCTTTCACAACTTGTGCACATAAACCTTGTTAATTAGCATACATATCAAAGAGGAACAACATTACACATTGTATTTACAACTCTCTCTCTTATCTCTTACTGAGGACCTAGAGTGACAAGGACCGACTGACTCAACTAATCTCATACTTGACTCATGTGGCAGATCTACTCTGACGCTCTGATCATCTTCAAGTCCACGCGGTTAACCCTAAAATGTTTGAGTAGAGGGGTGAGCCTACTCGCTCAGTGAATGAATACTTCATGGAAACAGACTAATGCACTAATGTGATCAAAGATATAATTTAATTAAACGATATGAAATTTAACAACAATAAATATTACACTGAACAATTCTAAAACAATATAATTGAAATAGCACATTTCTAAGCATCATCAAGTATTTCAAATAGATAGACAGTTATATAAATTTACTGTGATCCTATGTGATTATTTACTCATTTATTATTATGCCCTAAATATATGCAGTGTACTCTGCATATAAGGATCCGCAACAAGTCCATGCTACGGCCCCACCGTACAAGACTTAGCGACACACCCGGGAAATGCTAAGTCTGACTGCTATCCTGGTCTGCGTCAGGATTCTCAGGCTCTCACAGCCTCACTGCACTCTCAAAGAGTGTACTCTAGACTCCTCCTTAAACCTAAGTACATCGGCGGAGGGTCACAGGGTTACCTTCGTGACGCTGCACGAATTGTGTTAGATAACCAAGTTTTCTTTTCTTTCCAGTGCCACCGTGACACACGCACGGATTATTGTTGAACACTGCTTTTCTGCCCTCGTGCCACCGTGACACACGCACGGATTAATGTTGAACACGAGTCACCGACCATCTAGTCACACGCTAGTAGGTCGTTTCACCCCAAGGTGCAGACCTCTCGAGGGGTTCTACGGCGTTAGGGCATCTAAGTCTATACTTGATTAACCAATAAATAATTAAATAGGAAAAACACAGTTCATACTTATTCCACATTCATGACATAACTTGAAAACACATTTACATCATTTGTACTCAGTAACATCCCTTTCTAGGGCATGTCATATCTCAACACCTGCAATTTCCGAGATATGTATATATTGAAATGTAAGAAGCCCTGCAGTATGTAGATAACATTTCAGAGAGAATAAGCATATAAAGTTAAATGCACTAGAAACATACAATTTAACAATTAAGCATCACCACATCTCATATCGAGACCTTTCATACTACCATAGCATGATTCATTGAACACCCTATCCTTAGGGTTTCATTCGCCTTATTCATTCATCACATGCCAACACCCTACTCTTAGGGTTTCATTTGCCTCATTCACTTGTCACATGGCTCTTATCATGATCTCATAAGATATGAGCATTCACCAAATAAAGACTGTTTCTAACAAATCTTGTATAATCAATATAGATATGAAATCATGGAAACTTAACTAAATTTCTCAATTAGGTTAAACCCTAATTACAACATTTGATATAAATCCGTAAAGAACTCTCACTAGGAAGGGTTGCATACGTTTCTGATATGAATCTACCATTTAGGAATCATTTAAAGCAGAGGAGGAATCCATATCATATCAATTTACAATAACTCAAATCAAACGGACATTTTAAGATTTAGAATTCACATGCTAAGCATTTAGGGATTTGGATGTTATAATCAAATTCGTGCATTAGAATGTTTGAAGGAAGAACCCACTCACCCTAAGGTGTGAAAACACCTCACAACTGCAGCTCAACTCAGGGAATCTCGAATTCCCATCAAATCCCTAGCAAATCTCCCAATTCTTCTTCTATTCAACTCGGAAACCTTGAAAAAGAGGGATTATGAAGAAAGGGTGAGAAAAGAGGGAATTTCGACATCATCTTGGATCAAATCAGAGCAAGGACGGAATCTTGACATGAGAGAGAAGATTCACCATAAAAGTCTATGCAAAGAATCCGAACTTACTTGATTTCATCCTTCCTGGAATCGCAAAACCCTAATTCAGCAATTCCCCCACTTTCTCCACTCAAGCCCTAATTCTCCCTCTCTCTCTAGGAGCTCGTTTCTCTGGAGTGAATGACGAGAAATGAGAGCTGCTTGTGTGTGTGGTCGTTCATATAAGTCAATTGAGCTGCTTGGGTCAATTGCATATTGACCCAACACTTAACTTTAATTATATAGGCTGAATATTCAGTTATACAAAAGTTACTGTAATTCGTTTATTTCAGAGATCAAACATTCTCCAACAATTATGGGAATTTAGAACGTTGTTAATAATTGATCTATAGAGCTTCTGTTAAAATTTGGGATCATTTGGAGTTACCAATAAATAATTAAAAATCGAACAGTGCACTGCTATATTGCAGTCTGCAGAATATATTCGGCCGAGTTTGTCCTGCACAAACTCGACCGACACCCTTACTGTAGGGATTCAAAAGTCATCCAAAAATTATGCCAATTTAACAGAGTGTCTAAAATTGTATTTATCAAATACTTTTAAAATTTGAGATCAATTGGATATACCAATAAAAAGATAAAATTCAATTACCACACTGCTGTAAAATTCTGAAATTGTGATCGGTCGAGTTTGAAACTCGGCCGACAAACAGGTCAGGGAATTTTTCAAAAATTCTGATATTTTCCAATATTGTTCACATTTTATATATCTAAATCATATCCAAATTTGAAGCAAATCAGATTTACACATAAAATACTAAAAATCATTTAGTGAGACATTCTACTTATCAAATTCTGTATTCAAGCATTATCAAAACCCTAATTTTGGGCCGATTAGGGTTTATGCTTCTCAAACCCTAATTCTCAAGACAAAAGAACATTAGACTTCTTATCATAGTTAAAACATCCTAATTGTGTTATCTTCATTAATTAGATTTCAAGAATGATTATTCTAATTAATCTTTGCAATTGTCTAGGTAAACCCTAGTTTACCAATTAAGCTCAGATGGGGTCGTAACAACTCTTCCCCCCTTAGAATGTTTCGTCCTCAAAACATAAACCTACAAGAAAATACATTCAAGGTTATTCTAAGCTTCTAAAGCCTTCCATGTCATTATATTCTTGTATTTCATGCCTGAATGTAGTTTTAAACTTTAATCAAGTGATATTCAAATAGCAAAACAGTCTTGAATTAAAAGACTAAATTCAACAATCAATTGCACAATACTACTCTTGGCATCCCCATTGGGTCATGGATGCATGAGGTGAAGCATTACCACCTCATTCCATACTATCATGTTTCGATCCTGGGACGTGGGTTATGGGCCCACACACAATTCAAAGTGTAACCATCGTATTATATCATTTTACAGTTTCAACCACAGTAATAAAGAAATCCACAATTGTATCAGTCATTCAAGCATTAATCATACTCAATTACCATCACTCAGTTATATTAGAGCTAGGTATAACAAGCTACACCTCATTAGGGTTACTTGTCCAAACAATCTAATTATCATCCCTCTCTATTAATATGAGTGAATAAGTATGACTACCTTGTTCAGGGTATCTCTCCATGTGTTCTGACATTATCCAAACCATATCACTATATCAAAAATACACAATAGTAAAATGCATATCAGGTATGAATTACTACAACTATCATACGCCTTTAGTTTAACATATAGCTTGCACACATACACTGAAATCATATATAGAACCAGCTTTCATACCTTAATATGCCTTCAACAAATCATACCTGTAAAAACAAATTCACATATTACACAAAGCTAGTGTTTTCCCATATCTCTCTGCTCATTCATTACTTCTTTACCTTTTGCTACCTATCCTTTCATATGATTATATACAATAAACATCATTCTTGCTATCACACAAGAATTTATTTCTTATCGCACTTCATCATATTGAATGTTACTATTACATTCACTAGATGACCCCGCCAAGGTAGTTATGCATCATATATGATTCATTTTCTCTTATCATTTCATTCCCCCCTTGCTCTCATTAGGGAATATATGAAAGAGAAGATGATTTTAAGACTTGGAATACTTGTATTCAAACATCCCCTAATACATTCTCATATGTAGATTTACTTAGTTATCAACAGAGATATTTGATTAATTAGCACTTGCTTGAATCTCACAACCTCTTTATTTTATAACTGCTCCATCATATTTCAAACCCTTTCTTACATTTCTTAGTCCTCTTACCATATACTACTCTTAACCCGTCATCTTTAATTCTAAATTTTTCTCTTATGACCATGTTGCTTATTCATATGTATGGTCATGTATACCATGTTGCACACATATTTCCTCCTTTAACTTTATACTATTGTGAAGTTAACATTCTAAATTAATAGTCCCTCTATTAGTTTTTACTCATGTTGAATACATTACATATTCTTCATTTTTAAATCAAGTGTATCATGCATGGGTCAAACATAGTTTCTCTTTCAATCAAGTTTTTCTCTCCTGAATACAGTCTACCTTTGTATGACTTATTCATTCATTAAACTATAGCTATGTTCTTTGCTTAAAAACTAGTTTGTTGTTCTAGTCTTATGAATTACATATTCATACGATCCTTTTTACTTTTATGGACCTATTGAAAGCTCACTCTATTCTTCTACTTAGCCTTTGATTTAGAGTTCATAAAAGCATTATACTCTATTATATGATTCATTCTTCATGAATGATTCTTGTTATCTTGAACCATACATACTTACATTTCACATATCTCTTCTATATTTCACATGTATAGTTCATGTAATATTAATCAATAAACTGATTATGAACTTCTTATCATGTTCTATTATTCCCAATTAAGGGTTTCACATTTGAGACCCCAGAGTTGAACCTCAGATATCAGTTTCAACTAATTCTTAGTTGTTCTGATCTTGCCCATATGTTTCAACCTCTTACTGTATGTACATTCTTACTCTGATGTGGGTCTAATTATTCCAATTCTATTCTTATTATGCTATTGATAGGATTCATTAGATCCTAATAACACATCCTGCCAATCCGGACCAGGCCAAACCTGAAGTCCTGAAGCCAAGAACTACAAGAATTACATTCTTCCTGAACTGCCACTCACAGCTCAGAAACTCGGCCGATCACTCTGGAACTCGGCCGATCACCTTCCAGGTTCTGAAACTCGGCCGACAAACTTCGGCCGATCAGCAGGAAACTCGGCCGATTCAAGACCAAACTCGGCCGACCAAAACACGAACTTGGCCAAACCGCTCACAGACTGAAAACCTAAACAGACCTGCTGATGTCAATTTCACTCGAATCAGCGGGGAAAACCATAGAAACAAAATCTCATTCAAAAGTCAATTCTAGTCTACTTGTTACAAAGAATAAAATCAATAAATGCTACAATTGCATAGTATACAACAGATATTAAAGACCCATATTTCAAGGTATTGAATATCTCAATTCAAACATATAAGAGCATTTCTATACATTTCCAACAAAAACAACATTATGAAATGTAAGTTCTATCTCCTTTTACATTTATGCTCTTAATTCTTGTTTCTTTTCTCGTTTTCTAACCCTAACATTTCTAGGGTTCCTCTCTAGCCCATTCTTCCACTGTATACCTGGCCAGGGTATACGTGAGAGAATAGACAGAGTAGCTTATACTGGCTGATCCAAGTACTCAGATATCGGGCCAGGATATCCAAATACTCAAATCCCCAAAGCTAACATCAAACATCTCCTATCTGCCACGCTTAGGACTCTAACTTACTAACTTAATGGTCCTTGACAACTCACCCTAAGCTCTGATACCAAGTTGTTACACCCCGATCTCACAATTTCCTCAAATCATGAGATTAGGGCGTAAGAAAGGATTTATAATTAACACAAAGATCACTCTTAACTTTTTCTTTTTTTTTTTTAAACTCTTGTTTCTTCGCATTGAACCACATAACATCTTAACAAGGAATATGAACATTTTCATTACTAATCAAACTTTAACAGAAAAGGTACATATATAAACATTCATGATGTCTTTCACAACTTGTGCACATAAACCTTGTTAATTAGCATACATATCAAAGAGGAACAACATTACACATTGTATTTACAACTCTCTCTCTTATCTCTTACTGAGGACCTAGAGTGACAAGGACCGACTGACTCAACTAATCTCATACTTGACTCATGTGGCAGATCTACTCTAACGCTCTGATCATCTTCAAGTCCACGCGGTTAACCCTAAAATGTTTGAGTAGAGGGGTGAGCCTACTCGCTCAGTGAATGAATACTTCATGGAAACAGACTAATGCACTAATGTGATCAAAGATATAATTTAATTAAACGATATGAAATTTAACAACAATAAATATTACACTGAACAATTCTAAAACAATATAATTGAAATAGCACATTTCTAAGCATCATCAAGTATTTCAAATAGATAGACAGTTATATAAATTTACTGTGATCCTATGTGATTATTTACTCATTTATTATTATGCCCTAAATATATGCAGTGTACTCTGCATATAAGGATCCGCAACAAGTCCATGCTACGGCCCCACCGTACAAGACTTAGCGACACACCCGGGAAATGCTAAGTCTGACTGCTATCCTGGTCTGCGTCAGGATTCTCAGGCTCTCACGGCCTCACTGCACTCTCAAAGAGTGTACTCTAGACTCCTCCTTAAACCTAAGTACATCGGCGGAGGGTCACAGGGTTACCTTCGTGACGCTGCACGAATTGTGTTAGATAACCAAGTTTTCTTTTCTTTCCAGTGCCACCGTGACACACGCACGGATTATTGTTGAACACTGCTTTTCTGCCCTCGTGCCACCGTGACACACGCACGGATTAATGTTGAACACGAGTCACCGACCATCTAGTCACACGCTAGTAGGTCGTTTCACCCCAAGGTGCAGACCTCTCGAGGGGTTCTACGGCGTTAGGGCATCTAAGTCTATACTTGATTAACCAATAAATAATTAAACAGGAAAAACACAGTTCATACTTATTCCACATTCATGACATAACTTGAAAACACATTTACATCATTTGTACTCAGTAACATCCCTTTCTAGGGCATGTCATATCTCAACACCTGCAATTTCCGAGATATGTATATATTGAAATGTAAGAAGCCCTGCAGTATGTAGATAACATTTCAGAGAGAATAAGCATATAAAGTTAAATGCACTAGAAACATACAATTTAACAATTAAGCATCACCACATCTCATATCGAGACCTTTCATACTACCATAGCATGATTCATTGAACACCCTATCCTTAGGGTTTCATTCGCCTTATTCATTCATCACATGCCAACACCCTACTCTTAGGGTTTCATTTGCCTCATTCACTTGTCACATGGCTCTTATCATGATCTCATAAGATATGAGCATTCACCAAATAAAGACTGTTTCTAACAAATCTTGTATAATCAATATAGATATGAAATCATGGAAACTTAACTAAATTTCTCAATTAGGTTAAACCCTAATTACATCATTTGATATAAATCCGTAAAGAACTCTCACTAGGAAGGGTTGCATACGTTTCTGATATGAATCTACCATTTAGGAATCATTTAAAGTAGAGGAGGAATCCATATCATATCAATTTACAATAACTCAAATCAAACGGACATTTTAAGATTTAGAATTCACATGCTAAGCATTTAGGGATTTGGATGTTATAATCAAATTCGTGCATTAGAATGTTTGAAGGAAGAACCCACTCACCCTAAGGTGTGAAAACACCTCACAACTGCAGCTCAACTCAGGGAATCTCGAATTCCCATCAAATCCCTAGCAAATCTCCCAATTCTTCTTCTATTCAACTCGGAAACCTTGAAAAAGAGGGATTATGAAGAAAGGGTGAGAAAAGAGGGAATTTCGACATCATCTTGGATCAAATCAGAGCAAGGATGGAATCTTGACATGAGAGAGAAGATTCACCATAAAAGTCTATGCAAAGAATCCGAACTTACTTGATTTCATCCTTCCTGGAATCGCAAAACCCTAATTCAGCAATTCCCCCACTTTCTCCACTCAAGCCCTAATTCTCCCTCTCTCTCTAGGAGCTCGTTTCTCTGGAGTGAATGACGAGAAATGAGAGCTGCTTGTGTGTGTGGTCGTTCATATAAGTCAATTGAGCTGCTTGGGTCAATTGCATATTGACCCAACACTTAACTTTAATTATATAGGCTGAATATTCAGTTATACAAAAGTTACTGTAATTCGTTTATTTCAGAGATCAAACATTCTCCAACAATTATGGGAATTTAGCACGTTGTTAATAATTGATCTATAGAGCTTCTGTTAAAATTTGGGATCATTTGGAGTTACCAATAAATAATTAAAAATCGAACAGTGCACTGCTATATTGCAGTCTGCAGAATATATTCGGCCGAGTTTGTCCTGCACAAACTCGACCGACACCCTTACTGTAGGGATTCAAAAGTCATCCAAAAATTATGCCAATTTAACAGAGTGTCTAAAATTGTATTTATAAAATACTGTTAAAATTTGAGATCAATTGGATATACCAATAAAAAGATAAAATTCAATTACCACACTGCTGTAAAATTCTGAAATTGTGATCGGTCGAGTTTGAAACTCGGCCGACAAACAGGTCAGGGCATTTTTCAAAAATTCTGATATTTTCCAATATTGTTCACATTTTATATATCTAAATCATATCCAAATTTGAAGCAAATCAGATTTACACATAAAATACTAAAAATCATTTAGTGAGACATTCTACTTATCAAATTCTGTATTCAAGCATTATCAAAACCCTAATTTTGGGCCGATTAGGGTTTATGCTTCTCAAACCCTAATTCTCAAGACAAAAGAACATTAGACTTATTATCATAGTTAAAACATCCTAATTGTGTTATCGTCATTAATTAGATTTCAAGAATGATTATTCTAATTAATCTTTGCAATTGTCTAGGTAAACCCTAGTTTACCAATTAAGCTCAGATGGGGTCGTAACAGGTATTAGGGGCCTCCCAACACACAATTGAGAATCAGTTGCTCTACTAATTTTTGTCCTCTCTGGTTGTGGTAACCAAGAGATCCCAAGCAGGTCCTACCAACTTTGAGGGTTAGCGAGGGAGAGAACAATTGAGAAAATATTATGGGAGAACAGGTTGGTGATTAGTACACCAACAAGAGGGACAACTCCTTCCTATCTATCCTAGTAGGACGATAGGATTTCTAGGCCATCCATGTAGACTTCTCCAGCGATGAGATGGCCTTTGCCCATCACTAAGGAGGACAATGTCAACCAACAGTCTGTGATAAGAGGAGTTGTTGTAGATGAAAATATTCGAGTTTGATGTTTGTGGAGGAGTTGCATACGAGTCTCAGTGCAACTAGAAGATAGTTGTGCATCTACCATGATGAGGAGTATGTTGTTGGACTTGCTCCAGGACTAGGTATATCCTCAAAATTATCCTTTCCATTATATATTTGTTGACACAATTTGTTGGTTTATGGGGAATATGCAAATAATTTTTTTTATTTCTACTGCCTATTCTATTACCCTATTTCCCTACATTGTTGTCAATGTGGCCTTAGCTAGGCACACTCAACCATCCAATGACAGGAACCTTGATGACAAAGAATTCATTGTACTTGAGATTTTTTCCTGTATATCTACATTGGTACTCTTGCTCACACAAGAATGCATGAGTGGTACCCCCATATATTTTCCAAGGTTAATTGTCTTCTTGAAACCATTGATGTTGTAGATTTCCTCATTGACCCCCCTAGATACACTCTTAGTGAAGTATATGCATGATTTCTCCAATGATATCGGCTCCCCAGATGCCTCTTCAAACTACCTGAAGCAATCCATAATTGTCTTGATATTCCTTTTGTTAGATTTATAGAATAAGATAATGTCATTAACAAATCATTGGTGAGCCACTTTGATCTTTATGCTAAGAAAATTTACAGGTGACCATTGTTTCTCTGTCACTCTTGATTCTATCATCTCACTCAATAATTTGATGCATATACAAATATGTAAGGTGACAAAGGGTCATCTTGTCAAATTCCCCTAGGAGCTTGAATAGAAGACGAACTCTTATTGTTCCAGAGTACAATAGCCTCTCCCCCATTGATTGAATTTATGATGTAATGTGTGATGTACTATGGAAGATTTAATTTTATCAAGATATCCTCAATAAAACTCCATGACATTGTATGTAGGCCTTGGTTAAATATATTTTTATGTGCTCTTCACTACTCCCTTCTTCTTCATCCCATAGATGAGTTCCTGGACAACCGCTATGTTATTTGTAACTTTTCTACCTGGTATGAAGCTACTTTAGGTAGGTGAAATCCATCCTAGTATCCAAGGTTTTAACCTCTCCACCACTACTTTGGAGACCAATTTCAATCCAATGTATTTCAGTGAAACGGGCTTGAAATGACCACAATTCTCCAACTGGAAACACTTCAAAATCAAGACAATGGCTGAGGTACAAAGCTCCCTACTAAGCGCTCCTCCTGCAACAACATGAGTAATTGTATGCATCATAGAGTGCTTGATTGTTGCCCAATTCATCTATACGAAAAGGGAATTATTACCATCAGCTCCCACTACCTTATATGGGTCCACATTTTTCAAGATATCCCACACTTCTTCCTTCGTGGGGGGGTGGTGTTGCAATAATATCATATTGCTTTCTCACAAGGATAATATATGCAACTAGATTGACGTACAAAATAGTCATGTTAGTATAAGATGGAGTTGTGAGAATCTGCCTAAAATAATTAGAGATGTGTTGTCTCAACTGATACTCCTCTTGAATCCAACACACAGTTCCATCCTTTTGGTAACTGTATTTGATCTTCTTCGTTGGTTGATAAAAGATTGATAGAATTTCGAGTTGACATCCCCATTTGTCAACCAATAAATATGATTCCTCTCCTTCCATTCCACCTCTTCCTCCCTAACTATGTTCAATTTTTCATGGGCTCAAAAATAATAGGAGGAAATGGTATAATTAATATCATTTTTAGGAGGCTTGTTTTGTTGTATATATATTGAATTGTTTAATTTACATACCATGCTTTCTTTTTCTATTTTCAAGAACCTTTAAGGTTGATACATATATACTACATATTATGGTCACTATTAAAAAGGTGATATATTGATCCGATGTTGAAGCTCTAAATCATAATGGGGCACCACAATTATAAAAATTCTTAAAACATATTTTTGTAAGATAGGAGAATTATCTTTTTATAGTCAATACTATCCTTTCGAGTGTGACATATGGGGAAAGTCTAACCTTATATATTTTGATGTTGTCCTTGGAGTTCTTCTTGGTCTTGAAGACCCATTTACAACCAGAACATGATCTTTTTTATCAATTCAACTAATTCCTAGACATTGCAGTCATCCATTGATTTCAACTTTTCTTTCATGACATTAATTATTCATCATAATTGTCACATTGCATTGCTTGTTGAAAGAAATTGGTTCGTCATTAATGTTTAAGCGACATTCATGTTAAAGTGAGTAGATTACATAGTCATTAAATATTACTAGCCACTCATGTCTTATAGATTGACATAATACTATTAATAGTTATCATCTATTGCATGTTCATTTTTACTTGGTCATCATTAGAGGACTCAATATTTACAATATATTGTGGGATTGGAGAGTTAATTAATTGTTTAGTGATGTTGTGAGACTACTTTTTGTGGGAACCTTAGGAGGTTCTACTCATCATCCTGCCCTCCTTTTACAACTAGTCAATCAAAGGAGGTTTTTAATACACAACTTATATTACTACTAAGCTCTCTGACATCCAATACTTCCTCATGTAAAAGAAGGATCAAGTCTTCAGGTGGTCTTAACCATGTTGTTCCACTTGACCTTTCTTTTAGTGTCCTTTTTCCAACCAGTATTCTACTCTATTGAGCTCTCTTTGTTCATAAATGAGTGACCAATTATGGTTACTTTTCAATAACAATTGAATCTTCCATATCCACCTGGCATACTTTGGATTCATGGAACTCTCCTCTTTTGTCATGGTCGTGGATTCTTTGTAATCTAGGCTGAAGATGATGTGTTGCACCTTGGCCTCATTCATAAGCTCCATTGCAAATACAATGACCGTAAACTCTACTTCCGCTGGACTCTAAACAGTAGACATCTTCAAGCCTCCTCCTACCCAACAATGTTGTTGTGAAGACTATGGTATGACATGAGGGATAACATTTTGAGAATAAACTTTGGATGTAGAATTTTCCAAGTGATCCTGGTTAATATCCAATTTTGCATTTATTCCCTCCTACTTATTGTATTGTTATAAGACTAGCTTTACCAAACTCAACGATTTGTCTAGTATGGTTTTTATAATAAAATATGTACCCTTTTGAGTTTTAAGATAGCCAAAAAAGTAACCGTAGATTGTCCTTCATGTAGCGTTCTTTCATGTAGATGACATCCCTAAACATTAAGGTGCCTCAAACTGCCATCCACAATTCATAAGCCTTCTGGGATCTCCGTTACTAGGAACCTATTTAACAAATATGTAGTTGTCTTTAGAACATGTCCATAATGGTATTGGTGTATTTCAATCATTGAACATATTCCTAATTATTTCTATGAGAGTATGATTTCCCCCTTTCAGCTACACCATTTTTTGTGGTGCACCTGACGTAGTTTATAGTGTGCATATCTCATTGCTTTTAAGAAATCTTTCAAATGAATTTAGACACATTTTTCATTTTTAGTAAATATATATATTATTCAACACCCCTATCAGATCTCACACTATCTATCATCTAACTAGATACATATCTACTTCAATAATGACAACCTCCAGGATGTTTAATAATTGAGATTTATTATATACCATAGGTATACTTATCTTGAACGTGAGAAATCATATATAAAGGTAATGAAATGTTTTCCTCAAGCCCATGATACAACATTGAAAGGATCAGATATTTTGGTTTTATTAATTTAACCATTAACCTAACTGAGTTAGTATTGGCAATTTAGTCGGGTGTTGGGGTGAACATTTGGTTAATTTAGTGTGTAATGGTTAATTTAGTTCGGTTAAATAGTTAATTTGGTTCGGTTAAATGGTTAATTTGTGGTTTGAGATTTTAACGATAAACCTAACCAAATTAGTATCGACAATTTGTTTATGATTAGTTAGTGGTTAATTTGACCGGTTAATTTGATTAACCAAATAACACTCTTTGTAATAATATTATTTCAAAATACACATAAAATTTTGAACAATTGGCATTATGGTAGTAGCATTGTCTATAAATATAGTTCTATATAGTTCATGAAAACCTGACTAATATAGAAATGTGAAGGTTGAAATAAAAGTACAAATGTATGGATATATATATGTGTATAGGTTATTTCTTAAATAAATTATGAGTATTCAATTAATTCGGTTTACTGAACAGAAAATATTTAAATGGATAAATTAATTATCTAACCAATTAACCGAACTAGATTTATCAAATTAATCTTAATTGTCTAAAATAATAACCATTTGAGAATATTCATTCGTTTATTGGTTATTAACTAAATTCTGCACACCCTATTGGGTGTAGTCAAATGATTAATGTGAGTTTGATGTGTATTTTCCTATATACAATTCTCAATTTGCAGCCTAATTACTCCATACTAAACTAGCCTTAGAATAGGAAACGTCCTCCTGAATGAAACCTTAGAGATGCATAGGGTACATAGCTAAACCGCAAACTGGATCCATAATCTACTACTCTACTCTTCTAAATACGACCACTCATCTCTGTCCTCCATCAATTCCCAAAACAGGTTGGACTCAAACGAATGAGGTTATCTTTGTGATCGCCACTCGTTCCCTTAATCTGTTGATTTTTCAAAAGATACTCTTCTAAAAATGACCACTCGTCTTCGTCATCCATCAATTTCCAAAACTGTTTGGACTCAAACAAATGAGGTTATCTTCGTGATCGCCGCTCGTTCCCATAATCTGTTGAATTTTTCAAGACTATGTCTTGGACTCAGATGAATTCCTCGTTCCAACCCTAAAAAAAGCCTTTCTATCTCCACCGTTCCCTTAATTTGTTGGATCTATAGAAGAATGTTGTGCCACTGACTATTCAGAGATAAAGTCATGCCGTCACCTGAAATGAATTCGTCATTCTTCCATAGGCGGCTGGCTGGGGGAGGGGGTTTGGTCGTCGCAAAGCGGTGCCCCGCTTCCCCTCGGCCTCTTCTCGCCCGTCATCAGTAGGGTCTCTTCTTCGGGAGGTGTGTGGGTGTGGTGTCTTTGGAGGCAACGGTCTTCTTCCTCCCTGTCGTTGAGTCCGGTTGCGACGAGTTTCCTATCCTTTTCTCTTTTACTGGCTTTCTGTTTAGATTATTCTCCTGTTTTGTCTATCTCGCTGTTGATCAGCGCTGCTCTTTCTTCTCGTAGTAGATTTTTCTTTCTCGGTCAATTTTGTTGTGGAGTTTATATGGCAACAAGTGTGAAAAAAATATCCTTTTGGAATACCGATTTGGTGCAGGTACTCTACCACATATACATACTCAGGTTCAAGGTATTCCTCATAGAAAGTTGTCTTAACCAGCGAAGGAGAAGAGAGATCTATACATCATTGTCCTTATCAGATTCTGATTTGAGTTTTTGTGGTAGTTTATATCAGTTTTTGATCTTTGTGTGGTCTTTTAGTTTGTTTTTTTCCTCATGTAGATGCCGTATACCGGCTCATCCATAATGAAATTTGTCATTTTAACTTAAAAAAAAAAAAAATCATGCCGTTACCTCGCGTATCCGCTCCTCGTAATGTTGATACCTACTATTCCAACAAAAAATTGCAGCAAGCGTGGCTACGCCATGCTCTACAATTTAGGAGACGGAAATCAAAGAGTACCCCTAGAGAGAATTGCGCTCAGAGAGAATTGGGTCAAAATCAGCAGACAGAAGCCCTAGCAGGATTTGTTAATCGCATGGGCCGATGGGCCGAATAGCGTCGCGTTCTACTTGATACTGGAGGGAAAGATGGAGGGCACTGCCTTGACGGGAAGAAGGATATTGTTCTAGCACTCATGGACATAAGTACAGGTGCATCCCCAATAGCGAGAGGAGTGGAGGAACAACCTCAATGATTTGAGATTAGGCACATCGATGAGCGAATCACATGCCACAACTCCTACATCTTGGACGCGTTTAACATTTTGATCTGCAGTGAGACCCTTAGTTGTTCTTCACAGTAGTTATAGGAATTTCGTGATTCACATGGTCCAGAAGAGTTTCTAGCCATGGCAGATGCTACACAAATCAACTCCTGAAATATAATGCACACATGGTCGCCGCTAATTTCATCATCCTGCATGTTCAGTGCCTTGAAGTATGGGCACTAGCCATCGCTATTGCGTGAATGTTCATATATATAGGAGGCCCACTGGAGGATCAAGTTTGACACCCAATATGTTAGTACACCATGATTGCACAAGTTTCGGTATGCATGACTGTAATGCTCAAGTGACAGTCCAAAATATAAGTTTCTGCACCGTGCACATGACCAGATGAATAGAAGGGAGGGTCTCTACATTCATTTCTCATTGCTGGTGCTACGATCTTCCACTTGGTGTCATGTTGGACGTGATGGCTTCTTATTCCCTACCCAGAATTGGGATGGTGTCTCCCTGGATTTTTGAAGCAGAATACGGTAACAAGATCAACGGCATAAGTTGGCTTTATCTTTAAAAGTCTTTGCTGAGTACTCTTTCGTTTCACTTACAAAATTTACAATGCTCACAAGTTGTGTCCCTAGCATTAAGGAAGTGAAAGACTTTCTTAACAATTTAATACACTTTCGGTTGTGCTTCCATTGATAGAACACTACTGGGTAGAAACACGTACAAACTAGCCATCACCTATTATTGAGTGACTAGCACTGATACATACTTGTCCCTGTGTAGTATACCTGGTGCAGAGTCAACTCCTTTTGAGAGCTAACGATGTACTAGCATACGTTTTGTGTGCTCTAAACCTAATCTGAAATTCCCCTGTATAATATTCTAGATAGTGCATCTATTTGTTTTGCTCAATATGTTGTAAATCCTTGCATTAAAATGAGTTCCCACAGTTTTTCATTTGTTTCTTCATGCCAATGGTAGAGCTCTAATATTAAGATGAAAACTCAAAATCGTTCAACAACAAGTAGGATTACAATAAATTGGCAAATGTTGGCAGCAATATTCACATAGTTGTCTTGATTCGCAATAAACTTTTTTCATACTTCTTCTTCTGTATACTAACTTCCCTTGACATTAGATGTGGGACACATTACCTCAATTTACGTGGTTGTGAAACTATAATAGGAACTGTGATACTTTCACTTGCCTAGCTAGGTTATAAATATCCATCCAATCTAGCCTGTCAAATCAGTTGCCCTACAACCACCCAATGTTGTAGAAGGTCAAACAAGATTTTTTTTTTCAGTTAAACTGGTTTTGACCTGACAACTCGCTATGTACAATCATTGATCTCCATACCTGATACCTGGACCAAAGTCCCAGTTGGGTTTCACAACTTCCCTTCAATGTCAATGTGACTTTTAGTTTTCCACATTTTCATATTTCAATTATTCTGAAAATAGAATATTTGCTTACTTAGTTATATACTATTTATATTATATGATACAACTATTACATATACTATTTATATTATATGATACAACTATTACTATGTAAGCTTATGCATTCTTCATTTTTTATGTTTTTATATTTGATAATTTGTCATTTTGTGCTTCATTTAGCATACATATATACATATGCATGAAGTATTATTCATATAGACACACATGTACATAATGTATGTATATATAATAGCTTATGAGAAATACTATATGCCTATATTATACTTACATTTGATTTCAAAATAAACTTTATTATACAATCAAAAGAATACTTATATTTTATTTCATGTTTATGCAATCAGATCAACTAAGTTGACTAGACATCATAACATGAGATTTCTATCAAGTCGACAATGGTTGAACTGGAGAACAAAGACCCTAGAGTTTTTTAGGCCAATCTCTAGGTTGGGGCCAACAATCTTAAATGTGGCATTCTAGGTATTTAATATATCAACATAGACAAAGGGGTCATATAGTGTGTATATTATTATTCAAATATAATGTAAATAATATCTCCAACTGTATTAGCACTTTGAAAATTGCTTTATGTAATTAAATTTCTATAATGGTTATGTTTTGCTATTTGTTTTATCTTGATTTATTCTTTATCCTATTTCTTTTTTTGAAGACCATGTGTGATGTCAAAGTAACAATGCTATGTGTTTGCCTTCATCAAAGTGCATTGCTATTGTGTAACGTGTACATATTTGCAAAATTTATATATTTTCATAAACATCTCTTATACAAAGCGTAAAACCAAACTATTTTAGACTCGAAGGTTGAAGGTACTACTAGATAGAAGAAAGAATGTGCCCTCTGATTACTAACATAGAGTAATCAAAAGATATATTCTAATATGTAAACTTTTATCTATTCTTCTCTTTCTATTGTCTAGGTATGTTGACTAGTGATGCATTTCTTGAGATTATCTAATAAATCCCTAAAGATCCCTTCAAATAAGATATCAATCATTTTTACATCCCTATAGTAAGGTTTATGCTTCCATTATTTTATACAAAAAATACATGTTTAGTTAAACTTACAAGTTCTTAATTTGCCTAGATTTTTTGTTGATGTATATATTGAGTTGTTTGTATCTTTTTATCTTGCACTATCTAGAACTCATCATCAGCTATGAGTCATCCAAGACTATAATATATAGATTGTGAAATATATATATATATATATATATATATATATATATATATATATATATTGAGATTTATCAACTTTGCCTAAATCAAGAATTATCGACATTAATTATGATAGATATATGGTGTATAAGCATTATAGTTTGAGTAATATATTTGTTTTATTGATTTAGATTTTTAATATATGATTATGCTTATGGAATATTTCTTTCCACTCATATTTCTCAAAAAATTCAGACATCATTGAAAATATTCACTTTGTTGGGTACAAACATACTGAAAATGTGGAGGAAGCGATCAATGTGTTTGTGTGAAGGTCCAAATCCTATAGGAACATATGTAGTAATAATTCTTTAAAGACAACTAATAAATTCAACACACACCTTGTTTTTTTTTTGAAAGTAAGCTGATATCATTAATTAGCTTAAATCTGCTGCAGCGCAGTTCAAAACAGACACTGGAATAGTCGAGCTATCTCTATAGCAAAAACTACTGAGAGTCGCTTTTTTCGCCAGGTTATGTGCCAGCGAATTAGCTTGTCTCCTACACGAATTAAAAGAAATACTAGTAAAGTGGGAAGATAACTAATAGACGTCTTCAAGGATTGTGCCCAGCAGATCCTTTCTCTGAGATTTTACTTTGATCAGGTTTATCACTTTCTCCGCGTCGGACTCTACTGTTAAACTGTTTATCCTCATTTGACTTGACTGTCGGAGTCCCTCCCGCACTGCCCAAGCTTCAGCGCACTGCACGTCCATCAAGGTCGGTTTCTTGCTCCCTACCACCCTCACTACTTTGCCCGCCGAGTTCCTCCACGCCATGCCTGCGCCGTCGTTGCCTTGGATGCCCACTGCTGCGTCGCAATTCAACTTGATGGTCTGTTGGTCCGGCGGCTGCCATCTCACTCTTGTTGCTGTCCGTGATGCTGGGACCTTCCTAGTGTTGCCTTCACGATGACCTCAGATGAGTTCCAGTAGCGGTCGATGCACCAGCGCCGGTGGTCGCAGTTTGTTCCCGAATACGATATCATTCCTCCTCGTCCATACATCCCATAAAGCTGCTATGTTATCTTCATCGGCCTCCTCCTTGCTCGTCCAAGCGAGTTCCTTAAGAGCTGCGTCCACTCGGCTTGTTGGTCCATCTTTGATTGTTATCATTTGTGAAGTTATGTTGTTAGTTTCTCTAATTTATTATTGATAATATAAATAACTATAATATTTGGGATTCAAAACTTATATCATCACTTTAAACTAGAAATGGAATCTCTAAGGAAATGATTCAATTTCCTTCATTGCACTACACATAGGAGATTTCACAAAAGATAAATGAGGTCGATACTTCTTTGGAACGATATAAATACTATTAATCATCATGAAAATAAAAAACAGGAATCACAATTGGTTAATTGAAATGACAATTTAATCCATAATTGCTACAATTAAAATACATTCATGCATCTATTTGGATAGCTATATTAAGGCAATATATACTAGGAAAACAATCAAAACATGCATTCATTTCTTATAAAATAGAAAAATGATCATATGATGAATTATATTTTCATGATTATTTTGAAGGGAAAATATTTCTACTATAATTTTTACAATTTATTTAGTGAAAGAAAAAATATTGACCCTATTTTTATCAAGCAAACATGATTCATTTAAATACAAAAACTAAGCACTGATCAAATTCGATATTTAAATTTTGATCTTAGTAAACAATTATAAAGTCACTTACAAGTGTCTATTCTTCCTTATGGCTTAATAAATTTTGGTCTTCAATTATAATTTAGAAACTATTGATGTGATTTTGATCTTCATTTTTCTTCTTTAGAAAGTCAGCAAATGAAAATATTCTTACAACCCAACAACAATTAATGGTAGGTCCATATTATTCTCTACTGATTGTGAAGTTCCTTTTTTATTTATCAAGGTTCTCATTAGTTTTTCAAAAAATATAAGGAAATTTAGAATTACATTTATCCATTGATATTGATGCACTATTCAAGAGAGTTTATGTTTTGACACTACTATCAGTAGAGGGGAACCTCAAAGATACAAATTACATGGTTGATGCTATGAATTATGTGCCCTTGAATATGCACATGTTTGAAACAACTTTCATACATTATAGCTATTTAGAATATTTTTTTGGTCGGCTAAAACTCGTCTTGCTTTTTTTCATTTTCTTTTGTAAAGGTGGTATATACAATGCTTTCATTCCCAAACTGGAAATGAAGGAAAGGAACAGACTATACAAAGAATACTGTCTAGGGAAACAAAGTGACCAGAACCTTTACGAAGCCAATAAAGAATAACCATTAAGACCAGAAGCTAGAGCAGAAGGAAACCCAGCCATGAGATGCTACTCTCCGTCACAAGACCAAGCTCCTCGCAGAAAGAAACTTCAGTTCAACACAGATGCAGACCAAGATAAAACCATGCATCAAAGAAGGCCTTCTGGGCAGAAGACGAGCTCCAACCAGGCTGGGAGCTCAACAAAAGAAACAACAGCAACAAACCAAACCATCCCAAACACAAAAAACTCACAAGACACATGATGATTTGTCTAACAACCAAGGAAGAAGCCTCTTCCAAACAGCAGAACCCAGCAGCCGGCCTTCACCACCAAGGCCATCACACCCAGATGGAGTGAGAGGGGAGCGTCGACATCCACACTGGATGGGGACTCGACCCTCTCAGCAGCCAACAAAGAGAAGGTGAGAGGGGAGCGTCGACATCCAACGAAGGATGGGGACTATTTAGAATATAAGATTCATTACATTTATAAAACATGTATTATTTTTTATGGTTCCCCCATTAATCAGTAGAGAGCAATTCAATTGATGTTCTTACAATTATGCGGACTACACAGCCAAATAGAGTTCTTAGGCTGTCCAACTTGAGTTTTTAATAGTCATTTCTAGGTTAAGATCAGATGAGTGATATGACTATCTTCTCATGATTGAATTAAAATTTCCCAATTCCTTTCAATGTTTGTGTTAAAGTGTTGTTCAATGTGGCAAAGATGCAGTGATGCACCCATTGATTATGGAAAGCTTTCAAAAAAAATTAATATGCTTTTAAGTTTTTATCAACAAGCAATCACTGTCAAGTTGACCTTGGATAAAAGTTTAGATGGTATACATCTATATATGACATTAAAAATGCCAATGAGAAAAACAAAATAAAACACAATGTAAAAGTCAGATCCAAATAAAATACAAAATAAATAAAGAAGAATTATTTGAAATAAAGTTCACTAAAAATAATAATTAAGTTATTTTCATAATCATGACAAAATTAAATTTAGGGAGAATGAACATAATTTGAATTTAATCTTCTTTTAAATGATCTAATCATAAATATTGTCGTTCATCTCCATCTTCGGTGCCAAACTATTGAAGTAATTACCATAATGACAACATTAAGATAAAGAAATCAAACATTTTTCTAGAAAAATTAGATGGATGATAATGTAATATTCTTTTACCTTGTATTGTGAGATCATGTGAAAATTATTTGTTGTGATGATTTATAATGATATACATTGTAAATTCAACTATTACTGTCACAAAAGTGCTATGTGCAAAGCACGTGCAATTACTAGTTTGATATAAATGTATACTGGTGAAACACACTTTCTGGGTCAACCAAGGTCCGTATCATTTTTGGACATCCCTCTCAATTCTGACTCCAGGCCCATCAGCATACGGAAAACATTCTTCATAAGATCATCGCAGAGTTTCATGACCGTCAGTGGCGGTTGCGTCCTACAAACCATGAAGGACATGGTCCGCCCAATTTAATCAGGTAACATAATAAGACAGAAATGGCTCGGGCTCAAGTTAAACATTGCCAAAGCATGTCATGTCATGTCAATGGGTCCCATAATCCTACTCTATGCTGCACCTATTTTGTCGTTGCTTGCGGATATGGACATGGATCAGATACGCTACTGATTTTCTCTTGTACCCATGGTGTGTCGCACCATATTTTCTTCTGAATTATAGTAATACATCCGGTGTTACGATCGCTGTTTTTTGGAGGAAAATGAATGATGGTAGACCCAAAACCCACGAGAAAGACAAGGTCACGAGTTCTTCCGATGGGTTCTTCCAAGTAGAGACAGGTGGGCTAATTAGCCGGCCCCGTGACGGCCCATATTTTGGGCCTTAGTGGTTGGTAATCGAGACTTGTGATGTGGAATTGGAAGTAGGCTTGGGAACAAAACAAAGGCCCGACCGATTCGACCTAAAGTAGCCATACTCATCTACTAGCTGCTTGTGTATATCATTTGTGATATTGCGTCCTCCATGCCTGGTCCCCGTCCAGGACTAATTTCATGTCGGACTTACGAGGTACATATACCAGCTGTGCTGATTTCTTGTGGGACGATGGGTTAGCTCAAAGATCTTGGGTTATTGGGCCGACGATATATAAGTTATAGGGCCGAGGAGTTGGTACATGAAAGACTGAACCAAATTCCACTGGGAAAATTCCTCTATTTATACTATATAAGAAACCCCACAGATACGTCCAGACTCTCTCTCTCTCTCTCTCTCTCTCTCTAGCACAGAGCTCCTGTCCATCTCTGGGACGACGATCGCGCATCGCCCATGGAGGGGGCTACCCATGGCAGTGCGACTTCCCCCGTGCTGATGTCCACCCTCTCTTCTGACCAACCTCTTCTCCCTGTTGACCACCCTACGTCTTCCCCTACGGCGTCTTGGCATGACCTGAGGGCCGATGTCACCGTGGGCAGAGATTGGGCGGCCAACCTGGTGAAACCGATGGTGGTCGCTCGTAATCTCAAGTCGCTGCTCCTCCCAGTGAACCCTTGTGAGTCTGAGTACAAGAAGAACGATGATAGGCCCTGAATGAGCTTTTCTAAACTTGTGGTATCGGTCATGGATGAGTTCCACCGGTCTTCGATTATTGTACAGGTGCTTGGAAAGACGGCGGTGCTGGAGCAACTCCATGGATGGATGATTAGGGCGTGGTGACTGAAGGGCGAGCTGTAGATTTCAACGTTGGTGGGAGGGTCTTCCTGGAGAGGTTTGCGTCTGTGGCAGACATGGAGGTCTCCCTGGAACAGGGTCGCTGGTTCTTCGACAACCAAACTGGTGCTAACACAGAGATGGTCTCTCGAGGCGTATATTAGATGAGTGGCGCTCACCTCTACCCCGATTTGGGTCACACTACCTAACGTGGGACAACATTGGACTATGCGGGTGATTTCTATTATTGTTTTTGGGATTAGAACTCCCAAAGTTATCTTATTTCCTAATGAGAAGGAGATATGTCGGTCTGCACACATTTCTGTGGAGGTCGAAGCTGACAAGAGGTCGACCCCAGTTGTCATGGTGGAGATGCCAGACAGAAAGGCATTGAAAATGAAGATCCTCTATGACGCACTATTGATCGTTGTGAGAGATGCAAAGTATTTTGCCATTGTTCAGGGCTTTGTCTGGGTGCAAGGGTCACGCTAGTGGAGCTGCCTATAGTGAGGAGCAGAGACACGAACAACAACCTGAGAAGGAGGAACAAGAGGAAAGGGGCTAGCAAGAGTCGGCCCCCTCATGTTGCATACAGTGAGTAGGATGCTAACAGAGTTGCCCCGGTGGAGGTTCGGGAACCTGAGGTACACATCGTTGGGAGTGACAACCTAGTAGTTGTGAGGACTAGTGCGAGGATCCCTGAAGCCTTGAGAGGTGACAGGGTGTCACTGGTCGGGGGCTCTCCACTTGCTGGTGATGCTCAGGTGGATAATGCCCAGGGAGCTACTAATGATATGTCGGGTTGTGTCCCTTCTGTGGAAGATGGTTTCATACCGACTGGGTCCAGGTCCAGAAGGAAAGGAAAGGAAAAGGCATTTGAAGGTGAGGCACATGTCTCTGAAGGTGTGGTGGTGTCTAACACATTTTCCCTATTTGATGGACTGGAAGGGGAGGTAGGTGAAGTTGTTATGGTGACCAATGTCTCACAAGCTTCTCTGAGAAAAACTAGAAGAGGTGGGCTACCCCTAGAAGGGGGTGTGTATCAGTTAGAAAATGTGCATCTTAGCGTGGAACCTACGGGGTGCATCTCGTGTGGCCAAGCATATAAAGCTCAAGGAGATCATCCATGAGGTTCAAGCTATGATGGTGGTTTTCTTAGAAACAAGGATTTGAAGAGATGTGAGTCATAGAGTAGTGGGGTTTTTCCCTAGAGGTTGGGAGTCTACTTCGAACCTTGAACAAATAGAAGGTGGATGCATTGCCTTGGGCTGGAATCCTCCTGTCTGGGATGTAGAGGTAATCTTCACAAATGGATCAGATGATGACCACCAACTACATTAACCAAGGTGGCCTTCATGTGGTCGTCTCATCTGTGTATGGACATAACTCAGATATGTGTAGGAGAAGATTGTGGTAGGTCTTAACTTCGGCCAATCAAAGAGAGTTTCCACAGATCTTTATTGGAGAATTTAATAACATAAGGAAGGCTAATGATAAGAAGGATGGGCTTCCTATTTGACACGATTTTTCCGTGCGTAGAACGCAAGGGTACGCGTCAATGTAATATAGGCCTTTATGAGGTTCGAGTCGAACTCAGGGACACTGAATTATCGGAGACTACTACTAGCTACTCGCAATCAGCTAGACCGGTTAAAAAGTTGGAAGTTGTTGTAAAATTAAAAGAAAATGAAATAAAAAAAAACAAAGTAATCGATTAAAGGTTAAGTTTAATCAATTCAAGTGGAAATCTTTAGGGTTGCGGTCTCACCGCGGGTTATCATTGTGTGAATTTCTATATAGTCACTCATATTTATCTCTCTATCCGGGTAGTGGCCTGTAATCAGAATTTCCCACTGTCGTGGTACAATTCACTACCTATGTCTAGGTCGGTTCCACCGTCGTAGTAACCTATACCCTATACTAAGTGCATTAGAATCGATCTCTAGGTATCCACCGTTAACCTTACACCATCTTGTTCAAGGGCTTTATCAATTAATGTGAATTTCATCTCTTTTCAACCGTTAATTCTTCTTTCAAAGTAATTAAAGGCATTAGATTATCATTATGGTGATCAAGCATAACAATATAATTGAGAAAATGAAATCATACCACGGATTTAAGAGATAAATGATGAATTACTATGATAAAATTGTCATACAATGATTCCCCGGGCTACTCCCGGTCCTAAAGATAAAGGGGATTAGCCCTGCATGTTCATATCAGAGCAAAACATGGTAGAGACAAAGGGACACATAGGGAAAAACGTGAAATAAGAATTGAAACCCCTGAACGGAGGAGATCCAGGCACTCCTTGGCATAGAATACGCGTTCTCCAGCCTTTCGGTGGTGGAAAATGTCTTCTTTGGCATCCGGAACGGCTGGGGCGTGCTTCTGGGCTTCGTCCTTCTCTCCACACCTTATCGGGACGTGTGCAGTGGCTAATGACGTGATAGATTGCTCTTGGCCGCTGTCATTAGGTATAATCACCGAGTTAGGCTGCCAAAATATCACAGCCGTCGGATTTAGAATGATCTGAAGCAAACTTGTATCTGACGGTGTCGATACTATTGACGCGGGTCGATAGTATCGACTCTGCGCGCTATGGGCTGCTCTTCTTTTCTTTTCTTTGTCGCGACTGATGCTAACTCGATACCATCGACGAGGGTCGATGGTATCGACTCTCTTAGGCGTCGGTTTTATCTTTTTGTGTCGTTGTAGCTCCACTTTTCGATAGTATCGACTTTTGTGTCGATAGTATCAACTATCTTCTCGCCAGCAACCTGATGGTATCTCGATGCCATCGACTTCTGTGTCGATAGTATCGACTCTGTGATCCTCCTTGCGGCTGGCAACCTGTGGTTGTGTCGATGGTATCGACCACTGTCGATGGTATCGACGGTAGAAGATATTCGTTTTTCCTGAAATTGCAACACAAAACCACATAAGCTGAAATAAAACATATTATTATACTCATTTATGCTCAAAACACTAAAATAAGGGAGATTTGACACTAAAAAGGATCATAGACCAAAGTAAATGAATCATGCAATATTAACCACCAAAATTACCAATAAATGCATAAAACACAAGTAAAATATGTCTATAAATGCGACTCAAAATCATCGCATCAAACTCTCCTAAGCTTGAACATTGCTCACCCTCGAGCAACTAAACTTTAGAATAGAATTGCGAGGGTCAACTAAAGAACAGATCATCACAACAAACATCACCATATGATCCCCACTGGACATTCACATTCCGACCCTTACTAACCACAGAATGATAATTACCCTAAAGGCGACAATAATCATTCATAAAAGATATCTACCTCACAATTGATGAACACTATCATATAAGGCAGTTAACATAATAAAATTCACCAGTTCAGACTCGGTGCATCTTATGATCTCCTATTCTACGTTGCTCGCCCTAACTACCATCTACATGGAAGCAACTCTCCTAATATTCACAAGTGAGGAGAAAATCACTGTGGCCTACCAATTCGAGCAACGGGTGGATGGAATGAGTGACTCATGGAAGAAATGGAAGCATTATACGGTTTCAACATGCATAAAACAAAAATGCCCTAAATGATGCATTTGCACATGAAAATGCCCTAATGCCTATAATTGGGTGGAATGATGCATGCACTAACATCCCGTCTCAAAATGAGATGGAATATCTAACTGAACTACATCATGTACTTACTCATCTGAAAATGCAAGTGAGACTATGTTCCTTTCTCCCTCTTATTCTACTTGCTTCTCAATAATTTTTCTTTTTCTTTTTTTCATTTTTTTTTCATGTTTTTTTGAAGAGATTTATATCCACCAATGACAATGAATAATTTGTTGGGCTCACTTTTTCTACATAACTCAAATATTTGAATTATTTAGAAGGTATGGAACAAGTTAATCACCCTTATAGAAGAAATAAGATACATGATGTACTTTATGCATAAAAATTATGAATGCAACTAAATGACACACACCTAAGGAAAATGTGCATGTATAACTATTCTATTTTTTATTTTCATGCAAAACATGTGAAAATACTTTTACAATTTAAGACCTATCTACATGAGATACAATAAAAAAGATTAAAACCGTAAATTACTTCCTATTCTTATGGTGGATTGTGAAAAACAATGTGGTGGAAAGATCACAAGACTAATTGATTGAACCTTTGAAAAGTATTATGTGTCCCTCCTTACTGACATGTGTAGTAATTAAGAGGTTTCTCTCTCTTACTTCAAATTAAAGTCTCATTATCATTTGGTCAGTTTAGGCTCACACAACCAATTCCGTCCACTTTTCATGAATCATTAGGAATGTACAGTTGTGATTTTCTATTTTAGAGTTGACAAACCCAATCATTTTCTTAAGTTATGTGCTCAAAGTTGAACAACACAAGCTTGCGAACACTCAATTTTTTTTAATTTTCCCTTAATTCCCATGTACAAGTAAATGAGATGACACATGACTTGAGACATCCACAATTACACTAGATAGAATGTGGATCCTACAAACAAACTAAGATTGCAAGAAATAAATGACAAGAACAAAAACAATAAAACTAAAAATTGAGAAAATAAAATATAGAGATGTTCCAACTCCCCCCCTAAGCTTGAATTCGACTATGGACTCATAGTCAAAAACAATCTTAAAGGTTGGAATAGAGATACCGATCACTCTTCTGGCGGAGGCGGGTACTGTGGGGTCGTGGGGTCCCAGGATGGGTACTTCCCCTAAAAGCTCGGATCATACTGGGGCATGGGTGGAGGTTGTGGATACCCCCCAAAGTAGTTCTGACTCCAGTAATGATCATAGAAGGGCTGCTGCTGCATCTCCATCCTATGCAACCTGTCATGAATCTGTTGTTGGTTGTCAAGGACGATGCGCTCATTTTCAAAGATAGCCCTTTAATTGTCAAGTAACCGATTCGTCGTCTCATGACATACATACCTTGCATTGAGTAGACATCCTCGCTTTGCTCCGAGGGCGGTGGTGGTGGCGGAGGCTGGTAAGAAGAAGATGCACCCGGATGCATGCGAGGACGCTTCCTAGGTGCCACTCATGCGTGAAGAGGAGTGAAGGCCTCCTCTTCCTCTTCTGTCTCGTTGTCATCATTGTCGTTGTCGTCGTTGCCGCCGTCTTCATCCGAATCATCAATGGCTATGATGGCCACCAGAAATGTTGAGCGCCCTCTATGTGGAAGATGGGGTCGGGGAGTGAACACTCCTGATAAGCGTGATTAACATGGCAGTGTGCATACGCCAATCCATCACGCAATAGAATGAGGTTGGAGCGATGAAGGTGCTGCAAGTTGACCTTTCTTCTGCTGGAGAGAGGAGTCAACTGGGAGAAATTCAATCCAAGATAGTGGGCCAGCGGTGTGATGAGCCCCCCAAAATGAATTGGAGCCTTCCGCGTGCTCCTCTTTACAGCCAACACGCGCTGCAAGAAAAATGCTCCCCAGTTACACTCTTGCCGCTTCAGTAGCTTGTGCAAGAAAAACAAGTCTGTTTCCTAGAATTTGCTGAGAGACAGGTCACCACGAGCAAAGAGAGTGCTGCACAACATGCGGTGAAGAATCTGCATGAAAGGATGCTCAAAATCCGCCACCGCCGCGTTGTGGTAGCTCATAGATTTGCCCGGCGGCACAGTCACTAGCTCGGCGAAGATATCATCATAATCAGTCCGGTTGTCTGGCCGCCGGTACTTCTCTCGCCCATGATTCCAGTTATAGATGGAGTTGAACTGCTTGAGGGTGAGAGTGTAATCATTGTTGTACAGCCGGAAAGAAACATGGTCGTTGATCCATTCCCGATCCGTGGCGATGATGTCGTTTGGCACGACACAAATGTCCAACGACACCATAAATTATGCGACTAGCTCCTTGTATGTCGGCCATTCATTGAAGAATGGTTGACCATCAACGTGGAGTTCCATCTCATCGGGCCTCTGCCCGTATTCCTTTCTTGTCCCTTAAGCACGTAGTCCAGATTAGCCTCGAACCCCAAGTTGCAGATCATCTCCCGATCAACATAGCGGGTCGGCTCAATCTTGCGCTTCATTAGTTAATCATAGACCTTCTTGATTTCCGTGGAAGGATGAACAATCTATGGATGTGGAATGGATGCTATCGGTGGAGGAACGAACACCGGGATCTCCATCGGTGTCGCACGTGAAGAAGATGCACCGGCGGTGTGCACCATTGTCGAAGAAGAAGAAGAGTTAGAAGATGGAGCTCGGAGAAGATTATCTCCGCTCGATGAAGACTCGGTGAAGAACACTCGCCATGGATGCTCGTAGCTGGGCTCCGATTGCTCACAAAGATGCTCAGCACAAGTAGAGAAGGTTTGCTCTGAAGGTGTGACGTCATATGATGACAATACATCTCTGATATAACTGTGGTCGGCGCTGTTGTATGCCCGTCGATACCATCGACGCGAGTCGATGGTATCGACTCCTGTAGCACAATCCGTCCGCCGCTGGTATCGACGGTCATCGATGGCTGGATGTGGGGGCCCAGATCGATGACGTGTCGATACTATCGACAAGTGTCGATGGTATCGACCCGTCCCACGGATCGACTCTCTTGATGCAGCGATCGTCGTTGATCTCCTCTTACGGATCAGTGACGTGTCACGTCGATACTATCGATGCTAGTCGATAGTATCGACTTATGGTTAGGGCAACACCCTCATGAGGCACGGCCGCCGCCTTCTGTCTGTAACTAGGTCGATACCATCGATAGGCCCGTCGATGGTATTGACTTCACTGAGACGATTTTTCTGAATATCTCTAGAGATCTCGCGAGTATCGACACCCATGTCGATACTATCAACCTCATTCTTGCGATCAACCTGTTGGCATGTCGATACCATCGACGAGAGTCGATGGTATCGATGCAGAGTAATTTCTGTAGTCGCCAACCTGTACCCAACTCGATACCATCGACACAAGGGTCGATGGTATCCACTCTGCCTCAGTCCTGCACATTGAGCAAACGATCATGATATCTTTTTTACACTAAAAATAAAGTCAAAACAAACCAAAGTACGAATGTTAAAGAAACTAAACTAAACTACCGATGGCTGGTTTGCCTCCCAACAAGTGCCCTTATTTAACGTCTTAGGCTAGACAACTTGAAGCTCTCATGCATCCGGAAGCGCAATGAGTTTGACCTCATTCACCTTCCTTGTGTAATCTTCACCAAAGTACAATTTCAACCGTTGTCCATTGACCAGGAAGGTTGTCTCGCCATCACACACCATGATTGCGCCATGTATCCTGACCTCCTCTATGGTGAATGGCCCACTCCATCGGGATTTCAATTTCCCAGGATGCATCTTCAGCCGGGAGTTGAACAAAAGTACACGATCTCCTTTCTTGAAGACGCGCATCTGAATATGGCGATCGTGAATCAACTTTGTTCGCTCCTTGTAGATCCGCGATCTTTCATATGCATTCATCCTCAACTTGTCTAGTTTGTTGAGTTCAAGCAGTCTTTTCTTTCCTGCTTCATCATAGCTCAAATTTAATTTCCTTAGTGCCCAATGCGCTTTATGTTCCAATTCCACCGGCAAATGGCAAGCCCAACCATAAGCCAACCTAAAAGGCGTAGTGCCTATAGGTGTCTTATATGCCATCCTGTATGCCCACAAAGCATCCGGTAGTAGGGTACTCCAATTCTTTCTCATGGCAGTCACAGTACGCTCCAAGATCTTCTTAATCTCCCGATTGGAGACCTCCACTTGCCCTTGAGTTTGCGGGTGGTACGAGGTAGCAATGTTGTGCTTTACCCCATACTTTCTCAACAGTGCCACAAACTTTTGATTCCGGAAATGTGTACCACCATCACTAATGATCATTCTGGGTACACCAAACCTACATAAAATATATTCTTTAACAAACCTGCACACTACAACAACATCATTAGTCCTTGTGGGTATTGCCTCTACCCACTTCGACACATAATCAACAGCTAACAGAATGTACAAATTAGAATTTGAGGACACGAAGGGTCCCATAAAATCTATACCCCACAAGTCGAACACCTCAACCTCTTGAAATACATTGAGGGGCATCTCTTGTCTTTTCGAGATGTTACACGCCCTTTGGCAGGAATCACATTGCCGCACAAAATTGTAAGCATCCCTGAACAAAGTAGGCCAGTATAGGCCACTTTTAAGTACTTTGGCTGCAGTGCGAGAACTAGCATGGTGGCCCCCCGTCGGTAGTGTATGACAATGAAAAAGAACACTTTCGTATTCCACCTCCAGTACACACCTGCGTAAGACACCATCCCTGCACTACTTTAAAAGAATAGGGTCATCCCAGAAATAATAACGTAAAGAATGGAAAAATTTCTTCTTCTCTTGGTACGTCCAATCATACAGGATAATTTTGCAGGCAAGATAGTTAACAATGTAAGAAAACCAAGGGTCTTTCGATTCTACTTTTAAAAGGTGTTCATCCGGAAATGTCTCAGTAATGGGTATGTGCAAATCCTTTTCATCTACCCTCTCCAACCTAGACAAATGGTCCGCGACCACATTTTCAATGCCCGCCTTATCTTTGATTTCAATATCAAATTCCTATAAAAGTAAGATCCACCTAATCAATCTAGGTTTGGCATCCTTTTTCTCCATCAAATACTTAATGGCGGCGTGGTCCGTCCATACCATGACTTTAGATCCAACAAGATATTGCCGAAATTTTTCAAAAGCAAAAACAACGGCCAGCAATTCTTTTTCGATTGTCGTGTAATTAAGTTGGGCGTCATTCAGAGTTTTGGATGCATAAAAAATCATAGTGGGTTTATTGTCCACCCGTTGTCCTAAAACAACCCCAACTGCGAAATCGGACACGTCACACATTAATTCAAACGGCTTAGTCCAGTCCGGTGGTTGCACAACCGGTGCGGAAATTAGTTTTTCCTTAAGCACGTTGAACGCATGTAGACATTTTTCGTTAAAATTAAACACAACATCCTTTTCTAACAACTCAGATAATGGTTTGGCGATTTTAGAGAAATCTTTTATAAAGCGGCGATAAAAACCGGCGTGACCCAGGAAACTCCGTACCCCTTTAACCGAATTCGGTGGGGGCAATTTGGAAATCACTTCGATTTTTACCGGGTCTACCTCCAACCCTTTGCTAGACACTTTATGTCCTAGCACTATCCCTTCACTCACCATCATGTGGCATTTCTACCAATTGAGGACCAAATGTGTCTCCTCATAATGTTGCATCACCTTGTCCAAATTGTATAAACACTCGTCAAAGGACGCACCATAGATGGAGAAATCGTCCATAAAAACCTCCAAACAACGTTCAACCATATCGAAAAAGATGGCAAGCATGCAACGCTGAAAGGTCGCCGGTTCATTATACAACCCAAATGGCATACGACGGTACGCAAACGTTCCATAAGGACAAGTGAAGGTGGACTTCTCTTGGTCCTCAGGATCAATCGAAATCTGATTGTACCCCGAATAACCATCAAGAAAACAAAAATGTGATCGGTCGGCTAAACGCTCTAAAATCTGGTCAATAAATGGGAGGGGAAAATGATCCTTAAGCATAGCAGCATTCAATCGACGGTAATCGATACAGACACGCCACCCAGTTACCAAGCGGGTCGTGACAAGTTCATTTAGTAGATTATTTGTAACTGTAATTCCCCCCTTTTTAGGAACTACCTGTGTGGGACTCACCCACGTCGAGTCAGATATAGCATAGATGATACCTATAGAAAGGAGCTTGATCACCTCCTTCTTGACGACCTCCATCATGCTAGGATTTAGTCGACATTGTGGCTGAATCACTGGCTTGGCTCCCTCCTCGAGCTGAATCTTGTGCTGGCACAATGTAGGGGAGATCCCCTTGATGTCTGCGACCGACCACTCGAATGCACCTCGGTGGTTCTTCAACACAATTAGCAACTGGCCCTCCTCCTCGGCACTCAGATAAGCCGATATAATCACAGGCAACTTTTCTTCCTCAGCTAGAAATGCGTACTTCAAGTGTGGTGGCAAAGGCTTCAATTCCAAATCTGGCGGGCTGATTAAGGATGACGGAATCAGTGGTGGGAGTTCGCCAAGGTCTTCATAGTACCTAGCATAAAAGCACGAAAGCAACTACAAGCATCTTGGCACACTCTTGCAGTGATTTTCTTCTCATCCAATCATGTGTTATATTGACCAAGCAGGCTCCAAGTGGTAGTTCTGGATATGCATTGAAAACCGAACTCGCTATGGCCTCATCTTCAGTAGAGGGGGGAATGTCCTCCTCTTCATCATTAGGAAAACCTACAGCTTTGCTAAGGGACACAACCTTGGTCTGCTCCACGATGTCTACAACCAATGTCCCTCTCTCCACCTTAGTCATTACATGAGCCATGTCTAAAAATGGCTTCCCTAGACAAAGTGAGATATTGTGATCAAAATTCTTTGCCATGCGGCACTGCTCCGTAGCTTTAGATGACGTGGTGGTGGAAGGCATGACCATCTCGAAGCGATCATTAGCGATGCCCAAGGTCAAACGACCTCTCCTCATCTCAAGTATCATGTCAGCTGTAGCTTGGAAGGGTCGTCTGAGTAGTAACTCATTGCCTTGTTCATCTTGCATCTCCATTACGACAAAATCTGTTGGAAATACAAACTGATCTACTTTCACCAACACATCTTCACAAATACCGTATGGCTTCACCACAGAATTATCCGCCAGTTGTATTGTCATGTTCCTCGACCTTGACTCTTTTAATCCCAGTTTCTTGAATGTCGAGAGGGGCATCAAGTTTATGCTTGCCTCAGAGTCACATAGCGCTTCACCAAACTTCACCTTTCCAATGTAACATGAGATATTGAAGCATCCCGAATCCTACCTCTTCGGTGACAATGTGCCCATGATGAAGGCACTCACTTGCTCCTTAAGAACTACAACCTCTGTGTCAAGGATTTTCCTCTTTTTAGTAATGATGTCTTTCAAAAACTTGCCATAAGAGGGGATTTGCTCTATTGCCTCTATTAACGGAATGTTGACCGAGAGCTTTCTGAAACTGTCTAAAAACTTCTTGAAATGGGCGTCCACTTTCCTTTCTTTTGCACTATTCAGATATGGGACCGGGACGGCTTGTGTCCTTTGATGCGGCGGCACATATGGTGTCCCTTTCTGCGTCTCCTCCTCAACTACAATAGGATTTTCAGTAGCATCCACTGCTATATCCTCAACTGGTCCTGTGACTGGGATTGGCAGCTCCTCAGTGGCCTCACCTTCGGTTTCTTCTTGGGGTTTGGTTGGTTCATCGACTCTGGGGTTTAAAAGCTTCTTGCCACTCCTTAGCAAGATGGCCTTCGCCTGTTGGTTCCCTCCTGGAATGTTCGTGTTACCCGGAAAACCTTGTTGTGTTGTCTTCTTCAGATTGGCTATCTCAGCTGCCATTTGCACCATGGACGTCTCTATCATCCTCATCTAAGCCCCATGGCTCTGCAATGTCTGTACAAACCGATTCATAAATTCCCCATGTTGCTTGATCTGCTGACCAAAAGTGTTCATAAGTTCTTGGTTCTGCTTTATCACTTGGTTGAGCAACTCTGTGTTCTTATCCTTCGCCACCGGCTGGGGTTTTGCATTGGGGTCCTGCAAAAAGTTGTTCAGATCCTTCCATGAGAATTTCTTCTCCTTCCTCCATGAGTATTCGTTATTTCTATAACCCTGCTACTGCCGCATGAACTTGACTTGAGCTTCATCCTCTGATTCTGTATCTTCTTTTACAAGCAGTTTCTTTGCTAGAAGGTCCATCTTTTCATTTAGTTCTTTGATTGCCTTTGACTCCCCTGCTACTCGAACGTGCTCTACGACATCCCTATCGCCCCAGGATTGCTTCTTGGCCATATTTTTCAGGATTTCCCAACATCTCATATCTGTGTTGTTCAAAAAGAATCCTGAGCCTACAGAGTCTAGGTAACTTCTATCATGCTCGGAGAGAGCAAAATAGAAGATTTTGACCTGTGTTTCCTTGTCAAGACCATGATGCGAGCACCGCCTAAGCATGATCTGAAACCTTTCCCAGGTCTCAGAGTAGGTCTCTCCAGCCTTCTGAGTGAAATTGTGGATTTTCCTGATCATGTCATTGGTCTTCTCGGGAGGGAAGAACCTTTCAAAGAATACCTCCACCATGTGGTTCCATGATTCCACATATTCATCGTCCAGATTGTGCAACCACTCTCGTGCGTTCCCTGCCAGAGAACTCGGGAATAGCTTCAAGTAGAGCGTCTCTTGTGGAAATCTGTCAATTTTTATCATGTCACAGTTTTCCACGAATTGGATTATATGAGTGACTGGGTATTCCTTCTTGAGCCCATGGAAAGCATTCGACTTGACCAAATTGATTAACGTAAGATCAATCTTGTAAGTTGGAATGTTGATCACATGCTTCTTGATTGGCCCCTTTGAAGCAGATGAAGAAGAAGCCTTAATCTTCTCCCATATCGTTTGTTCCTTTGCCATTTCTTCTTGTTCGGATTCAGAATCTGTTTCTTCCAAGTGTTCTTGATTGTAGTGCTCTTCGTCATCAGGTCCCAGCAGTGGAACCTCTGGTACCTGTTGTGAGTAGTCGGTGCTACGCGTTTGTACCATACACAGTACCTCCACAGTGAAAATTTGAGTTCAGTACCGTGCTTGACGATTACAAAAATTAGAAGATAGACTTTGAATTTTAGAAATGATTTCAAACTAATAAAAATAAAAAGTGGCCTAGAGTGGCCGCTTGCAGCACTCGTAGTGCCGACAATTGCCGTGTCCCCGGCAACGGCGCCAAAAACATGACACGATTTTTCCATGCGTAGAACGCAAGCGTACACATCAATGTAATATAGGCCTTTGTGAGGCCCGAGTCGAACTCAGGGACACTGAATTATCGGACACTACTACTAACTACTCGCAATCAACTAGACCAGTTAAAAAGTTGGAAGTTGTTGTAAAATTAAAATAAAATGAAATAAAACAAAACAAAATAATCGATTTAAGGTTTAGTTTAATCAATTCAAGTGGAAATCTTTAGGGTTGCGGTTTCACCACGGGTTATCATTGTGTGAATTTCTATATAGTCACTCAGATTTATCTCTCTATCCGGGTAGTGTCCTGTAATCAGAATTGCCCACTATCGTGGTACAATTCACTACCTATGTCTAGGTCGGTTCCACCGTCGTAGTAACCTATACCCTAAACTAAGTGCATTAGAATCGATCTCTAGGTATCCACCATTAACCTTACACCACCTTGTTCAAGGGCTTTGTCAATTAATGTGAATTTTGTCTCTTTTCAACCGTTAATTCTTCATTCAAAGTAATCAAAGGCATTAGATTATCATTATGGTGATCAAGCATAACAATATAATTGTGAAAATGAAATCATACCACGGATTTAAGAGATAAATGATGAATTACTATGATAAAATTGTCATACAATGATTCCCCGGGCTACTCCCGGTCCTAAAGATAAAGGGGATTAGCCCCGCATGTTCATCTCAGAGAAAAACATGGTAGAGACAAAGGGACACATAGGGAAAAATGTGAAATAAGAATTGAAACCCCTGAACGGAGGAGATCCAGGCGCTCCTTGGCGTAGAATACGCGTTCTCCCACCTTTCGGTGGTGGAAAACATCTTCTTCAGCGTCCGGAATGGCTGGGGCGTGCTTCTAGGCTCTGTCCTTCTCTCCACACCTTCTCGGGATGTGTGCAGCGGCTAATGACGTGATAGACTACTCTTGGCCGCCGTCATTAGGTATAATCACCGAGTTAGGTTGCCAAAATATCACAGCCGTCGGATTTAGAACTATTTGAAGCAAACTTGTATCTGACGGTGTCGATACTATCGACGTGGGTCGATAGTATCGACTCTGTGCGCTATCGGCTGGTCTTCTTTTCTTTTCTTTGTCGCGACTGATGCTAACTCGATACCATTGATGAGGGTCGATGGTATCGACTCTCTTAGGCGTCAGTTTTATCCTTTTGTTTCAATGTAGCTCCACTTGTCGATCGTATCGACTTTTGTGTCGATAGTATCGACTATCTTCTCACCAGCAACCTGATGGTATCTCGATACCATCGACTTCTGTGTCAATAGTATCGACTCTGCAATGCTCCTTGCGGCTGGCAACCTGTGGTTGTGTCGATGGTATCGACAACTGTTGATGGTATCGATAGCAGCAGATATTCGTTTTTCCTAAAATTGCAACACAAAACCACATAAGCCGAAATAAAACATATTATTGTACTCATTTATGCTCAAAACACTAAAATAAGGGAGATTTGACACTGAGAAGGATCATAGACCTAAGTAAATGAATCATGTAATATTAACCACCAAAATGACCAATAAATGCATAAAAGACAAGTAAAATATGTCTATAAATGCGACTCAAAATCATCGCATCACTATTCTAGATTCGTGCATTAGGCATTTCAATGATACCATTGATGTGACAAATCTGATTGAACAGAATATGAGTGGTGGTATTATCACTTGGTAGAACAAGAGAGAAGTGAGAAGATGCATTGCTAGCAATCTAGACAGTGTAGTGGTGCACGAGGCATGGCTTGACATGTTTTCGTTGTCCATGGTGAAGCTGAGAGACCACCCAAATAGTGATCATGCATGGTTCCTTATTCAGCTCATGCAAGATGATCACAAAGTTAAATCGTTTTGGTTCTTCAATGGTGGTTGGAATGGCCTAGCTGTGAGGGAACTATCAAGGAGACTTGGGAGTGTAGGATGGAGGCAAACCAGTTGATTGTTCTTGTGGAGAAGATGACCCACGTGAAAGTTACCCTTAAAGGTTGGGCGAAAGGGTTGTCTGACCTGCACACTCTTGTGATTGAGGCTAAGGAGGCCCATTCCAAGGTAGTAGAGGTCATGAGGAGTAATTTGATGCTAGAAGAAGCTATTGAAGATGAATAAGCTAAGGCTAGTAAACTCACCATGTTTGAGAAAGATGAGGAGCTTTGTTTTTGGCAGAGAAGTTGGTTGAAGTGGATACGGGACAGTGACAAGAATACTAGGATTTATTATGCTTCGGTGAAAAGAAATCAGATGAAGGATACTATCCATACGCTTCCCAAGATGATGGTATGTCAGTTAGTTCTCCTACCGATGTTGGGACCAAAGTAGTGGACTTCTTTAGCATGTTATACAACAAAGACGACCTGCCACAGGTGCTCGACTGTGTGCTACCTTCTAGCAGAGTTACAGAGCCTATGAACAATATGCTATGTGGGCCTACTAAGGTTGAAGAGATCAAGGATGCGTTGTTTGACATCACAGATTTGAAGGCCCTAGGTCTGGATGGTTTCGATGCTCGATTCTTCTAGGCGATGTCGAGTCTAGTCAATGAGGATGTTATTAGAGTCGTTAGATGGTGTCTTGTGGAGGAAAAAATGTTGAGAAGGGTTAACCATTCTTTTATCTGTCTCATCCCAAAGAAATTGGTGGTGGAATCTATGGGGGATCAGAGACTCATAGCTTGTTGTTCAGTGGTGTACAAGACCATCTTGAAGTTTTTAGAGTAGGCTTAAGAGAGTGTTTCCCGAGGTTATTTCTCATGCCAGACGACGTTCATCAAGGGTAGGAATATATTTGACAATGCTCTTCTCATGGATGAATTCATGCTTGACTTTGGGGTGAAGAACAGCTCCAGGAAAGCATGTTTTAAGCTGGACTTAGCAAAGGCCTATGATAATGTGAGATGGGAGTTTCTCTAGAGATGCATGGAGTAGATGGGGTTTTGCAATAGATGGATAAAGATCATGAAAGAATGTGTTACCAAGACCTCTTTTTCCATTCTTGTGAATGGCCATCCCCTTGGTTTGTTCAGAGCTTCGAATGGGTTAAGGCAAGGCGAGCCTCTATCACCCTTCTATTTACTCTAGTTATGGAGGTCTTGACATGTTTGGTTGATAAAGCACATGTGAGTAAGCTGATTATGACCTTAAGATAGGTTGGGTGTAGGGTCATGTCTCACATGATCTTTGTCGATGACGTCCTCTTCTTCCTCACTGAGAATAGTAAAACACTCAGAGCTTTCTGCAAGATGATAAAGACGTTTGGGGATTGTACAGGCATGTACCTCAGTGACATCAAGTGTAGAGTGTTCTTCTCAAAATCTTGTGACAGTAGGAGAGGCAGAATGAGAAACGTAGTGGGGTTGTTGGAAGGCCTTCTACCCATTAGATACCTGGGTATTCCTTTGTGTGGTGGGAAGTCAAAGGGCAAAGATTTTGAGGTTTGCATGGATGCACTTAGAGACAAAATGTCCAAGTGGATGAGGATCAATTTGTCAATGGTAGGGAGATCTGTTCTGGAGGGGATGATCAGATTTTGGTGTCTTCAGGCATAGTTTCTAGATTTTGTGTTGGAGAAGATATGTAGCGTCCTTTCCAATTGGGGGAATGTTGTATCTTGGTCTACGGTGGCTAGGAGGCTTGAGGAACGGGGTCTTAATGTTGTTGATCTGGATAATCTTTCCCATGTTGCCACTGTTAAATAGATTGACGTGTATCTAAGGATGGATTCTATGTGGAGTAGATGGATGAAAGCTCGTTATGGCCATAGTTTGGAGCTTACTGGGCAGACAAAAGTTTCTAGGGTGTGGAGGGAGATGTGTAGGCTTTGGCTGGAGGTTGCTGCTTATTATGTGCTACATTTGGACAGTTGGGCTCTTAGCAACCCGCAGGTCAAGCCATGGGATATGCCTCATTCGCAGACATCGCTAGTTCCTTGGTACCCGATGATTTGGAATAAGGGACATATACCCAATTGGAGCTATAACACTTTCAAGACCATTTTGGGTAGGTTGTCTACTACCAAACTCATGATCAGATGAGGATTGAACGTTAACTGAACATGTTTGATATGTAGGACAGTTGAGGAGTTCCATGCGCATCTGTTCTTTGAATGTGCCTATACTAGATACCTTTGGTGTATGTGTTGGTTAAATATGGGGTGGGGTGGACCACCCCCGACATCCTTGTTTGAGGGTATTTTTTGGATCCCATAGCACACTATTCGCAATAGTGGGGTGAGACCTTTTGTGGGGCTATGCATAACTGGTCTTCACTTTATGATTTGGAAGGAACATAACATATTTCATGGGAGGGGGGACATGGATGTCCTTGTACTCTTTGACACCTTTGTTATACATTTTAGACTGGTTATTAAAACTAGACCTAAGATGGTGAGAGGGGTTAGTAGGTTTACCCTGGATCAGTGGGGTTTTGTAGTTTAACCCACTTGTACAGTTGACAATGGCTTTACCATATATACTTTCTTTTTTGGCATATACTAAACCTTACCTTCTCGAAAAAAATAGAAACCCCACAGATAGTTTTCTTTGTATTTTTTTCTTCCATTTTTTAAATTACAAAATAGTTTGTGCATGCTAATCAATAACATATAAAAAGAATGAAGTATTTACTTTTAAGAAAATTAAGCCAAGTGGTATCGAGATGCAACTCAATGGCACTAACTTGTAATAAATCCAATGAATCAGAAATGCAAAGAGCTTTTTAGGTTGAGATATAAAATGATATTTTCGTGTGAAAATCATTTCAATAGATGAAATTGATGCACAAGAGTTTCATAGGACAGTTTTGCATAATACGAGTGAAAAAACATATATCTAACAACAATTATAATGAACAATCACATGAAATAGCCTTAAGATTATGAAAAAATTACGTGCATCACAACTCACAAGATTTGAATATTGTCCGTCCTTGAGCAACATTACTCTTATATTTGGTTGGGAAGTCAGAAAGAAGATAATATAAATGAACTTAATTATTCTAATAGCCCTCCACAAGTCAGTCCTGAATTGGATCTCTCCAACTACAAAACAAGTAACTACTCTAAAGTAATCAATCATGGAGAAAACTCCATTGAAGATGAGAGTTAGGTCTAGAGAATAAATAAAAATACTTATGTCTTTTAACATATTTAAAAATAAGATCAACAAAAAGACAATTAACTTGGACTAGAAAAACATCATGTTCAGTAGGATATAAGCTTGTTGCACCATGTGATCTCCTTAGCTACATTGCTATAATCAGAATTATAATCTACATGGAAGTAGTTCCCTAAATAAATATTCATGATGGGAAATATCATGGTGGTAGCCTACGTTGTAGAGGAAAGGGTGCTTGGAAGGGGTGGCTTGAAAATATGGTTCACAAGAATAATCTAAATAATTTATGTAATGAATAAAATATGGTGCCCCTAAATGGTGGGTGTAATTAAATGGTATGTCTTGTAATTCTTTTTTTCCATTTAATGGTTTGATACATAATATGGATGTCTCATACTAATGATGAGTACACGTGGAAATAAATTTACATATGAAACTTCCACAATCTCCTCCTTTATAGATTAGAGAGATATGCCATTGAACATATAGGTCCTTTTCCTCCTTTTCTCCTCTTCAATATATGTTTCTTGTCTCTTTTCTAAGTGTTATATTTGGAATTGTTTTTCTATCCTTATTTTAGAAAGATAAATTGTTCATGCTTGGGATTTTACATTTAGGATAATTATTAAAGATAAATGTGTACATATATACATATATATATATATTATCGTTCATATAGGAGTAGAAAAAGTGAGTAATAAGTATAACACCTTACATAATATGCAATGTAAAACACAATCTATATGAAATTTGTGTTATGCAAAACTAAGATGCTTAGTTCAAATGGTATGTCAATTTTTTTCTACAAAAATTAAACAAAAAAATCTATGCTTCTTATCATGACATATAATGAAACAACAAGAAAATAACTTTGACTAAACTTGATCATCCTATGGCTGCAAGTAAAGATAAAGTAAGGTGGATGATATCACATGATTAAGACAAAAAGTATTAGTTGGATCTATAATGATATCTAGAGGGATGTGAATAGAGATAAAACCATTTAAACATAATTGATTAGACATTCAAGATAATTTCCATGATAATATAGCTAGTATGAAGCAAGGACAGGAGAAATTGAGCAAACACCAAAGAACACTAGAATTTATAATGGTTCCAATCTCCAAATGAATATCCACTAGTTAGAGGGGTCAATATCTAGGATATTCAACCATGTACACTCTTTATATTTCATTATAAGAGTTACAACATAAGATCACCCTTTTCTAGCACAATAGATCACTAGCTATAATAATCCATGATTTGTTACCTTGGATAAAATGATGTTAAAAGGAATAATTGGACTACCCATATAACCAAGGTCCACCTCCTTTTTAGGGAGCCCATCACTAAGAACTATACAACTAAGTGTGCCCAACCTAGAGTAGTGCTAGGATGGGTGACATATCAAGCAGATGATTTCAGGTTGTGTGTGAATGAGGACAAAGCATGCAGTCGAGGCTATACTGGTATGTGGGGCCAATTATCATTCCTAAAACACTACTACAGCCTTCGGTAGTGGGCCCATATATTTAAAATGGTATCAGATCCAGTTCCCCTCTAGTAGGTGGGGCTCATGTGGGCATGTGACTTTCCAGTCTTTAGTTGTACGATCCACAAATGTTGGAAAGGACTATCCATGGAACCACCCTTGCACTAGTTGAATCCAATAATATTGGAAAGGACTATCCAAGTTTATGGAGCCACCCTTGGACTAGTAACCATGAATGGGAGCTAGGTGTACATGATTAATTCTTGGGTCTGCACTGAAATGAACAAGTGATTATGAGGTTTATGAGCCTATATCATTGAGCCTTAATGAGAATGTCAAAAGTTTAAGTATGCTCAACCCAGAGTATTACTAGGATGGTTCACTTGTTAGGAAGTTGATCTCGTGATATGCTTGAGTGAGGACAAAGTGTGTAGATGATTCATGAGTGGTCTATGGGACCCATTGTCACTCCTAAAACTCTATTAATGCCTTGGACAGTGGGCCTATATGTTACACTAGACTTCTCTTTAAGTACAAGGCAGCCAACAACCTCACAAAGAACTTACATATCGATGAGTAAGTGTCTTTTTCCTTGCAAAGGACTTATCTACTCTCACAAGGACTCTTCGACCTTAACCAAATAATTAACCACTTTTGCAATGATTCTTTGGCCATCAAGAACGTATCCACTCTTCTCTTGGATCTTCCGCCTTTGACTTCACCTTCACCAAGGGCCTCTTACCCTTCTTCTTCTTCACATGTCTTATCTAAGAGAGTGAGAACCTTCATAGAAGTATGAGAGTTTGGAGGTAGAAGAATGAGATCCTCACAAGATATGCATGTAGGATCAGTTTACTTATAAATCTCATTCTCACTCTATGTATGTAGCAAGTGATTAAGTTCATGAGAGTGGATAGAGGCTCTTTGAGGCAATTTTTTCTATACTATAATATAGGGGTCTTCATAGTGATTGACTAACCATGGGATGAATCCCAATAGACCTATTTATATTTTAGGATGCCTCCTAGATGTTAGAATAATTTAGAAGAAATTCTATCCATTGGGAGAGAGTCCAACAAATCTATTTCAGTTTTTTGCTCTCTGTAATGACTATTTTTTGCACTTCTGCAAGATTACCAAAAATCTCAGGTGGGCCGATGACCAAAAACTCTCTGCTAACAAAAAATCTATCTTGGCAACAAAGAAATCTGAACATGAACTTTTTTTCATTGGCTTAAATTCTTATCAACTAGGAAAATCGTCGATGGCATTAATTAAGCCACCAGTAGAATTGTCGGTCAAGTTATATTTAAGGACAATCTCGGACTATAGTTACCACAGTCTACAAAAACTTAATTAATGCTAAATGCAATATAAGTTTGTTATAATTAATTATATAAAAATTTTGAGCTAAATTACAAGCCATATAGTCATTACAAATTGAGTATAAAAATGATCAAAGGAGTTAAACTATGTAATCTTCAAACTTGATCCTTTTGCATGTGTGACTTGATTTCTTAAAACAAGGGCTATGAAATATTATGCATTTGTAGTGTGTCTATGTAAAATCACTCAATTAAAAACATTAGACACAAATAGGTGGGATGTTGTAGTCATTGTCAAATTAAGGGATGAGACAATATAGACCTTGAGTCAACATTGTCCCTCCTTTTGAAGATGAGAAACCATTCCAAAAATGTATTCAAAGCATTTAAGTAAGATCATACCTTTGTAGAAACTTAGGGTTTTCAATAGAATTGAGTTTGTATGCTCTACCTCAATTTAATTTATTGAGTTCATATACTCCTCAATTGATGCAATTTCTCCTACTAGGTAATATTTCATAACATTTATAAATCCCATGTCTTATCCTCATATTCTTATACTTATCCCCTTTACATAAGACATGTCTTCTCCCCCTTTATCATATAAAAAAAGTGGGGTTTGAAGAAATAAAAATATAATTTGATAGAAAAGGGAGAGTAGAAGAGAAAAACCAAAGGGCTTGTCCAAATAATATATGTAAAGGAAATCAAGACATGCATCTGAACAACCCTAGATTCATTTCTTGAATAAACAAGGCAAGGCTATGCAAGAAAGTAACTCAAACCAATATTTATGCAAATTAAGGAGCAAGTTTGAGTATATAGGAAATAACATACAAGCATATCATATAGTTGGTTACTACTAGAACCACTTGTATCAGTATGTAACATCCAATGATTTGAGGCCTCATAGAATATGATATTAAAAAATGATTGGACTAACCGTATCACCAAGGTGCACCTCCTTTTTAGGGAGCCCATCACTAAGAATTTTGTTGTTAAGTGTCCTTAATGTAGACTAGTACTAAGATGGTTAGCCTATCGAGAAGTTGATCTCACATTGTGTGTGAGTGAGGAAAAAGTATTCAATCGAATCTAATGGTGGCTTGTGGGGCTAGTCATCATTCTAGAAACTTTACTTGAGCTCTAGGAAGGGATCACAAGTGTTATAGTTGGTATCAGATCCCATTCCCCTCTAGTAGGTGGAGCTCACTTGGTCATGTGACACCCCAGTCTTAATCCATGCAATTCAGGAATTTTGGAAAGGTCTATCTGGTTTGATGAATCTATTCTTGCATCAATAGCATTGGGCTATTAGAGTTGATGTAGACACCCTTAGACTGGTAGCTGAAGTGAGAGCAGGGTGTACATGAGTTATTCTGGGACTACACTAGAATGTTGAAGTGATTATGAGGCCATATAGTTGAGCCTTGACGAGGATGTCAAGAGTGTAAGTGGGAATATTGTAACATCCTAGGATTTGAGGCATTGGATAATATGATCTTATAAGATACATTTTGGAATACCCATATCATCAAGGTACACCAACTTTTTAGGGATACCATCACTAAGTCTCGTCACATATACATGATCAGCGCAAAGTAGTACTTGGATGGATGACATGTTGAGAAGTTGACCATTAATTGTGTGTGAGGAAAAAGCACGCAGTCGAGGCGAATGGTGCTCTATGGGGCCAGTCGTCATTCCTAAAACCTTACTAGATCCTTTGGCAGTGGGCTCGAGTGTTTACACAACACTACTAGTAGATGATATCACAACTTCAATTACTAATAGGATCTAGGTCATAGTAAAAGATGCACAAATTGAAGCATGATATGGGTAGATGTAGAGAAATATTCATAAAAAGAGATATGTCATTTAAGAGGTATGAATGGATATTACTAATTAACAAACATGCACCACTACCAAAGATGATTACCAATAAGAAACTCAAAGTTGCATGAAAACAAGATATATATTTTGGAAATTTGCAGCAAGTTAGATCACAATACAAGAAAGTTAAACACAACAAAAAAAGTTTCAAAGAGATCGAAACATGTACAATAACTCAAGACAAATAATTGCAAGGCATGGTATACTAAATGTTGGAACCGTTTGAATGATAGATTTGTTTACAAGATAGGTCACTTAAATCAAGTTGAGAGGGATATTCCCAGCCAATTGCACATTTGTGTATTCAATGTACAATACTATCAAATGAGTTTTTGGGTAGAATATCTTAGCTGATGATAGGAGTAAGGAAAATCCTAAGGGACCACATTGGTCGAGATCGTAACATCTCAACCGATGAAAATTGGTGTCCAAAGTCATATCATTTTAAATTATATATATCTAGAGGTATGATAAAAATATAAGAAATATCCAAAAAATATATAAATAAGTTAGTAATGCACTATGAAAGCATCATGGACAGTTTTTGAGTAAAAAAATGATGATCTTCATAATATACATTTTTTTACTCAAAAAATATATTTAAAGTGCAATCTAAGCTGGAGATGTCATGCAATTCTTGAATATGAGAAAGAATATCTTTACTTTAGTTCATACTATTTATTTTCCACTTGTTTACAACCCATACATATCTCAACTTTCTTCTTTTATATAGATTGAGTAATCAATTAGCAAACCAATGCCTCATATCAATATATTTGCATGGAACTATAAGAATAAAGATAAAATGGCCCCCAATCACATTTTTAGGTCTGGGAGGAGTATGTTATCCACCCAAGTCCTATTTCTTTAAGGTGTTTTTTTAAAAGGGAATTTGTAGAACAATGAACAATTTTATTGCAATGATTACAAGTGCATATAACCTTGGAACCAGAGGATTCCAAACTTAAAATTGGAGGTCCTTCGCCTTTTTTGTTCCGCTGGATACTATCAAGTCCTATTCCATTTCTACCAATTTGTTTAGTAGTATGGTATAGAATTTGATTAAAAATCTTTCTACCATCTAAGAATCTTTTTAAAAGGATCTCAACATGTGATCATCATGCATAAGAGAAGTAGTGGAGAAAGACACTGATTAATATCATCTCTAGCATGCAGAAGATCGCTCTCAAAGCGGAGAGATTTGGTCATAAAAATTCATATTCTCCATTTTATTCCAGATCCTCCTCTTCTTATGAGTTGAGCCTAATGTCATAGTCTTAAAGGAACTCTATAAGCTTTTCAGTGGGAATAGAGGAAAAATACTTGGTTACATTTATGGCAGCCACCTTCTTTTCCCATTAGTAAACAAGAGTGTGGAGAATTTTTTATTTTACCTTTTCTTGATCCATAACATGACCCAAAGAAACAATCCCATTCACAATAGTGTTGTTCCCTAGCATAAATTTCAATCACACTTTCTCCCTTTCCAATATGAAGCTTAAAGAAGAGTTAAGTGAGCATTTAGACCTTACTTTCTTTTACTTTCTCCATCTCCTCATAAGTAATACATAGATTTATCCATATCTCATATGTGTCATAGGAAGATATCTAGTTATATTTGGTGGGAGAGAAAGTGATATTATGACGTTTATAGCTTTGGCGATGATGTTTCTTTCTTCAAAGTAGCCCATCCCATTATTTTAGCTTAGTCTCTAGTTTCTTTTATGGAAGATCAACAATACTCCATAGCTCAGGTAATGATTGAATGTAGAATTGCATTCTTCTATTCGAACATAGAAAGTTGCTCCTGACAAAGATTGAAATATTGAAGTAGTATTTATCTCCTTGATTGTCATCCATCTTCTCCTACTTGTGGAATTATTGCGTCAAGTAGACCTTGCTCTAATACCAATTGTTGGATCCATAATGGGATCTATAGGTTGAAGAAACATCTAAAACCACTTAAACAAAATTGATTAGACCTTCAAGATATTTCCCAATATAATATAGTAAGTATGAAAAGCAAGGGGAAGATAAATTGAACAAAAGGAACATTAGAATTTATAGTGGTTCCAACCTCCAATCTAGGATATGTATATCCACTACCTAGAGGGTTCAAAATCTAGGATTTTCAATCACTTGTCACTCCTTATATTCTATTTTTAGAGTTACAACATAAGACCAACCATTTCCAGGTCAAGGATAACTAGTCTTCCTTTCAAGGACAAGGGAGACAACAACCTTACAAAAGGACTTACCAATCTACGACCAAGAGTTTTTTCTTTATCAAGGACTTACCTACTCTTGAAAAAATTCTTCATCCTTCACTAAGGACTTAGCTACTCTTGAAACAACTCTTCGTCCTTCAAGGACTTACTTACTATATTCTTGAATCCTCCTCCTTTGACTTCACCTTCACCAAGGAGAAGCTTATTACCAAGTCCCACTTGCCCTTCTTCTTTTTTACTTCTCTTAGCCAGGTTAGAGAATATTTAACAAATAATGAAAGATTGGAAGGTAGATGATTTATACCCTCACAAGATATACATGTAGGTCTATGTCTCTTACAAATATCCTAGCCACTCTAATGGATGTAACAAGTGATTAATCTCATGAGAGTGGATAGGGTCTCTTTAAGAAAATTCTCTCTCAACTACCATACAGGGGCATTCAAAGTGTTTGGATAACCATGGAATGAAGTCCAAGGGGCCCTATTTATAGTTGAGGAAGCCTTCTATATGTTGTAATCATTTAGAATGAATTCTAGCAATTTGGGAGAGATTCTAATAGATCAATTTCACCTTTTTCTCTTTCTAACGACTAACTTTTACATGTTTGTAAAACTATTAGAACTCTTTGTCGACAAGCAAGCTATCTTACCTAATGATCCCAAAATATGGGACTTATTTACTCTTGCAACAACTCTTCATCCTTCAAGGAGTTACCAACTATTGTCTTGAATCCTCTGCCTTTGATTTCACCTTCCCCATGGAGAATCTTTTTACTAAGTCCCTCTTACTCTTCTTCTTCTTTACCTCTCTTAGTCAAGTGAGAGAATATTCAAGAGAGAATGAAATTAGGAGGTAGACTAATGAGATATTCAAAAGATATACATGTAGAACTATGTCTCTTACAAATATTCTAGTCACTCTAATGGATGTAACAAGTATTTAATCTCATTAGAGTGGATAGGGGCTCTTTAAGGAAATCCTCTCTCAATTGTACTATAGGGGGCTTCATATTGCTTGGATAACCATGGGATAAAGACCAAGGGGGCATATTTATAGTTGAGGATGCCTTCTATGTGTTCTAATAATTGAAAATGAATTCTAGAAATTTGGGATAGAGTCTAAAGAATTTGTTTCACCTTTTGCTCTCTCTAACATCTAACTTTACCAAATTACAAAATGTCAGAAAATCTATATCTTTCATTGAAGAAATTTAAATATACATATTTTTTACATTGTCAAGATTCTTATCATTTATGAAGTACGTTGATGGCATTAATTAAGCCACCAACACTACCATCAGACGAGCTATGTTCCAGGACAATCTCAGCTAACCACTACCACTATTTGAAGAAACTTAATTACTACTAAGTGCAATATTAATTCATTATAACTAATCATATTACACTTTCGAGCTTAACTACAATTAATACTATCATTACAAGTGACTAGAAAATGGTCTAAGGAGATAAATAATGTAATCTTGAAACTTGATCTTTTTGCATGTATGACATGATTGATCCAAAATAGGGTTTGATACATTACACATTTGGAGTGTGTCTATTTGAAATAACTCAAGTAGAACTATTAAAAGTAAAGGATTGGAATGGTGTAGTCATCATCAAAACAAGGGATTAGTCAATTTAAGCCTTGCGTTAACAATCTTTACAACCATGATTTGTCCCTCTCCCATTAACTTGTATAGTAGGATAACCTTAGATCTTATTTTCCAAAATTTACATGAAAGTTCACATTGATGTTTGGTTGGTTTGGACTAAAACATCATCATCATATTACAAGCCTTAGATTAAGTAGCTATCTTTTTCATTTTGATACTAAAATGCAATCTTAAACTTGGAAAAAGACTTAAAGGGAATACATTTTTTTTGATACTATTTCAAAAGCAAAGATAGTCCTAGCTAAATTAATATATTTTTACATCCATGATTACACTAGATAGAAATGGAGTAAAAACTAAAGGATATAACTAAACTAAAGAAAGAAAACATGAAAAATAGTAAGATAGCTAAAGACGAGATAGAGAGCTGCTCCAACTATAAGCTTGAATTTGGAAATGACCTCAATGGTGAGAATCAAACCTAAAAGAGGAAGATGTGTACTAAACTCATTTGTCATATGGCAAGAAGGTAGATGGTGTCAGGGTCTACATCAGAGGGTAGAATCTATCAATTAAATTTGATGGTTGATGACTATAATTTATACCCATCTTTGTATATAGTTTCATTCACTTTTTAGGGGTTGTTATGTTTCTATTTCTTAGTTTTAGCCTCAAATTTACTTAAATGAAATTATGTTTCTTTTTCTAGGCTTTAATGCACTTTACATACTTTTCATGAAGAATCAGGCAAAAATATACTTCATTGCCCAAAAGGACGATCAAGCCCTCATGATGCCACACCTCAAGGGAAGGAAGGCCCTAGTAGCTTTCCATTATACACCTTCCAACCACCCAATCAAGAAATCAACTCCACCAGTCTCCCGATTCGATCCTCTCTATACCTGGAGTGTCTCAAATTCTACAGTTCTAACATGCACTCTCTGCATCCAGCCTACACCGATTCAACCCATGATGGTTATCCAGAAAATGGTATATGAGGTCCAGATTGAGTAACCCACATGAGTTTTCTTGTGGATTTAGTACGGGCCATGCCATTAGCTACCTTCGACCATAAGTATTCAACATTAGGGTTTCACCAGTGAGGAATGCATCTATAAAAGTGAACCATCATTGTGCATTCTAAAGGGTCTCTAATTGATGCTTAGAAGCCACATTGTGCAGTGCAAACCCTAGAAAGGAGCAAGGAGGTGGTGGCTGTAGTGGAGAGGTTGGTCTTCCTACACCAAGAATAATGGCCCCCTCATTATTGTTTCTCTCTTTCTGCTATTGTCTCTCACCATGAGCGAGTAGACATTTGTGCTTGGGCATGGGGACAATCCCCAATTACTTGTATTTTATTCTAGCTTATATATAAACTCAACAACACATTTGCTAAATGAAGTAGCATTCTGCTTATTTCCTTGACTTGTAAACTGACATCTTACTTTGCATATATATTATAATCATGGATGTACAAGTTATTTTAATCGTGATTAGAACTTAAAAATGATCTTATTATCCCCCAGAAGTGTCAACAAGGGATAGTGACGTGATTGGGTTATGATATGCTAATGTGTCGAGAATGGCCATCTGTAGTTAGGAAGTCTAGTCTGAATAAACTAGGAACTTGGGTGACGAGTCTGGTCACTCCTAAGGGAGTGTAATACATGCAATGATATGTATCCGGTGAGGGTGCAATGCTAATCCTCTATTTTGTAAATTGTTATTTAGGAGTAAAAATCTTCCTAGAATAATTATGCAGGCTTTGGCAAGCAAAACCCCATGCCCTGTTTCTCTTTATTATCATTTATTTACCTCTTTGATCGTTGTTGCTACTGGAGACAATTTAATTTAACCAATCAATCAACATTCTTGGTGATAAATGTTACTCTTCATACTTTTGAATACATATAACTTCTTAAAAAGGTTGTCCTTTGGGTTTGATCCTTAAGCATACTACAATAAGGCTTCCAATCATGTGGAGTGGGGAATTCATGCACAATTTTCATCTATACCTAAGGGTTATTCCCTTAGGGTTTTTGTTGGTGTGACATTCGGAGCCCCATGAGTGATTAGGTGGGTTGTGGTGGTGGTTGAGGGTGTTGACTCAAGGTCTAAATTGACTACTCCCTTGTATTGATGATGACTAAACCATTACACTTATTTATGTTTAATTCTTCCACTCAAGATATTCAAATTAGAAAGACACATTCTAAATGCCTAAACTTGCAAACCCTTATTTGGAGAAACCATACATGCAAAAAGATCAAGATTGAAGATCACATAGTTTATCTCTTTAGATCATTTTGTAATCACTTATAATGATTGTATGACTTGTAAATAATCTCAAAATTGTAATAGAGTTAATTAGATTGATAAGTCATGCACATTTACATAAAATAATCAACTACATTACAATGTGTTCATTGACCAAGATTGTCCTGATACACATCTCAGATGATGAGTTGTTTTGCTTCATTGTATATATTGTTGAGATGCTAACTGATACATATCTTGGCTGATGACACTAAAAGACTTGTTTTTTAGTGTCGTTGGTTGAGACACCCTACTTGTTGGATAAATTGGATACTATGATAAATCCCCTTGTTTCGATGATGACAAACATTTCATTCTTATTAATCTAACGAGCTACTTGAGTGTGCAGGATGACAAAGTAACAAGGGAAAATCCAAGAGCTTATTTATTTATTTCCATGCAATGTAATCACTGTTGTAAAAACTTGTACAAATATATAATGTACAAGTACTTAGATTGCATGTAAATCAAGCGTTGGATCTTCCTAGCTAAACACCACACTTAGTTAAGTCATCTCCTTCAAATAGGATCACATAAGCACACTCATACACATACTTAGTGGTTTAATTAAAAGATTGAAAACAGGGTCACTCTCGGTCGACCACACTCCTCGACCGAGACACTCTCGGTCGACAAACTTCTCGACCGAGAATGACCCAAGTAGCCGTTAGACACAACTGACAAAGTAGTTGGCAGTTGAAAATGAACGTTGATCCAGAGAGCCTGTCGGTCGACAAAACTTCGACCGAGAAGGTATCTCGGTCGACAAATTGTCGACCAAGATGGTCTCTGACAGCAACTGTAGAATAAAGCAACTAGCCGTTACTAATGCACCTAACTTATATCTAACGACTAGTTAAGCACTTAGAAGCCCCTAGAAGTTGTCTAGAACGTCCTTAAGTATTCATAGGCCATTCCTATAAATAGGACAAGCCTTAGGACACTAAGATACACTCATATACTCAATTGTGCAATCCTTGAGCTTACACTACATTGGCAATCTGTTTAAGAGCAATAGTGTAATCCCCACACTTGTTATTCATTCCTATTGCTCCCATTTCGTGTCCTATAGGCTAGTATCTCCTATCCACTACAATCTCATTGTCATATACATTGGTTAGGAGATCTACACGCTTGATATAGGCAAATCAAGCCTTGGGCTTAAAGGATAAGTTGTAATTTCTGTTTTTCTTTCTTGTTCCTTTGTATCTTTTGTACTCTCCTTGCTACTCCTAGGGTTGGAGGCTGCGGATTGGAGAGGGTTGACTTCTCAGGTGGAGAAGGGGACTTCAAGCTACTTCAAGAAGGATATCGCACGGGAAGCTACTTCAGAAGGCTGGTGCAACGGGTGTTGGTGCATCTACTTCAAGGGAAGGCTGCTTCAAGGTTGGGCGATTACTTCTAGGTGAAGGATGCATGAAGGGTTTGGGAAAAGAAATTGTATTTTATGTAAAGTCCTTGCGAGGTAATAAAATAGATTTCTTTTCAAATCCCGGTTGGGTAAGCAACCGGGTAGTGGACTGACTACCTTAGTATTTGCTAAGGCTAGGAACCACTCTAAACCCTTGTGTCTCCTTGTCCAATATTTTCTTTGTGGTTGGTTGAGTTAATTAATTGTTAAATTATCTATAAAACTCTATTCACCCCCCCTCTAGTAGTTTTCAATTGGTATCAGAGCAGGCTTCAAGGAGCTCTAACAAGGTCTTGAAGAAAAGATGGGGGATGGAGTGCTCAACAACCTCAACATTGAAGGAACACTTGTTGCTAGGCCTCCACCGTTCGATGGAACAAACTACCAATATTGGAAGAGGAGGATGCAATTCTACTTCCAAGGAATCAACTGGGAGTTATGGAGAATGGTATCTACACCATACACACTTCCACAAGACGATTTCGCAGTATGGGATGCTAATACGGTAAAAATGGCCCAGATGAATGCAAAGGCAGTAAGCATTTTATATTGTTCCATCTCAGTAAGTGAATTTAATAGAGTATCAAATTGTGATACCGCATATGATATTTGGCATAGATTATCTATAACATATGAGGGTACTATTCAAGTTAAAAATTCTAAAGTTAGCTTGCTTAAAACCAAGTTTGAACATTTTCGTATGGATCCAAACGAAACTATTAGTGAAATGTATTCAAAATTTTCTACTATTGTTAATGGTTTGAGTGCTTTAGGGAAACCTGTTCTTGAGGAAGATCAGGTATCAAAAATACTTCGATCTCTTCCTCCAAAGTACAAACCAAAGGTGACAGCTATTGCAGAAGCAAACGACCTCACTCGCCTCAAAATGGAGCAGCTCATCGGAAACTTAGAAGCTCATGAGGCGGATCTAGAAGAGGAAGAAAGGAGAGAACATGAACGCCAACATGGGAAAAAGAAGGATATTGCATTCAAAGCATCAACCAAAGACACAAGTGAAGATGATAGTGAAGAGGAAACTCTTATTGTGAATGGTAAGCAATATAAAAGTTTTAAAACTAACAAAACTTCCAGTGCTTCTTCTTCCAGGTGCTTTGAATGTAGCAAGAAAGGACATATGAAAGGAGAATGTCCAAAACTCAAGAAAGGGAAGAAATCATCCTACAAAAAGAAAGAAAGAGCGTATAGAGCTGCATGGGATGATTCAAGTGACGATAGCGATAGTGCAAAAGAAGACGTAGAGTGTTTCATTGCTACTACAAATGAAGATGAAGAAGAGGTAAGTCTTTATGATCTACCAAAAGAGGATTTAATTGCAAGTCTTCAAGATACTCATGAAAAATACATTGAATGCAAGAAGAAACTTAAGAAATCAAATAAAGATTTAAATGCTCTCTTATCTGAAAATGAAAATCTCAAAAAGGAAAATGAAGAGTATGATCTTAAATTAAAATCGGTGGAAGCTGATTGTAATCTTCTTTCCTTAGAAAAGTTAAAATTGCAAAACCAAGTGAATGATCTTCAGAAACAACCTATTGTATGTTCACGTTTAGATTATGATAAGGTTGTTAAAGAAAGAAATAAACCCAAAAGAGCATCCAAGACTATATTTGTACCTAGAAACACAATTCCTAGAAATAGAAATGAAATTGATGCTATTAGTTGCCATTATTGCATGCGTCTTGGACATTATTCATTTTCATGCTCTTTTAAGAAAAAGAAAGATGAGTTAGCTTGGATTCCTAAAACTTAGAAGCTTCAAATTAATTAGTTGAGATTTGACCTAAACTGACTTCTGATATCATAATGTCTTATCTCAACATCATCGAGCTATAATTTGCATAACCTCTTTTATTTGAAGTTGATTAAGATTTCTGCATATTTTCCAGAAACATGGTCGGTCGAGCAATTGTCGACCGAGTGAGTATCGATCGTGCAATTGTCGACTGAGCATGTCACTGTTTTCAGAATGCTGTAAAAATTGCTGAACTTTGATTTAGGGAAACCATAAGTTTAACATGATTTTGGTCTATCTATATGGAAAGCATAAGTTTAAAAGATCACAATCAGTGTATTTCATGGAACTGTCATTATTCTTTCATGATGATGTTGTGTTAACACAAATAGATAATGATAATTGCAAGCAAAATAATTTATTGGTGATATGACTATTAAAAATGCCTGCAAAGAACATAATGTTATAAAATTGCTCAAATTGATATCTTTAAAAAGACTTGAGATATTAATCATGCATTCATTTTTAAGAAAATGTTTTCATATTGAATCACTTAACATACTTCATCATGATCATTATGGATTCATTGGTTTAAATAGGCTTTGATTCATATGTTCAAATCATAAATGATCATTGTGATCTAGATAATTGCAAATGTCATCTTGACATAATAGATAATGCTTGTAGACACAACTTGTGATCAAGATGTTGCTATGCCAAGCCAAACGGTGCCTCTTAGAACAAAATATTATTGTTTTATCTATTTGCTTGTTCTAAGAACTCAAAAGCAAATATCTTGACTTTAAAGATATTAATCTTGCTTTCCAAATATATGTTTCTAAAAGGATATTATGATAAGGGTATAAGAAAAATGGGATTTAATATTTCTGTACCCATAAGCATATGAAACATCATTTACACAAAATGTAAAACATGCATTCTTAAAAAATCTAGGTCAAAGACTTCACTATGATGCTCATATTAAGTTCTTATAATGGGTATATCTTAATATGCTTCAAATTGATATTTATAGCTATCTGCAGAATTTATACTTCACATATGAATGTTTATCTAGGAAATCTGCAGAATTTGCCTCTTGGTTAAAACAAAACTTAGCCAAGGGGCGCTATGGTCGTAGTCAAGGGCGACCTAAAATAAGCTTTGACAAAATGCTTATTTGGACATCAATTTAGTGAACTTAATCTTAGTATACTTTTAATAAAGGTCAAAATCAACATTTAAAATTATTTGTGACCTTAAAAGCATTAAATTGCTTAAATTGTAAGATTAAGGGGGAGCTTCTAAAAACAAATTGGTTTTATTAATTAAGAAGCTTAGAAAAACATTGTAAACATCATTTGAAGATTGTTATGAACCTAGTATTTTTACTCTTGATTATGAAGCAATCTATGAATTTCATAAAAATGATAAATCTTGCAATTGGTTAGAGACATCTTCATATATTCTGATCTTAAAGGACTCTCATTTCATTTTGGGGCTTAACATCCCTTGCAAAATGGATGAGAAATCAATATGTATTATGAGCTTAAGGGATTCTCATATCATTTTCAGGGCTTAACATCCCTTGTAAAATGGGTGAGAAATCAATATACATATGCCATGAACCTAACATGATCTCATATCATTTCAAGGCTTAACATCCTTTGCAAATGATTAAGAAATAAATTGTGGCTAAATCCCTGTTTCTAACAGGATATGTAATTAAGGGGGAGCTTAATATAAAATTAAGGGGGAGACGAAATAAAAAGTTCATATTGGATATCTTTTTGAAATGACAAAGGGGGAGAAAGAATATAAAATAAAAAATATAAATATAAATGAGGCTACAAAAGGTAATCCTCAGGTATGAAACTCACATGCTTTATATTTCCTTATTTCATATTTTAGGAAATGTTTGTCATCTTCAAAAAGGGGGAGATTGTTGGATAATTTGGATACTATGATAAATCCCCTTGTTTCGATGATGACAAACATTTCATTCTTATTAATCTAACGAGCTACTTGAGTGTGCAGGATGACAAAGTAACAAGGGAAAATCCAAGAGCTTATTTATTTATTTCCATGCAATGTAATCACTGTTGTAAAAACTTGTACAAATATATAATGTACAAGTACTTAGATTGCATGTAAATCAAGCGTTGGATCTTCCTAGCTAAACACCACACTTAGTTAAGTCATCTCCTTCAAATAGGATCACATAAGCACACTCATACACATACTTAGTGGTTTAATTAAAAGATTGAAAACAGGGTCACTCTCGGTCGACCACACTCCTCGACCGAGACACTCTCGGTCGACAAACTTCTCGACCGAGAATGACCCAAGTAGCCGTTAGACACAGCTGACAAAGTAGTTGGCAGTTGAAAATGAACGTTGATCTAGAGAGCCTGTCGGTCGACAAAACTTCGACCGAGAAGGTATCTCGGTCGAGAAATTGTCGACCGAGATGGTCTCTGACAGCAACTGCAGAATAAAGCAACTAGCCGTTACTAATGCACCTAACTTATATCTAACGGCTAGTTAAGCACTTAGAAGCCCCTAGAAGTTGTCTAGAACGTCCTTAAGTATTCATAGGCCATTCCTATAAACAGGACAAGCCTTAGGACACTAATATACACTCATATACTCAATTGTGCAATCCTTGAGCTTACACTACATTGGCAATCTGTTTAAGAGCAATAGTGTAATCCCCACACTTGTTATTCATTCCTATTGCTCCCATTTCGTGTCCTATAGGCTAGTATCTCCTATCCACTACAATCTCATTGTCATATACATTGGTTAGGAGATCTACACGCTTGATATAGGCAAATCAAGCCTTGGGCTTAAAGGATAAGTTGTAATTTCTGTTTTTCTTTCTTGTTCCTTTGTATCTTTTGTACTCTCCTTGCTACTCCTAGGGTTGGAGGCTGCGGATTGGAGAGGGTTGACTTCTCAGGTGGAGAAGGGGACTTCAAGCTACTTCAAGAAGGCTATCGCACGGGAAGCTAATTCAGAAGGCTGGTGCAACGGGTGTTGGTGCATCTACTTCAAGGGAAGGCTGCTTCAAGGTTGGGCAATTACTTCTAGGTGAAGGCTGCTTGAAGGGTTTGGGAAAAGAAATTGTATTTTATGTAAAGTCCTTGCGAGGTAATAAAATAGATTTCTTTTCAAATCCCGGTTGGGTAAGCAATCGGGTAGTGGACTGACTACCTTAGTATTTGCTAAGGCTAGGAACCACTCTAAACCCTTGTGTCTCCTTGTCCAATATTTTCTTTGTGGTTGCTTGAGTTAATTAATTGTTAAATTATCTATAAAACTCTATTCACCCCCGCCTCTAGTAGTTTTCACTACTTGCATCTTGGTTGATGACATCGTTGGTGTAAAGTGTAAAATAGTCATTGAAGAGGTCCCAAGTGAACTATATATCTTATATTCTCCTTAGAACGACTAGATTTTAGCCTAAATGATTTTAATTGCTATGAGGCATTCTTAAATATAACTAGGACTTCTTGTGCTTTATCCCATGGTTGAACAAGCACCAAGAACAACCCTATACTATAGTTGAGAGAGAAAGTGACCCAAAGCATCCCTATCCACTCTCATGAGGTTAATCATTTTCTACATCCTTTAGAATGAGTAAGAGAACATAGATAGTCCTACATGTAAATATTATTAGGCACTCATTCACCATCCTCTGAATATCTCTTTATACTATGAAGATAAAGACTCTCTCTCTTGGATAAGAGACGATAAGAAGAAGGGCAGGAGGCCCTTGGTAAAAAGATTATCCTTAATGAAGATGAAGTCAAAGAATCAAGATCCAAGACAACAGTGGGTAAGTCCTTGAAGGATAAAGACTCACTGTAAGAGTGGGTATGTCCTTGGTAAAGGCAACAAACTCGTTACAAGTATGGGTCAATTATTAGTCAAAGTCGAAGACTCATTGCAAGACTAGGTAAGTCCTTGGTAAGACACAAAACTCTTGGTCATGGATAGGTAAGTCATGTATAAGGTTGTTGGATTCCTTGTCCTTTAAGGGAAGGATAGTTATCCCTTCACCTAAAAAGGGTGGTCTTATGTTTTATCACTTATAGTGGAATATAAGGGGTGAAACATGGTTAAAAATATAAGAGATGAAACCATCGAGGTAGTGGAGCTACATCCTTTAGTATGAAACCATTGTACATAGCGCCTTCACTTGTGAATTGTTCAATCTCTCTCTTTCTCTTAATTTCCATATTTGAAATATTATCTTGGGAATTATCTTGAAGTTATAATGAATTTTGTTAGTTGTTTTATCTATATCAACCCCTCTAGATCCCATTATAGATCTAACAATTGGATCTGAGCAAGGTCTTCTCCAAGAAATACTTCTACAAGTAGGAGAAGATGAAACAAGAAAGAAGGAAGTAACTACTTAATCATTCATGTATATGGTGGAGAAAAACTTGCTATATAGGCAGATAACCATTTAATTCCACATTTAACCAACAAGTATTAAGCTATGGAGAATGGTGGATCTTTCATACAAGAAACTATTGACTTGAGAGTTATACATTGTCCATATCTTGATAATGAGTTAACCACTCCATTCATATGTATCTAATATGTTTGTTTAAGATTGATTTTTGGTTTTAGGTACATGAAAAGGATCAATTTATACAAGATCTAGCTTGTCTAAGTTCAAGTCAAAAGCAATGCAAGTGTGCAATTTGGGAAATCACTCCAAATCACCTTGATTAATTTTATAATCACTTGTATTTATGATATAACTTGTAACTAAATTGAGAAAAAATCAGGGATACTTAATTCCAACGCTTGGTCACTCTAAAACAATTTTGAAAAGAATTTCATAGAAACTCTATCGGTCCAGTTCGAATCTCGACTGATTGGTGATGGATTTTTGGAAATGGATCAACCAGTCGAGTAGTACCCTCACAGAACTTGACTGACTGATTTACTGACCAAAACTAATTTTGACTCATCGGTCAAGTTTCCCAACACAAACTCGATCAATATCTTGAAAATTAGCTTTGTCAGTTAGTGGATCGGTCGAGTTATCTTTATTAAACTTGACCAAATGTACTGTACGAAAATCACAAAAAATGATTCCAATCGTTGGAGAGTTGTTTTAAATGAAAATAGATCTATTGCAAGTTATAAAATCTCTATTTTTTTTCTTAAGTGATCCCACACTCCAAGGAACACCCCCATCTATAAATTGGACCCCTTGGAGTTCATTCCAAGTTTTCTCATTCATGCTATCCTTGGTCCTTGCTATAGTTTAGTGTGTTACAACCCTTTGAGCCCCTTTCTCTCTCTCATTTACAAAGCATATCATGATTATGAGTGAGTTAGGCATGTTTTAAGAGATCTACATCCATTTTATCTTATAAATCTCTCATTCCTTCCATCTTCCCAATCCCCCTTCTCAAAGAGCAAAGGTTGAAGTGAGCTTCTCAGAGTGCAGGTGAAGTTGTTGTTCTTCTTCAAGGTTGAAGAAGAGGTGAAGATCTTCTCCAGGTGAAGGAGAAGGGCAAGTCAAAGATTCAAGAAGACTGGGTAATTCCTTCAAGGCCAAAGTCTTGATGCTAGTCTGGGTAAGTCCTTGTTGAAGGTTGAAGCCATCTTTATCAAGTGGGTTCCTTGTGTAGGTGAAAGACTCTTGTCTTGAATAGGTAAGCCCTTGGATGTATCATGGTCTCCTTGTAATTCTTATGATGTAATATAAGTATACATGAGTTTCAAAGTCCTATAGGTTGACCTATATAGGTAGTGGATTGACGGTCTCATAGTTTAGAGATTGGAACCACTATAACTACCTTGTCCAAGTGTATGTTTCAATCTTTCTCACCCTTTCTATGCTTGCTTAGATAGGACTTGAAATTGTTCTTAAACATTTGGATACAATTGATATAATTTGAAGGTTTGACTATTCTTTGGAGAATTTTGAAGCTCTATTCACCCCCATCCTCTAGATCCCACACCAACTAGAGACAAATATAGAAGAATGTGATGATGCTACTTCAAAAAAAGAAATATTGAATTCGAAATCCATAAACACCCCCTATTCCACTCTCCCCCACACCAATTCCAACTAGATATCATCTTGTGATATGGCCTATGAGATATGATGAAAACTATGCATTACTTATGAAGGTGTAGTGTAAGTCAAAGAAAGCAAGATTTACATGCTCACCCAACTCCTTTAAGGCTTCAAGATGGGAAGAAAGAATGTGTGGCCTTAATGTATGCCAAACTCTAAACTCTTGTGAATGGGATTGCTCCCCTGGGTCATGTCATGGATCAAGGAAAGGTACACTCAAAATTTCTTTGCACTCTTTCTCGATTTGGAAAAGAAAGGTGGTTGTCATAGGAAAAAATCAGGTCTCCTTCTTCTATTCCCATTGAAGAAATTATAGGAAATTATCAAGCCTATGAAATTAGATTCAACCAACAAGAAGAAGAGGATCTTGAATAAGATATAAAAATAACAAGGAGAAGGTGATTGATTTCCATGCTTTATCTAGTCACAAATCCTCCCAAGGTAAAAATATGCTATGTACTTCAACGATAGATCCTACAAGGAAAGTCTTCTTCCTCCACCCAGTGCTTCAAATCTAGAAAGATGGGTCACTTCAAAAATGATTTTTGACAAGAAAAAAAGATCCATCGGGATAAGAGAAGGAAAGAGAAAACAATAATAAGGAGAAATGTCACAAAAACTCTAAGTATGCCTCAAGCTCAAGTGAAGATTCTAATGCAGGCTCCAGCTCAAGTTCTAGTAAAATTGAGACTGGGACTACCATTTTGTTCTTATGGTAAGATCAAATGAGGTAAATCTACACTATTTAAATGAAGAATCTTTGATTGAAAATATGAATACTACTTGTGACTGTCTTATGTCTACTAAGCATAAAAAGAAAAAGATTGCTAAGTTTATTGACAACTTTGATAAAGAAAAAGATGATCTTGATCATGTTAAAATTTGCTTGCAAAATGGTTTTGACTTCAATATCTTTATCAAGAAATTGAATTGAAGTTCAATAGTTTTGAGATAGAAAACAATGCTTATCTTAGTCAAGTAAATGATCATTAACATAAAAATCTAGCATTCTTGATAAGATTAATCTTGTTAAATCTCAATCTTTTATGCCTAGTTCTAGTGAAGAGAGTTCTAAGGTTGTTGATTTTCTCATGATTGACATTGATGCTCTTAAAATTGATATTGAGGAAAAAGAGTTTGTTTTGAAAGGAATATAATTTGAAAATAGTGTTTATCTTTTTAAGGTTGCTATTCACGAAAATAAAAATTCTTCCTTGATTGCAAAAATCAATGTTCTTGAAACTTATTCAAGTTGTACTAGTAGAGAGAATGCTATATGTTCTCCTTATATTCAAAAATATTGTTATATGACCATAGCTCGTTTCTTAGAGACCAATCTTTTGCATGCTAAAAATGATGTTAATCAATTGTTTTCTACTTGTAATTCTCTTATGCATGAAAATTTCATGTTGTGGTCCTCTTTGCAAAGATTATTAGATGGTAAAAAGAATCTTAATCAAATCCTAGACCATGGAACTAAACAAATTGGCATAGATGGTATAAGACTTGATAGTAGGGAACAACAAAGGCAAATGACTTCATATTTTTAATGGGGAATCCTCTATTTCTAAGGCTATGGGAACTTGCAATCATTGTAATGAAACTATTCACTATTTTACATATGATCCTTCTAGAAAAGCACCCAAAAGAAATAGAACTTGGGTGGGTAAGATAACCCCCAGACCCGAATATGTGATTTGGGACCATATCATTTTTCTTCTTGAGGTCACTTGCAAATAGCTTGACATGAGCTATTTGTTTGCAAATTGGTTACTCAATCTATATAAAGCATAAAGGTGAGATATGTATGGGGTTTGGAAAGTAATAGAAAAGATATGGTAAGAACTTAGGCAAAAATATCTTTCTCATATCCAAACATTCCTTGACATTGCCATGTTAGTTTGCACTTTAGATATGATTTTTGAGTAAAAATTTGCATAATTTGAATCTCATCATTTTATTTCTCAAAAATGACCGATGATGCTTTTATACTAAATTGATAACTTGTTCATTAATGTTTGGATATTTCTTATATTTTATCATGCCTATATATGTTTTAAAAATTATGTCTTTGGTCAATATTTTTCATTGTCAAGATTTCTTGAGAGCAATCTCTAACGATGACATTCCTTCAGATTTACCTTATTATTGTCATCGGTTGAGATTTTCCACACAAAAGTTCAGTCGATGTACTATGTAGTGAATATAAAATTTGGGTTATTGAATGAAACTTAACTAGATTTTATCATTCAATGCCTTATTTCTTATGGAACTTTTCTTGGTACTTTGGTTATTTTATGCATATTGCTTCATCTAAATTGCATGTCTTGCATAAAACTCTATCATAGTAATTTCTCTAACAATTGATATCTCTATATCTTGCAAGTACCTATCTTGAGTTGTTATGCATGTTTTGATGATAATCACTTTTGATATCTTGGTTGTAAATAACCTACTTCCATTGTTTGTAACTTTCTATATATCTAGTTGTATATATTTTTTTGATGTAACCTTTGGATTCTTGGTGATAATTATCTTTTAGTAATGATGTATTTTTCCAAATGAGTAACATTCATTCATTCTTCTTGAATTTTATATCTCTTTGTCTGGATATTTTTCTAGATCTACTGATTAAATGTTTTACCTTGTGCATTTTTTTACCATGTACTAGATCCTATTAGCAATCCTAATTTTGATTTCTAATAGTAGTGCATCTACATGTAGTTCTATTTATGTTCAATAATTGATATTCATCTTTTTTATGATTTTATCTTGTTTCATACAACTCAAACATTCTCCTTGGTTTTCATTTCTATTAATTTGGGTTACCTTCTTACATTGCCTTCCCTTGTTTACTATTGGAACTAAAACTAGGTTATTCACAATGCATGTTTTGATTCGATTTACATATATTGCTTGGACAAGCGTGTTGGTTATATGTCCACTGAGTCATCATGTGATGATTGTAGAATGGACACGTGTACTTCATTTGATCATTGATAAAAGGCAATTCCACTTATTATATTTGTTTTAGTTTTAAGAAAATGAATAAACTTAATGATGTCCTTGGAATGTTTAATTCAATGACATATGGTTTGGGCTGACAGCATGAACATGAAATCACATCTATAATAAGAATTTACATTCTTGTTATGTTCCTTGTCAAGTAGTATTATAGATAGTATATGATAATAATAATTCACATGACTAGCATATACTATGAGTGATGACCATGTCTCTTTATTCATGATATTGGATATCAACTTAGATGCATTGGTACTTGTTAGAGAACAAGTTGTATTGGAATAACCCACTTTGAGATGGACACATTGAGTCATGTAATGACATCTCAAAGTAATATTACAATGTGACAATGGTGGCTATGATCGTTAAATCGGAAGTAATTGTAGTAAGACATGTTGTTTTGTGCACTTTGATAGTTGCCCAACGTGTTATAAAATATGTGTTTCCAAAAAGGTGTTGATTGGGTACATTGTTACACATGAGGCATACCGTGGTGATCTAGATGGAATTTGTCACTCCTTTGTAGTGATATCCCATTCACTTTACTAGAAAGACTATGAAATGCATGGCCATGAGCATGTGAGTCAATATATGATATTGTACTCACAATATCTCGAATAGTCTACACCAATTCAAGGAAAATAAATTGAATGTTAAAAGTATGACATCCAACACTTGAGTTCAATTGGATATCTTTTACAAAGGGATTATATGTACATGGAAACATTGATCACTTTATAGGTTGTAGTTATTATCAAACTCATTCCTTTTACTAGGGTGGCAATGATGTATGGCTAGACACTAATCTTTGCTTGTGTTTCTTTTTAAATCACTATCAACATAATTAGGAACCTGTGGGGTCACACTCATCGGGATGGGAAATTGATGCTCGCAATCAAACATATGATTGGAATGTATTTGAAGATAAACAAGTTGATTAACTCTCAGATTGTGTGATCAATTTTTGATTGGATGATCAGATGATTGGGTCAGTAAATCAATTGATTGTCAATTGATCAATTTAGATTTCTATTGGACATGTGATTGACCAATCATGCCGCTTGAATGGGAAATCATAATGTTATAAGGGAATCCTAAAAATGGAAAAGAATTAATATCTAGATCTAGATTGTCATGATCATGCAATCAGCTAATATGATAGGACAATCAGGGGTAATGATCGGGCGACCAAAAATCTAGATTGA
>OY856415.1:416790686-416800686 GCA_963693085.1 Alisma plantago-aquatica | reverse complement strand
TGGGTGCTTTCATAGAATACATTCATTTTTGTGTTATGGTGTTACTTTCAGTGTCAGATAGGTACTTTTTGTATCATGGTACTACTTTTAGTGTCAAATAGTTACTTTCTGTAGCTTATAGTTACTTTATATGTCCAATTTACAATTATTGTGTAAATTACTTATGGACAAAAATAGTTACAATTTGTACAAAATAGTTACTTTATAATGTGATTTAGTTACTCTGACAGCTACATAGTTACTTTTGGGAAAGATTATCTACAATTTATGTAAAATAGTTACTTTCTCGCTTGGCCTTGTGCAAATTCTTTGCAACCGAAACATTATGGAACTCTTCGTGTAAAATAGTTATTTTTGAAGAATATGTAAAATAGTTATTTTTGAAGAATATGTGTTTGTCTTTGTGTGTAATGGATACTCTTAGTGTTGTCACATTTACTCTTACAAAGTATAAGAGTAACTGAGTTTGAATCATAGTGTTTCTTTTCTAGGCTATCACAGTTACTCTTATTGTTGTTAGAGTTACTCGTAGTGCTCGTTCAGTTACTCGCAGGGTTGTCACAGTTACTCGTAGTGCTTTTTCAGTTACTCGTATTGTTTTCATAGTTACTCTAACTGCTATTTGAGTTACTCGTAGTGCTTGTTCAATTACTCGCATTGTTGTCATAGTTACTCATAGTATTTCAAAGTTACTCGTAGGCCTTTTTCAGTTACTCACATGCTTGTTTCAGTTACTCGTAGGCTTTTTTCAGTTACTCGTAGTGTTTGTTCAGTTACTCATAGGGTTGTGACAGTTACTCGCAGTGTTTTTTCAGTTACTCGTAGTGTTTTCACAGTTACTCTAACTGCTATTACAGTTACTCGCAGGGTTTTTTCAGTTACTCGCATTATTGTCATAGTTACTCGCAATATTGTCACATTTACTCGCAGTGTTTTTTCAGTTACTCGTAATCCTTTTTCAGTTACTCGTAGTGTTTTTTCAGTTACTCCAGGGTTGTGACAGTTACTCGCAGGGTTTTTTCAGTTACTCAAGCATTACTCTCAGTTACTCAAGCATTACTCTCAGTTACTCAAGAATTAATCTCAGTTACTCAAGCATTACTTTTCAATTACTTAAGCATTCTGTTACTTTTAGTTCAGTTACTCGCATGGTTGTATCAGTTACTCGTAGTGGTTTCAGAGTTACTCTTACAACATTCAAAGCATAACTGAAAAAACAATGCGAGTAACTGAACCATTACTCTGAGATTACTCAACCATTACTCTCAGTTACTCAAGAATTAATTTCAGTTATCCAAGCATTACTTTTCAGTTACTCAAGCATTCTGTTACTTTCAGTTCAGTTACTCACATGGTTGTATCAGTTACTCGTAGTGGTTTCAGAGTTACTCTTACAGCATTCAAAGCATAACTGAAAAAACAATGCGAGTAACTGAACCATTTCTCTCAGTTACTCAAGCATTACTCTCAGTTACTCAAGCATTACTCTCAGTTACTCAAGCATTACTTTTCAGTTACTCAAGCATTCTGTTACTTTCAGTTCAGTTACTCGCATGGTTGTATCAGTTATTCGTAGTGGTTTCAGAGTTACTCTTACAACATTCAAACCATAACTGAAAAAACAATGCGAGTAACTGAACCATTTCTCTCAGTTACTCAAGCATTACTCTCAGTTACTCAAGCATTACTCTCAGTTACTCAAGCATTACTTTTAAGTTATTCAAGCATTCTGTTACTTTCAGTTCAGTTACTCGCATGGTTGTATCAGTTACTCGTAGTGGTTTCAGAGTTACTCTTACAACATTCAAAGCATAAAGAGCATAAGCATTCAAACCATAAATGTATTTGAAGCATAAAGTAATTATAAGAACACCTAGAGTAACATGGATACACATAATCATCTTAATGGAATTGAAGACGGTTGCTCACCTCAAGATTAAGTTTATTACTCTGATTTCTTTCTCGTTGATTATGATAGTAACGAGTGTCAAATAGTTACTTTGTGGTTACATTTAATATTCTATTATTTGTGTTTGGTGAATAAGAGTTATCAATAAGCATCAAATTTTGTACAACGGTGGACTATAGCAGCCTAGCTACTAATAATCATTGCGGGGACAAGTTTATGGAGAATTTAGTTGGATTTAACACATGATAAATGATACCTATATGACCATATCACTACAAAAATAAGTAATTATAAATATACACTTTAACATATGATCGGATGATACCTATATGACCATATTACTACATACAAAAGTGAAAACTATAAATATTATTTTACATCACTGTATTCACGATTAGACACACATTCATGCATTTCATCAAATAGGATGGAGTCATCATAGTGTGATTAAGGTGACGGAAAAGTTACTGGGAGTATCTTATGTACAATATTGCCAACTCATGATTAAGTGAACGAGGTCCTATTCATGTGTTCATTACTATTAAGGCAAAAAAACCTAAATGGCACATTTGCCAATTTTAATTACCTAAATGGCATGTTCTTGAACTTATTGCCCAAAATGGCACATTTTGGAGCAATACGTCCCCTACTGGGACGCATTGCTCTCCCGCGAGGCAATGCGTCCCGGTGGGGGACGCATTGGTCCCACAGGAGGGCAATGCGTCCCGAGCCGTGACGCATTGCTCTGTTGTGGGACCAATGCATCCCCCGCTGGGACGCATTGCCACGCGGGAGAGCAATGCTTCCCGGAAGGGGACGCATTGACCCCACAAGAGTGCAATGCATCACGGCTCGGGACGCATTGCCCTCCTGTGGGACCAATGCGTCTCCAGGTGGGACGCATTGCTCAATGAGTCTCCATGCAGGACGCATTGGAGCAATGCGTCCCCATGCAGGACGCATTGGTTTTTTTAATCATTTTTTGCAGTCACTGATATGTTATTGATATGTAAATTAACAATATTGATTATATTTATACATTTATAATTCGTTCACTTGTATTTGGATGTCTATAATATACTCAATTATTATAAATTTGTCAATTTCAATAGGTCATAACATGCATATGGAATATATAAGTGTATTGCAACCAACATTGGTTGGTTCCTAATTGATTATATAATACGAACTTAATCCAAATAAATGAGATAGCAATTAAAAACAAGGTTAAAACATGAACCAACATGACGAGAAAATAATACACAACAGAACAATATGATAGATCCACAACAACATGATCCAAAATGAACCAATGTGATATCATAATATGATAGATCCACATACAATAGATGTCCTCACAAAGGCATACATACAAAACTGTACAATATATAAAAAACTAAGTATGTCGTCCTCGCCCACGACGTCCTCGCCCACGTCCCTCTACATCATGATCCTCTGTACCGATGTCATCTGGAGACTGCTGAACTGGGGACAACTGCGTAGGAGGCTGCTGGCGAGCATCAGGGAAGAAATGAAAAGGTGGAGGTGGGGTGAGGGGTCTAGGAAAACTAGGATAGGATGCATCAGGTGGGGTGCATCCTGAGAAATCAAACGAAGTAGGTGAATATGTGACATAAGATGGTGGTCGGCTCTCGGGAATAATTGCTGGTGGGAATGGAGTGTATGGAGCAGAAGAAGAACTTGCTCCATGGTATGATGGTGGTTGAGGTGGGGTGATGAATGAGGAATATGAAGCAGCTCCTGAAAAATATGGCCCTGTCGGTCCCCATGACATGAACTGAGAAGTGGGAGTGGGAGTGGGCTCAACAGTAGGAGTAGGAGTAGGAGTAGGAGTGGGCTCAGGGGCTGTGGTATGAGTGGGTATGGGATCCCACGGCCGAGCATAGTCGGGAAGACTATCAAAGTAACTCCCCTGGATGGTATAGATGTTGTCTCTGATCTGTCCAGGGGCGTGCTGTACTGCCGCTCGGATCACCACATGTGTTTGTACCTGTAAAATAAAGTATGTACACATAATAAAGACCAATTACATATATTACAAATAACAAAGATAAATAATAACAATTTGTAAAAGAAAATAATAATGATACTCACAAATTCCTGTTGACGATAACTTTGCGGGTAGTATATGCTTGGAGGCATAGCTGGAGGGGGCACAATGTATTGTGGATGATACCATGCATAGTGAACCTGAGGACTGTAGACTGTATCAGCTGGTGGAGCGGGAACTAAGCTCTCACATCTGTTGTTCCACATCTGCACCTCCTGCCTATAATGAAGCATCCAATCCTCAGCCGCATGACCCCTCCCATCTATCCGGCTAAGCTTCGGCAGCTCAAGAGTAGGTTGTACTTGAACAAAGCCAAACTGTCCAAGTACTCTGTCGGGAAAGTGCCACTCCACTATTGTGTAGCACAACAGAGGCACTCGTGCCAACCAAATATCACTACCATCTCTACAAATGGCAGGCAATCTCTCGAGAACCTCAGCAGTGTAAGGAGTCAACTCTATCTGTTATTCATATAAACAACGTGTATCATATAAAATGGAGTAAATTGTAAATAAATAAAACATATCAAACAACAGAGGTAAGTAAGTTATACCTGTGAGGGCAAAATCTGGTCAAATGCTGAATCGTAAAATTGAATTGTTCCCCTGATAGTTTGACTCCTTTGGACAAAGGTAGGCCACCTATTAAATTGAGAAACTAAATTTAGATAAACACTACATAATATTTAGACAAATAAAAAAGTTAATTGTGTTGATCTTTAACCTGTAGCCCAAGGGAACATCTTCTGGCCAATCATTCCAGCGCATTCTAATTGTACATGGGCATCCAATTCCCAACCTCTCCCAACACCACAACTGTAATAGGCACACACAACCTGATAGATGGGCTGTTCTCCTAGACCGGGTGGTTGCCTTATACAACTCCCTATATAAGAAAGCTAGAGTTGCAGCACCCCAAGATAGAGTGCCACAACGTTCAAAATCAGACACAAGAGGGAGATACCTAACATGAACTCTATCCCCTGTACTATCTGGGATAAGGTAACTACCTAAGAAATATAAGAGATATGCCCTAGTATACCTTGTCCTCATTTCTACTTGTTGTTCTTCATCACCCGCGGTCAGATCCATATCCTTGAAGGTCTCACGCAACCAAATCAAGGAGATATGCCCCTTAGACATCCCATCTGGTGCATCTCCTAAGAAATTCTCACAAAGGTGAGTCCATGAAGAAAATTGCCCCTCAGCTACACCTAAAGGATATGAAGCTATAACCGGTGGGCCATCAATCCTCAGGCCTAAAAGAACTGCAACATCCTGAAGAGTGACACTCATCTCAAAAGGGGGAAGCCTAAAAGTATTGCTAGAGTTGTCCCACCTATTAACTAATGCAGTGATTAAACTAGGGTCAAGGTGGATACATGGTAGCCTATGAACAAGCCCAAAACCAGCTATGGAAATATTGTCTAAAACATCCTGGTCAGTAATAGGCCATTGTGCCAACATAATGTGGTGTTGGGAGAGTCGGTAGGTTTCTTCTCTAGGAGCCATATCTATGAAAAGTGAAAATATTTCATTAAATGAAAAGTGCAAAAATTACATTACATGAAAAGTGCAAATAGTGTACAACATTTAAGATTGTCAAGATTCTTCATTAGATAAGATGAAATTACAACATGAACAACATGAATTACATGAACAAACAATATAAAAATACAACATGAACTACATGAAATTACTGCATTTGATTCAGTATCTCATCTAGAGGTTCATAAAATGGCCACACTTGATGTACCACTCGATGTATCTCTGGATGTGATACAGCTAACTGGTTTTTTACTTGTTCGTTGATTGGCATTGCTTTCTGTTTTGTGTGATCCCAATACCAACCAGGTAGCTCAAGAAGTTCTTCATACATGTGAAACATTTGCTTTAAAAATTGCCAATGAAATTTTGCTTGTTCTTTTGTCACTATAAATCCTAACTTGTTGTGCAACAAATCTGGTACATCATTCCAGTCATCATCCAATAGAGTTTGATGAGCCATTTTTCCCTGTAGGCACTTCGTAGCTATTATTTGGATTAACTCTATGGACATGTGAAATGTCCATTTCCTTCGATGAGCCATCTATAGAAATTGAAATTGCAAACATAACATGACTTTAGTGAAATTGAAATTACAACCATTACATGAATTTAGTGAAATTGAAATTACAACCATTACATGAATTTAGTGAAATTGAAACTGCAAATATTACATGACTTGAGTAAATTGAAATTGCAAACATTACATAGCCAGCCATCATATGACATTAGGACAAGTGCGTCTATTATGGCCCTTTCTGCCACACTTATGATAGTGATATGTATACTGATTTGGATCAACATCCATAGTTGAATGCCTTTCTCTTTTTCTTTGGTCTTCTAGCTTGCCTTCGTTTCCTAGGGGGTAATAAGGGATAAATACCTCTACTTTCATCAAATTGAGGCCAATACCTCTTGTCGGGAATGCCACAAAATTCAGTTCTGTATGCATTTAGATAAGCCTCATTTGTATAATATGCACTCACGAGTGCATCAAGATCCCAATTGACAGAGTCTGCAGCTACCCAAACATGAGAGCATGGAAAATGCCATTGTTGTGGAAAACCACAGCTGCATTGACTGCCACCATTTGGATGCACTATTACTTGAAATTTATATCCATCAATATCACCAACAAGCCATTCATCATTGTTCACACGGATGTGTATTGTCAATTTTTTGCATCCTCTCGAACATTATAAAGCTTATCATGAACCTTAAAGGGCCATTTAAACCCATCTTGTGCACGTTTATTTGCGAGATTACGCCTATACAGCCACATGGTCACAGAGCGATAGTATGTGGCAACAATTAATGCTTGTATTGGCAAACCTCTAACACCTTTTAAGACTCCATTACAGCCTTCAACATGATTGGTAGTCAATGACCCATACCTGCAACCTCTGTCATATGCGAGAGCCCAATGTATTGGATTTTGGCCTAATAAATATGACTTCGCTGTTGGTTCTATGGTTTCTATAACAGTCATATGATGATCAAATTCATGTGTATCAGATGTGGATCCCACCTTCCACATAAGGTCCCTCAACTCCTTGGACTTGAACTGCTTATGGAAGTTCTCCCGAAGATGTCGAAGACAATAACGATGTTGAGCCCAATGAAATTTTGATTGAAGGGCTGGAAAAATCCCACTCATTCGATCAGAAATAATACACAAGTCTGTACGTCATGGAATGATTGGAATACAAGTTTGTAGAGAACCAAAGAACCACTCCCATGAGTCCTTATTTTCTTTATCGACAACAGCAAAAGCAAGTGGAAATAGACCATTAGCAGCATCTATGCCACATGCAAGGAGAAGTATGCCAATATATTTTCCTGTTAAAAATGTGCCATCAACAGTAAGAACAGGCCTACAATAGGCCCAACCCCTCACAGCTGGACCAAATGCCCACAACACCCGCTTGAATCTATGAGTGCCTTCAGTTTGAAGGATATAATCATCAATAAGGTGGGCATATATAGTTCTTGGAATATATTGTGTCAGAGAAATTAGGAACGGCAACAAACTATGATATGATGATTCCCAGTCTCCAAATATTTTACAAACAGCCTTCCTCCTCGCTACATATGCCTTCTTGTAAGATATATTGAGCCTTAGTTCAACATTCACCTTGTCACGAATTTCTCGTGTCGACATATCCAGTCGTGATACTAGGATTGGCATTATCATTCGAGCAATATAAGATGCTGTGACTTGGTGATGATCATGATTCATAACAGTTAATTCACAATTGTGGCCTGCTTTACAACGTTTTATCTTCCACATGCCACCTGCTTTTTTGGACCGGCAAGCGGTCAATCTCCAAGGACATCGTTCATCATAGATACAAGCAAGTTTAAGATGACGATTATTTGAGCGTAATGTACGGTACTGGACATTCTTTTGTACCGACCATTTTTGGAGTGTCTCAACCAGTACAACTTTAGATGCAAATAAAGCACCCTCATATATAACAACACTGGAAGGATTGTAATTGAGACAAAATTCATGACAAAAATCTTCCACCCAATCATCATCTTGAAAAGCTTCATAGTTGGAATCAATGTGTTCATGTTGGGGCCATTGGTTGTCAAATATGGATGGAATATGACTCAATGCTGCAATAGAGTCAGGGAATGGATGTGTGTGCTGATCATCGGTTTCAGTCAATGACTCATCCTCAGGTGGTTCACTGTTATTACCACCTTCAATGTCACTATTGTTATCACCTTCATGATCACTATAATTATCACCTTCATGATCAATATCATTATCTCCCTCCTCAACCTCAACACCAATATTCTCAGTACTAAGATTTTGAGAAAATTCAGGTGGTTGACTCCACTCAGCAGTTAAATTTCTAAGACTGAATTGAGGTGTAGGACTGAATTGAGGTGGTTGACTCCATTCAGTAGTTAAATGACTTTAACAGAATTGAGGTGGTTGACTCCGAGAGAATTGAGATTGAAATTGATTCAATAGACTCATTAAACAAGGTTGTTGGTGGATATATGTTTTTTCAAGAAACACATCAATATAGGCATCAGCTGAAAGTGATAACAAGGTTCTGTATGCATCATCATCATCAACTTGTACGAGCATATGATTTTCTCCAGGGAAAAGATAGGATATTTTGATAGAGAAGTGGTTGAAATTGATGTCAAGTGTTGTATAAATTTATGATTTTAGTTCAGATAGGGTATTAATAAGTGAAATGTTTATGGGTCTAACAGATCGACTAGAATAAGACCCATCAGAGAGAAATTGCCCATCATATCGCATCTTCACAATTCGTGAATTTGAACTAGATGCCATGTTCCTATATTTTAGAATATTATATTAACATCAGAAAGAAATTCATATTTTATGACATTATATCAACATAAATTAATATTTTAGAGCAATGACATCAATTTGGAATTAAATTTATTGGATTATTTTTTCTATAACATTAACAGTGAACAACAATTTTGCTAATTTTTTCAGTAAAATTAACTAACATTTCAACTAACATTTCATAACAACAATTTTGCTAATTTTTTAGTAACACTAACATTTCAAAATAACAATTTTGCAATTTCGAACAATAATTTTTCAGGTATTAAGTAGCCTTCAATATTCATTTTCTACATCATTATTTCAGTAATGTGCAATTAAAGAGTAACAATACAATTATTTCAGTTGTAATATTTCGTAAGTTTATATTTTGAAAATTAAAAATTTGGTAGAATAAATACCTGAAATGGAGAGTTATATGTTGACAATCGAAGAATAGAAGAAAAGGAAGAAGCTCCAAATAGTCTCCGAACAGTAGAAGATATCAGCTCCAAGATCGTTCAAAATAAGCTAGAAATCACCCAAAGCAATAGAAATCCGAGAAAAGCTCCAGAGCAATGGGAGTATAGAGCTAGATGAAGGAAATGAAGAATGGTGTGAGTTTGGGGGGTTGTTTTCGACCAATATATATAGGGGAGCAATGCGTCCCGGTTGGGGACACATTGCGCCCACGTGGCACCGCCCGGCGCCGCGCGGCGGCCCCAACGGTAAAATAGCCGTTGCGCTGGGAGCAATGCGTCCCCGTCCGGGACGCATTGCCCGCGTGGCAATTTTATAGCCGTTGGGCGCGTCGCGGGCCGCGACGCATTGGTCCCACAAAGGGCAATGCGTCCCGAGCCGTGACGCATTGCACTCCTGTGGGGTCAATGCGTCCCCATCCGGGACGCATTGCTCTCCTGCGTGGCAATGCGTCCCGGCGGGGGACGCATTGGTCCCACAACAGAGCAATGCGTCACGGCTCGGGACGCATTGCCCTCCTGTGGGACCAATACGTCCCCCACCGGGACGCATTGCCTCGCGGGAGAGCAATGTGTCCCAGCAGGGGACGTATTGCTCCAAAATGTGCCATTTTGGGCAATAAGTTCAAGAACATGCCATTTAGGTAATTAAAATTGGCAAATGTGTCATTTAGGTTT